>CM052118.1:18523535-18578000 GCA_028454245.1 Halictus quadricinctus
AAAAAAAAAAAAAGAAATAAATGACGAACCGTGAAAATCGAGTGTTTGAATTCGAAAACGAGACCAGGTCTATTGTTGTACGATTCTTTTGTAGAAAATTAGAACAGTTTGAATATCAGCAATTTTTCGAAAATTTTTGCTGTTCGAGAAGTGAGGGATTATTTGAGAAACTGGTTCTTATGACGGCAGCGAATCGTGAAAATACAGTAGCGGGCGGTCGGCGAGGAAATAAACAGAGGAATGAAACAATGGACCGCTAATGGCATCGGTAAGAATCGTACGAACGGGCTACCGAGCCGCGGACTCGGCAGCGGGAACGCGACTGCAAGAATGCAACGGCCGAGCGAGAGTGCAATAACGAACGCATTGTTGGTAGGCGCCGCGACAAAGGGTCCATTATGATAAGTATTAACATGCCCGGACGCATCAAGCCGTTCTCTAATAAGTCACTCTCTCGCTGGCCGGCGCGTTGCGATTCGATCCGCTCTGCCCACGTGTCATTCGCCAATAGCACTGCTTTCGCGGGATTTTCAACTGGAATTGCCTTCCGGGCCGTGGCGTCATTACTCAACGTTCGGAAACAGGGAAAGTTTACCCCTTTTACGGTTTCGCGTTACATGCTCCGTGGCCCCTACTCCGAGCCAGAACTTTCCATTCAACTGGAAAAATCGAAATCGATAACAACGTACAGATTAAAATTCTTGTTTCGCTGTTACGGGTCGATCACTGTCTCTACTTCATAGCCAAGACTCCGTAGATTCCCGATAAGGCAGAGCGACCACGTTACCGACAACAGGTGAAAAATGGTTTTACAACTTTTCGTTCTTATATGAGAATATTTTTCGCTGGGAAACGACTCGTTCGAAAGAGGAATGCTGATGAGATTATGCTTATTCATAGACAATTATTCACTGTTCACGTTTCACGGTCGTTGACAATTTTCTAATCGAAAGAATACATTTTCAGTATCGTGGTATTTACATATACTAATAACAAGGGAAATTTATTCATAGGAAGTACCCTAATCTCTAGGTGACCTTAGGGCATTTAATGACTGAAATAAATAGAATTTCACAGGTAATGTGTTGAGTCACAACTAAAATAATTCTGAGTTGCTTCGTGAGGAGTTTAACGAAATAATTTTAATCTCTAGATGCATAACTTGTTCCGTCGTGGTTTTGTGGATTAATTTACTACATACGTAGGTAAGAAACCGATGAATGAAAAACAATTTTGCAACGTTCTTTTTCCTTGTTTGTTGACTATTTTTATAAGAGAAATACACATATAAAAATTACAAACTGCAAGATTTCTGTTCGAGCATTTCACTGCAATCCTAATACCCCCGAGCCAATGATCCCGTTTGCCTCGAGCATCGAAAGTCGATACCTTATCGTAGGGCCTGAGTTAGGTTTTCCTAACGGACAACAACACACTTCTCGTCATACGTGACCATTCGGAAACGAAAAATGGTGGCAGGGTTATTGAGAAGAACCACATGGCTCCTCGGTTAGGCGAGGAGAACGAGCAGGGACCGACGCTCGAATTTCCTAAAAGTTCTTTTGAACGGTAATCTTGTCCGATCTGGACGAGACGTCTGATGATTTTTCCATGCGTCCAAACCGTTTAGGTATATCTTAGGCGGGGGACCTTAAGCGGGATTTCACCGGGGGATCAGGTTGATAATCGTTGACTAGATTGAAAATAAATTGGAACCGTTGAAAATAACGAGGGTTCACCCCCACGGAGGTCTTCCCCCATTCTAATTAGCCGGGGCCGTTTCAATTTATCGGTGACATTTTTAGGGATGAACGGACTCGACAAAGACTTTAAGGGGGAGAGGGACATCGTTTAAAAGGTTTTTAAAAGACCGAGAGCTTTAGATCTTATTCCGCGATTCTATGACTACCGACGGACACGTTCGTTCTGTTTTGTAATATTTTTGCTCGTGAATTATTCATCCTGCTCATTTATTTTTCCTGGCATACCGCCTCGAGACGGAAATCGATTTTCCTCGATGCGTACGATTACCATTCGAATCGTCGAGTGCAAAATGTCAGAGTATTCTCTGGAACAACTACTACAATGCAGTGAGATAGGAGAATGGAGTGCAATTTTGAGAAAGCAAAATTTGTCACTTCGTCTGGCGCTCTAAATACGCATTATCTCCAAAAGTTAAGAATAATCAATTTTGACCTTATAATATTAATTTTTTTTCTTACTTGGATAAACAGTATAGATATACTTAGTTTTCTTAAAAATAATTAGTAAGAGACATTGTTTAACATTGGTATCAATCAAGGAGCTGTCTCTTGACATTTTAAATGAAACACTCGAAATGAGTTGTCGTGAACAAAAGTGAAAAAATCTCGGAGTGCAAAGGGTAAAAGAACATTTAGACGTTTTCAAATATCCTCTCGTTCGTCAAACATTTTTTGTTGAATTAGTTCCGACGGTGGATATCGTGTACAGTGTACAAATAGTATCTACTCCCAACTATAGTGTTACAAAGAAAACTGTGAACTCACCCTCATACATCTGCGCATATTGCGGAAAGCCAGCTGCTCTTAGCCACTTGCAAGCCTCTTGTGCTTCGATTTCTGGAAACAGAGTAAAAATGATCAGCATGTATTCCTATTAAAATGATTGTTCCTGTCATCACAACATGCATTTATATTTAATTTAGCTAGGCTGGAATATTAAGCTTCAACTGAATTGAATTTGATCAGAGTGTTATTTGGCATAGGCCAACTAACAATGGGGGTAACTCTGGGGGTTAATAATAACAAAAATAGTTTCAACTATTTTCCTGAATTTACATCAGCGAGATCGTTTTCCCCTAATTCCTTGAATTGTTCACCGTAATCATTCCGTTAAACGAAACATGAGCATGTAACAATTACCTCCTCCGATTCTGATGAAAAATGTCATAAGGAAAATTACCGGAGGATGTGAAATTGAGCAAACGACCCTAATAATTGTGCAAAAAAGAAAAGGTCAGAAATTGAATTCGTGAGTCAGAGCGCAATCTTCGCTGAATCACGTATGAATACGTTGCAGTCGGACGAACTGGGGAATCATTATCGACAACGATAGTGAGCCCGAGTATCCGGTATTCGTCTTGCGCGGCGATAAACTCGTTTTCTAGGGAGCCGCGCGAAAATAAAGGGATTCGCATTTACATGAACAAACATCCGATCATTAGTGGCCGAGGAGCGAAAATTCCCCTTGCGCCATTGCGGGACCAGCCCTGCTCGTTTGGTGAATGAAGGTCTCGTCAGAAAAAGCGGCAACCACGATGAGACGTTGCCCTTCATTATACAGAACGAGGTATACCTTGGTCGACTGGGCCCGATGGAGGACGCGAAAAACTTGCGTGGTGCCTGGTGCGCTATCGAGCCGTATGAGGAATGCGTCGCGAACAGTAAGACTGGTCTTCACTGATATATATGTATATAAATAAATAAATAAAAACATAAATTGGGACGACCGCAAACTAAGATAAAAGAAGCCTGTGCATCCATATCTAATGCAACATTCGCAGAAACTACCAGGAATGTAGTTAGCAGAACTCAGAAATGCATTCTTGTTAATGGAAGTCACATTGAACACGAGTCTTATCACAACAAGTAAATGCATACTAGTGAATGCAATACTACGAAATTTTAAATCTGTTTCTTTTATTTCTGCCCTTGTATGACCCTGAAGACCATAGTACACTACATGTTTGAACTCGTCGCGATATGTAGCATTCCATTAAAAAAAATTGAAGGTCACCTTTGTTTCTAGAAAAATATTAAAAATACGAAAAATTGAGATACGCTATCATATTGCTAGTAAACATTTTTTATTTGGCATAAGTATTATTTATATTTGTGTTATACGAGCCATGATTCAAGACAACTGATCGATTGAAAGAATTGAATCGTTTCCGGGTAAATGTGTCGCTTTTATCTAGAGTACACAGTAACCTGTGAATGAGTAAAAAAGAATGAGACGTCTATTTAAGAGTAAGACGAGTTGGACAATGAACATTTTTGTGATAAGGAATAAGTGTTACTGAATCGTGCTCATTCATAACCTATTTGGTATACTGGAGTTTACTGTCACTGATTAGATACGTAGACGCTTCGATAATCGTTCTGACCGAAACAGATATAATCAAAGACTGTTGAGTTTTATCGAGTGTAGTGGAAGTCTATTGCAACACGGGACATAAAAATAGAACATTCTGTCCGACATTCTTCAACTTATTATACAGCATACACATTTTCCTATTCTTCCTCATATATTACAGGACGTGCGAATATATTTTTGACTCGCTCCATATAAAGTGATTCATCTACTTGAATTACTTGCGAACTGTTCATTATACGTAAAACTGTTTCACATAAAAGTTGTACGGTATCAACAGTTGTACGCAATGTAATTATTAGTCTTTTGTTATCTAGTTCTCCTTGAGGACTACTCTGTAGTAGGACTACTTTGTAGTCTTTGTAGACTACTCTGAATATTTTATAATACTTCCCACCAGGTCCAAGCCAGTTTTCATACGAAGAGAAACTGTGGGCTCAACAGTTTTATATCAAGTATAGAAAGGAAAATATTTATATTTTACTTTTTATATATTTATGTAAGCTTTGTGTATGTGTCGGCTCACCGACACTATGTTCTCGAGAGATGGCGGGACTTGAGAATCGTTAGGTAGAAGCAGATAGATCGATATCGATAGAGATAAAAAACCAAACATATGACAGGTTTAATTAATAATTCGTGAATGGACAAATAATAAAAAGAACAGTAAACTTGCTACAAAAGTAAACCTCCATACAAAGACCACGAGTTGAGATCAGATAGGGAAGCACGAACATTTAATTGTTGATTCTCTACTTTTTAGGTTAGTACAACACATGGGAAACTTGCAATCAACTATTTATTTTGTACATAATAAAAACCTCTACTTTTTAGACGAATCAACCTGGTGTTTTGCTAACCAAGAACCCCCTAAACCATATCATATTTATATTTTATTTTTGCCGCCATATACGCGGCATAAGTAAAAGTGCCATGGCGGCATTGGTCCGTTAAGGGTTAATATTTTCATATACTTTGCGGACTTGTATGCCGAGTAAAAATTGTGCAAATTGCGTTATTTCTTTCCCGATAATTCTAAACAGTCGAAAACGATACATTGGTATTTCTAAATTCTTTAAATGTTTTAACCGTTTGGCATAAAATATTTAATACTGCAGTCTTGCTGGACCCACGGAACGAATCTGTTACGGTGTACGGGTTCAAAAATGAATAATTGGTTTAATTCCTTAAACCTTGTCCACGAAAATAAAAACTAGTGCGATTAACAAGTGCTAGTGCGAATCGATTTGAATCGATAGCGCTCTGTAACCGTACCCACGGATGATTGTCCCCGGAAACCTTCGCCCGCACGAGATCTCCATAGCAGCAAGGAAGAGGAAGTCGCGAGCGTAGCAAAATTCCTCAAAACTCGGCACAAAAGGCCACGGAGCGAAGAATTTCCAGGACGAGAGCGAGCACGGTCGATGCGAGCGGCTTTCGAGGACTTCTTTCTACGGTTAATTGGTCGACGACGAGCGGCTCGCCAAATTCCCACGGGGGATTTCGAGCCGGAAAAGAGAACAGGTCTCCGCGCAAGCGAAAACGTTGCTGGCCAGAAGGAGAAAAGGAAACGAAACGGAACGCGTCGAACGCGTTTTCTGCCTTTCAGAGAGGAAACGCGGAGCTGGACCACCCGCCGCGACCAAAAAGAGAATCGATATAGCGGCGATATCGATGCGATCGCGCATCGGCCGGACGATAAAACGTACCTAGCTATCACTATCGATATCGGCGCGGTGAATTTATCGATTTCCCGAGCAGCGGGATGCCTCCACGCTTCTTGTACAGGCTCGCGCACGACCATCGACGCGACAGAGGTTAACGTCTTTATTTTCCAAACGTCGTCGAGCTTCTCGTCCCGTGGCGCGCGACACTC
Source organism: Halictus quadricinctus (assembly GCA_028454245.1). Lineage (NCBI taxonomy): Eukaryota > Metazoa > Arthropoda > Insecta > Hymenoptera > Halictidae > Halictus > Halictus quadricinctus. The sequence continues at coordinate 18,529,546 of CM052118.1, forward strand.
GACGGTAGTCTCCTCGGTTGCAACCTTTAGAGCCACCTATACACGCTCGAACATGTTGCAATGCATGCGCGGGGACGCATCTAGCTTTCATGAAACCTGCAGCAGTTTCAGCTCGAGAGGAATCGGTAATGCGGAGGCGAGGCCCGAGTCGGGAAATAAACCGATACTTTTGAGGAACGTGTTCCGATACTGTTATCTCACGAATTGAAAAGAATTCGTAATGGCAGTACGCAATTTAGAATTCAGATAAAATGGTACAGTATAACGTGTTCGCGTACAGTTTGATAAAATGTATCGAATTCCATTAATATTTTCCGTATGAAATACAAATGTTGGATCGCTACGGAAAATCGTGAAACATTGTAGACTTACGTCCAACAAATTATACGATTCTCATTGTTGTTCATAATCATTTTTGCAAATCTCTTCCTCTGCAATAACTCACGGCTAAATTCTTACAAGTGGAACACATTATGATTAATTTAAAGATATTCATTCAGTTGTTTCAGACTTTTGTTGGTTACTTTGCAGTGTTTCTATTATTTTATGATTGCCATAGAAATCACATCTGTCCAGCTTACGTTACCTGGTAAAGCTTTCCAAAATTAACTTATAGATCAGCAATTAATTTATTGCTGCAGATCTGCTTCAGCTATTTACAATAGAGGCATACATCTAATGGTATGAATGCTGCTATGATATGACCATGTCAAGACTTGTCCCCCACTCTACCTTATTACCACGCCTCCGTCACTAAGAAGAGGGGGTAAATGTATTCCCCTCAATTTCCCCGGTCTGGCAACACTGGACAGGAGAGAGTAGCTCCGGAGCCTAGAGAGGTGTGTACAATTAATAAATGATACGGAGACATTAGAAATGACTTGTCAATGACTGATCAAGATTCGTAAGATTGTGGGATGCTGGGCGAATTTCGGTGATGCGATGTTTAATGACTCATCGTGTGGTAGCGTGGCGCACGTGCTCGTGTCGCCCGGGGTCCGAAAGACGGATGGCACGGAAATCCACGACGTCGAAATAATACGGCTTTGCGGTAGGTCGCCGCCCAAGACTTCCAGCTATGTTCCTGAATAAAGCAGCACGTAGGTGTGTCACTTCGTGCGGAATAAAAGGCTACGGAGTATGGCACCGTAACCGTGTACAAGCGTCGGGGGAACCCTTTCGTAAGGAGATTTGCTTTTACGCAATTGAGGCGGGACGCAGCGCCGCGGCTAGACAATCCAGAAACCGGCAAAACGGCCGCGATTTCCGACCGAGTTGTCATCGCCGCGCCGCCATTTGTCAAAAATCGAGAATACACACGTCCGTTTAGATCGTCCTCTCTGAGTAATTTCGTTATGGTATGAGTGGTCGCGTCGCGTCGGTTTGATGGCTCCGCGGTGATCAACCTTGCCAAGAATGATGGAGTTGTTGGCTGCCATCCGCGGACATTATTGCCATTTACTGATAAGATTTATGTGCCTCGGTCGAGTTTCACCGCGGTTCTAGGCTTCAAGGCCTCTTATGCGATCGCAGGATTTAATGTGCAGTTTATAGAGCGCTACACAGGGTCTCCTCTTATACGGTTCTTTGAAAAATACAATGCACTACCCCTGGCAATGATGACTCGACCGAACTGAACAACTGTCTGTCAATGTGGTTGTTCATATTTTTAACGTGACAAACATTTCAATTAACGTCAAGGGCTAATGCAATACTAAAATTGTATATGTAAAGAGAACGATATATAAGGAAAGATTATGTCATAGAAAATGTGAATACAAAGATCAGTATGTTTGTTTTTTTTCATACTGTACAGAATGAACAAATTGGACACCGATCATTTTCATCGTTAGAAAAATGAAACAGTGTTTTAATGTATTGTCATGTTACTTACCTTCATTATAATTTTCACAAAGAGGCGGACAGTTATTATTTTATATTTGGTAAATATTTGGTAAATTTGGAAAATGTTTGTCTAATGTAATATACGGTATTATTTGTCGTGTTTAATATACGCTCATATAGTTCGTTGAACAATCACGTTAACGATTTTCATCGAATATTTTCCACCAAGGGTGGTATAATTGTGCCATTTAATATAAAAATCGTGTTAGTTACACGATTATAGAATTATATTATAATATGTGGTTCGTAAAACTTTTATTCGGTTTTGACCATTTAATTTGTTTTCTCCAGTGACAGCATTTGATTTAGTTTGCTCTTCGATCCTACTAAGTTTTCCTGATGTTTTCCGTGGGTTAAATATTTTTTAACGATTTTATAACAGTTTGAGACGAACAACGTTCCTTCTGTACCGAAGACATACGAACTCGATTAATCGTTTATAGGTTTCAGAAGAGGAAAAAAGTTCGTTCTAAGCTTCTCAGTTTCTTGAGGCGCAACAGAACGCTCCCAGGGGATCCAGTATCGTTTTCGTTTCAATCGAATTCCACCACTCGACGGAACATCTTGTTTTCCGATGGAAAGAACGTCCCGGTGCTCTCCAGGAAAGTAATATCATCGTGAAAATACAGCAGATGCGATTCAAGCTGAACTAGCATCTCTGTACTCTATTTAATTCCATTTTTCTTTCGCAGGGGAAGCAAAACACGCCGTCTCGAGATAGTTCTGGTCGGAAAATAATATGGAGATGAAAGCACTGGTTCCTTGGTGACGAAATATAATTTTTTTTTTGTAAACTAATTATCAAAAATATTAGTGTACACATTTTTACCTTCTTCAACGTCAGTAGACAATCACTAATGTGATTTTTATTTTTAAATAAACGCGTGGATCCCTCCTAACTTGATTTGTGTACGCACACTCGTATAAATCACAGTTGTCTCGTAATTTCACGTTGAAAGACAAAGATAGCACGAATATAATGTTTAAAGCAGCAGGAAATATTTACAGAAGCGCCCACAAAAACCGAACATCGAGACGTGTACCGAGCAACGTGATCAAAGTCACATGCTGCTGTACAATGGAACGAATGTAACAGAACGAAGAACGATTGAAAGAACATTTTGTTGAATTCGACCTGAATCCACGGGACTGCGAAATATTGGAAACGTGGACAGAGCTTTTCAGCTTCGCCTTTCGGCTCTCGATCTGTCGCACAAAACGCGGTGCCGCAGCTTTTAATGCTCGACCTACTTCGATCCTGACGTTAGAAGTTGCACGTAAACTCCTATTTAACCCCTGTTGCATAAAGCGTGAACACGGGCCGTTCCAAATATTTTCCTTTCCACGCCCAGATGCTATAAACTTATTCGTTGTTTTACGGGCCGCGTGTTTTCCGCAGTCGCAGTGCGGCCCGCCGCATCGCCGGAACGCAGATCGATAAGACGTCATTAAAATTTCAATGCACTCCTGTCGTCCTGTCCTCTGGATCCTTTAAACTCTCCTTTTACTCGGTTTTCGCGAGACACTCTACCCTTACCCTCTATCCTTGCAGAAACGAATTCGACGCCTACTCGCTCAATCAGTTACGAAACCATTTTATATTTCTATGTTTTCCCACCATGATTCTGAAGCACCAATTTCGATATTTATGAATAGACTGCGGATCTTTATTAAAAATTCCTGCCTGAATTCCAACAAGCTTGGATGAAATAAATATTTAATTTCTTGCTGAATGCGTTTAATAGGTTAAAACGTGTTAAAGTAGACCTACCGAAAGAAGCAATTGCAAATATCAATCTGAAATTTTGAGGTCACAGTGCAAAGGAGCACTAACATTTTGTATTTCAAGATATTGTAGGATTGAGTTTGTTAGGGGTGGAAATGACGCCACCCCTATTTTTTCAAATAGTGTGACAAAGTAATTCTTCGACGTAGCTAGACTGCGGATCTTTATGCGAAATAAAAATTGTTTGCCTCGTTTACAAGTAACAAGGGCCGAGTAAAAATTCCTTTTTTCTTGTAATAATGTTAACAAGTTGACACCAACACATTAATAATCTTCAATATATTTCATCTCTTCATTGCATCAAATTGCAACTACTCATTCTTCTCATAAACACATAAAACCCGCAGTCTACTAATAACATTTATTTAAGTTATTTTTAAATAAAATTTTTTTAAATTAAGCTTTCCATTTATCACAAATTCACATTAATTCTTTTATAAACGAGCTCGAATCTTAAATGGTCAACTTTTGGGCCAGCCTGTTTTACAATATACCTTTTCAAGAGGGTGTAAAAATTATATAAAAATATCGATGATATAAGATATGTATAAAATATGTAGAATGCGTCACAGAAAACGAGCAATAACTTAGGATCGCAAAATCTTGGGGAGTATATTTTCAAGGAACCAGGACTTTCGAGGTTGCGGTGGTGCTGCGTCGGGATGAAACTTGAAGGTCTGATTGAAAATGCCGCTTCGCGGAGCCGAAGTGTCTCGAAGACAAGGCCGTGGAGGCAACCGGGCGTCGTATGCAAATAAATAGCGAACGCAGACGGGTCGACTGGGCTGTGCTTGTTTCAGTCGGTCAGCCGTATCGTATGATTCCACGAACGCGAGGCTTTTCGCCGGATTCTCGGGGCAGACGTTAATTAAATGACCCGGGTCGATGGGACAACCCGATCGACAGCAGCCGCTCGTTATCGTACGTGCTGCGCCGGGCTTTTTGCATTCGGAGTGCAAGCTACGCATCCCCGGCTGATTAATGCGGAAGTGTGAACGCGAAGACGCCACTGCTCGATTCTTGAACCAGCAGCCAGAGCCCCGTTCGATCCGTTTCCACGTGGAACGGCCCGGGAGCAGTTCCATCCTTGTACTTTGTTAGCTAGAGAAGAATTCGCGTGTCTCGTTCGAGGGACTGCAATTTATGCAGAACTGTTCGCGTTCCAAGTGATTCTGACAGCGAACGCATTTAACCGAGCCGACAGTCTCGATTCTCGACGTTGACAACGCAGAATTCGTTACACTTAGAAATCAAGCACCAGCTGAATCACGGAAACTGATCTGTAGCCTGAACGACTTTTCTAAACTAATTGCAAGAAACGAGCTGAATACAAACTTTTCTCTTTGCTTTAATCAGTTTAATAAATAATATATTTATATTCTCACATTCGTTGCTTCATATTTGACCGTCCCGTTTTCGTTGTAACATTTATTTTCTTTTTCCAGCGGACAGGTTGTAGTTTAAGAATTTATCTATACATACATCCTGAGAAAGATCGTATAAAAGTTCCATATTATTAGAAGTTTTCTAGCAAAAATTCTTAAAATTGGCTTACGATAATAACTGTCGCACAGGTATTTTCCTTAAAATGTTACAAATATGAGGTAACAAAAATATATTGATTGTAGAAAATTGCAATTTAACAAAGACAATTTAAGAGTGTTAAAAATGATTTAATAAATGCTAATAATTATGAAGGTGTAGACGAATTGATTTGAAACGAAAATCGGACGTCTTGAAATTTTGGATAATTATCCACGAGGAGGTATAATACGGGGGAGTAAAACAAAAAGGGACTGACAATCGCGAAGTCGATTATCTTTATTTTGCCACGGACGGTTGTGGCAACTAACGCGCTCGAGGATGCGTGGGTAAATTATAATAGGATTAAATATCCGTGCAAACTCTCGAGATTTTTGTTCGTTGCTACGGCAATTCTCTCGGTAATGCACCGAATCGGTGCTCCACACCGTGAAACAAAAAAATTACTTTGTGGAGAGAATGATGAAGAAAATTGTGGCCGAAGTAATTTGGGTTCGCCTGCTATTTAGGCAGGCCTTTGGTCTTCTGTAAGTGGTCGTTTCATTACAGTTTCAACCATCCTTCATTTTTGCAAGCAAATTATTTATTTTTGGCTCCGAGGAATACATTTCAGGCTCTTCGAGGAGCGGCTCTCGTTTTTCGATCCGGCAAACGAACGACGGGACGGGAAAAGTGCGGTTTAAAACTAAGAATTATTGAACCGATTCTCGTCTTTTTATTAGAACGCAATTCACAGGAAACAAAGAGGTGAACTCGAGGAGTCTGTCAGATAGAGGTGAAGTAAGATCGAACCGTCTCCAGTGCGGATGTTTAGTTATCATTTTATTGATTTATTGCCGCGTCTAGAATGGAAGATTATCTGTCCGCCCCTATTACCGAAAGTTCTGTTGCAATTTGACCCCGTTACTCGACAAGTCAACCTTTGTTCTATAGTATATGGCAACGTTGTTCGCTATTTACGACCTAGCATTGCATAAATGATACTCATCAGACCTCCTTCTCGTTTCCTACACTACGCAACGTTTTCTGAAAGTCTCACCTTTTCCATTTTTATTCCCCGCAATTTTATTCTCTGCATTGGATCTAACCGTTAAGCTTTTAATTTTTATTACAATCTCCCAGGTTACAATCTTGTTTAACACACTGATTACTAGATTGCAAATCTTCCTACAAAATAGAAATTTTTTTAGTCAATTGTAAGAAACCGAAATTAAATAAAAATATATTTTCTTTTTCAATCGTCTTAGAAGATCGAAAGTAATAGAACAATGTCCTTAAATTCTTTTAATGTATTTTCACTTTTATACTTATTTTTTTTTTTACAGATACATCTGTCGTCTATTGATCACCAATCTGATTACTAATCTTTGACCAGGTTTAGAAATTCGTTCTTATTTTGGCCTGTTTGAATAAACCGAGTTTTATTAGGATTGTTAAAGTGCAAAAGGATTCAAGTAGGCAATAGTAACTTTCATAATAATTTTTGTAGTACGTAAAATCTGTAGTCCATTCGTCGCGAGTTTGATTCGATCTTGTGGGAACTTTCAAGGTCAATTTTTCAGCGCTTAACGTGTGAAAAATATTCTTAATTATTCGTACTAGCTGCTAATGAAATTTCGTAGACGTGGTTTCACATTTCTCGCAGCTCTTTTCGCATGAACCGGATAAAATATTTCGCCGATCTCGGCGTTAAAAGAGACGCGATCTCCGGGCGCAGCAGCGGGCAAATTTTAAAGTAGCATTCAAATGTGACTCGAAACAATACGGTTCTGCAGCAGCTCAGGTACTTAAATGGAACGGAAATTCATGGGCTGTCGGTGAACGTGCGTTTCCTCTTCGTTCGTGGTTGCCACACCCTCTCGCGTGCGCCAAGGTTCTGACGTGCCCTCGATCCCGAGGAACGCCACGGTTATTTTCAGCGAGTGAATATTATTTGAAAACACCGATTCTTTCTGCATGCTTTCCAACCCAAATTTCAGCTCCCCACTCCTTCTATTTTCCCACCGATGCTCGGTCCACTTATTAGGCAATGAAAATATACGCGAAACCGCGCCTGCAAACTTCACTCTTTCCGTATTACTTCGCTTTCCACGAATTTTTTAATCGATCATACACCCGGACGCCAATAGAATTGATTAAGATGTTAGATAACTTTGAACGGAAGTTTCTTTCTTTAAGAAACAAAAATTTTCTATTTTCCCACCGATGCTCCGTCCACTTATTAGGCAATGAAAATATACGCGAAACCGCGCCTGCAAACTTCACTCTTTCCGTATTACTTCGCTTTCCACGAATTTTTTAATCGATCATACATCCGGACGCCAATAGAATTTATTAAGATGTTAGATAACTTTGAACGGAATTTTGTTTCTTTAAGAAATCAATATGTACATCTTATTATATGAGATTTAAGTAGTACGTCCCAGATTCAGTGCTTGAGCGATCACTCGTTCCCGAAAAATAAATAATTAAAAAAAAGAAGATTGTTTCTAAATAGGCAAAAATATTAGATCGCCTATAAAAATGATTTCTCCGATCGCAATTGAGATTGAAAAAGTTCTAGAATCAGTGCTCGAGCGATCCACTCGTCCCGGTTCGCGTCCATCAAGCATCATCAAGGACAATCCTAAATTCCGATCCTAAATTTCGCTTGCGCAAAACGAAGAGGGACGAGTGTAGAGTACAAAACCGACTCGAAAGCTCTCCTCGACGGAAGAAGAAGAGCCGTATGATACCGCACGGGAGCGTAGTTTGTGTTTTAAAAGAACAACCGTATCGACAAAAGCTGTGCTGGTCAGCGCGTATACATACAGCTCGAGGGAGCCGGGTAGAGACGCGATCTTCTTTTTCTTACATCTTCCTGGTGAAAGATCGGTGGACGTACCAGGACAAAGGCGTGGCTCTTCTTTTTCTCTGTTCGGTTGCCCCCTCCCCCCCTCCCCGTCCCGCGTCCTCCGTCCTGTAACCGCTCCTCTGTTTATCCTTCTCCTGGCTCATCCTTGCTGGCATCGGCCAGCACAGATTTATCTCCTCGGCTACACGGAATACGAATTCCGGGCTGGTATTTTACCGGGAGGCGATCCTCGCCCCCGAGCATAGTAACCGGCAAAACTGATCAGCGGGGCGCAATGGACATTATGCCGTTTCGCCTTGCGACGCGACGCGACGCGACGCGACCCGACGCGACGTCCTGCGTTTCGGCCGCATCGATAATCGTCCCCGAGGACATGATAAATGTCTTTTTCGAAGCTAACCAGGTTTTTGCTCACGCCCATGGAAGGGGTATGGCTCCATACCATTCGTCGCGCGAAATGGCCGTATAATTTCGGTTTCGTCCGAGACCTTCCCGATAAATCGTTTCGGTGAATCTGCTCGCACGGTGATGTAAGAAACATTACGCGGCAGGTTTCGATTGTGCAGCCGCGGGACTGCATACCGCGATTCCATCCGCAGGATCAAATATAAGAACCGTATTGAATAATACTGCAAGATGTTTCGGTAATGTATTAGGTTGTTACGTTTTGCGTTGACTAATACGTGCGACGCGAGCTCACGATTGTATCGTCCCACAAGTTATGCGATCTCTGGCATGATTTTACCGAAGGTTAAATGCTGAAACATAATCGCAACCGTTAGCGTTCTTTTCATATTGCCCTTCATTTTCTACAATTCGTACAATTATCTGGGGAGGTTAAGAAATGCCATTTTACAGAAATATATAACTGAAATCGCATTACTTATTTGTGGGATGATGTAATTATTTTACACAAGCGAATTAAGAAATAATTAAAGTCGAAGAATTATTTTTGAGAATTTAAAAAGAGTGCTTCATTTCTGGTATAGACGGGATATAATAATTTAACAATGTGTATCAGTTGAACATTGAAATTTGCAACACTGAGTTCAGTGCAACACTGTTATAAAAAAATACGTAAATTTTTTTACCACATTACAGTGTAGATATAATTACTGTTTCATCGAGTTCTTTAATGGCGTTAGGTAACTAGCATTTTCTCAAATAATCAAACTTATAGAGACTCAATGTTAAGTGTATGTTCAAAACCCGTAATAATGTATAAAATTGAACAGTCGATGAGTATTAAAATCAGCAATCTAATAATTTAATTTAATCTTGGGATATTTATTTTAAAGGAGGTTGCTCGATATTTCAACCGTAAATACGAACGCAGACATGCTTGGTAATTCGAAAATAACGATAAGCTACATTTTGCCGGTTAAAGACTAATAAAATATTCCAATTTAATAAATCCGTCGTATGCGGTGTTTTCGCTGACCACATCAAATTCATAATTCAGTCCCAAAGAGAAATGACCCCGGTTCTTTGTACAACAAAGACAAATATGGGAGGTTGAAACGTTGCTAATGCTAATTATAATCGGATTAAGAGGTTCTTTTTATTTCTGCACGCATTAAATTAGTTTCTTATGTTCTCCCAGCCACGTAATCGTCTTATAAAAGTGCAGAACCGCCTGTTTCCTTTCATTTTTCGCAACGACGATCGACGGGAACGCGAACTTTCGAATCATCCAATATTTATAAATCACGCGATTGCTACCGTGAAAAAGTTTCTTCGTACAAGTTGAACGGTTTTTGCTTGCATTCTTCGAACCAATAATTAATTGAAAAATCTGGAACGAGCATCGAGCTAATGACTCGGTCTTAACCACTTTCACGCCACCTTGATTTCTTTGGAACGCGCGCGGATCATTTCGTATCAATGACACGCAACACGATTTTTCTCTTCGTGCCAATTTCCGAGATACAATTACGCTGACGTCTAGTAACGATTAATTAATGAATTACTGCGATTAGTTTCAGTGACCTGTATTGCATACTAAATTTCGTTCTTTACGCTTCTCAGACTTCTCTTTCAATTTTCATCTCCGTTCTTTTGTAGGCATTGTTATTCATTGCTTATTGTTGATATATTCAGATTTTCGTTGGGGTAAAAAATTATTTTATTTTCTTCAATTTATATACCACTTGATGCGACAGTTTGTTATTCCAAGTAAAACAGATATATAGAATATAATTCAGGACTAAGTAAACAAATGAAATGAAATGAAAATTAAATTGAAATTAAATTTAATTGAAAATTAAATTTTGTTAACCAGCGTTGCTTTGCATAATGTCCATGAACATCGTGTTAATATTGTTCTGATAAATATTGATGTGTAGATTCAAATTTGTCGAAATTGTGACATGTTGTGACAGATTCGGAGTATTTTCGTGCGAGTTCGAGGATGTTTGATTGCCGCTCGCGATAAAGCGAATTTGAATTTGAAATTTGTTACGCCGACCGCGCTCGAGTGTCAACGTGGTCGGATTCAAACTATTTTCAGATTTCTCGAATACAGGCGGTTTTCGAAAAGACAGGAATACACGAAGGTCGGCCGCTTTTTTTCAATCTGCGATTCTTTCGGACGATAACTGCGCATTATGCTAGGCAAAGGTGCCGACCGGCTGTTGGGGACGAGTGGCGGAGAGAAAAATATGCGGATCAGCAGGGTGTAAAAGACACTACCACTCGCTACGCTAGAATAACGCAACGCGAGGCGTGTCGTCACGGTGACAAGGATGAAAGAAAGAGGAACCAGACAAAAAAAAGGAAACTCGGTCCTGCCCTATGGAGATTTGGAACCCACAGAACCGGTTCACCTCTTTGCATAGTTCACCGTACCCTTTTTGATGCTTTGCACTGCATTTTTTCGTTGAACGTGTTCCGAGAAGACGAGCATATTTAATATTTCATTAGCGTAATCGAGCGGTGCCTTTGAGATTAAACGGCACCCCGGCCGGGTGTGTTTGAACAAGAGAACATGTTTATCTGAATTGGAGCATCATTCTACGGTGATAAGGTGTCAACAACATAGCTATACTAAATTCTATTAAAAGTGACCAAACCGAGTTAGACTTTTTACAATCTTTCCAATAATATATGCTCGAGCAAATAAATTGACTCAATAATTTCCAAAGAAAGTATCTTCAAAATTTCAATAATTGTAAAGTAAAAATATGTACTTCCTTGAAAGGAGTGATTCCACTATTTTCCATAAATGAATTTTTATAGTTTCAATAATTGCACAGCATTTTTGGAAAGGAAAAAGTTATTTTAAATCAACTCAAGAATCGCCCCTTTCTGGGTAGTACAACATTTTTGGGACACCCTGTAGAGTTGAGCGTTTGATCAACGATGGTATGTCTAGTGCTAAAAAGCATTGTTTTCTAAAATGCAAGAATAAAATCGCAAAGTTGCTTATCGAGACGATGACGCAATCATATTTCTATTAAATTCAGAATAAAATTTTGTTGTTGTAAAAAGAGACTTGATATGAATCGAAGAAGTAATTGTTTCTTTTGCCAAATTGGGCACTAACGTTTGATGAAGTTGCTAGTGCTAACAAAAGCTTTGATAATTTCAATAATGATAATTATTATGTGGTATGTTACGCATAGTTCATGTTGCTGAGTTAAGTAAAAATTCATCGATCGAATCATAGGAATTCTCGTGACACAATTACCTGGTACTTGCGCTTTTCATAATCAAGTTTAATATTTCGAATAGAAGGAAACTTAAAAACTTGTAACACAAAGGGTAACAATTTATAGGGCACAAAGTATAACGAGGTATATTCAGATACTTGAATATTACACACGGTGCAGAGCACAGTGAAAGAGCAGCTGACTCTGCAGTCTATTCATTTGCATACAGGAGCCTCGTGCAAGCACCCGGTCGAGAATTCTTCTAAAATTTCAAATTTACGTAAAAATTGCTCTGAACGTCTAAAAGTTATATTAAACTATCATGAATGTACCCCGCTCTCTTCATTTGCAGAATATCTTTATTATTGTAGCTCCAACACGTACAAAGATTTCATCGATAGTAGAGTGAACAAAAATGGAGAACTATATCTACTTATTTTTCTGAAATAAAATTATTATTACCACTACTATTAACGTGAACGAATTTCACAAAATTTACTACAAAATAATTTGCCTTTGTAAAAAGTTCGCTCTTCTTTACTCTGTGAAACTAATTAAGTAAGTCGGTCATGTATTTTGCACCAGCAGATAGAAATAGAACGTTTGCAATTGTGAATGCGACCTTTATAAATAAACAATATTATAAAACAAATGTTTACAAATGTCACAAAATTTTTGTGAAACGTCCCTTCGATCAGTTAACTATGAGGGTGGAATTAATATTGGTACACTCTTCACGATATAGAACTACTTTCTTAAAACTTTGCAGTGAGTTACAAAGATTAGTTTATTAGATTTCGTACAGTAACAAATTTTTGAAAACTCCTCCTGAAATTTTTGAAAACAGCTCCTTAATCTGGATCTTTGTAGAAAATTTTAAAAATTGTATCGGAATCGGTCACTGCAAATTTTCGCAGCATTTAACTATTTTTAGCCGACGGCAGACTGATTTGGCTGAGGATGGGTAAAAGTTGACTTTGATTCCCATTGTAACATTAAGTTATGTGGTCAGGATGTTTTCTCGTTAGGTTCGCATTCCGAAGGGCGCGTGTCTACGTAACCGTCCCTGAAGCAAAGGCCGTTTCATATTGGCAATTCGTATCGGGTGTACCGGCTAGCCTTCCTTTTCTTCCCGGCAACAATGCGACACAAAGGGGACGCGTGTGCGTATACGCACGGGAACCCGGAATGGCCCGCAAGTGTTCTCTTTTCACAACGGGTCTTCCCGTTCGCTATTCACGGTCCTCTTGTACGATCACGGCCATTCGCGTTTGTAGTCGGTACCATTCGCGCTCGCGGGTCAAATTAGCATCCCTGCGGCCATTGGGGTTTTCTATACGGTATAGAGGTTATGGTCGCAGGGAAGGTTAGGCGGAAATCCAACAAATTCTGAAATTAGGTTCATAAGTAAGGTAGAGTAGGCTCAGACCACTTTTAGAAGTACCATTTTTCGTATACCTACGTAAAACTTCATAACTAGACTGTGCATCTTTACGCGAAAATAAACATTTTCTGCCTCTCGAATCTTCCAAATTAATCTTCTTTGAGAAAACTCTTCCTGAAAAAAAGGCAAATTCGCTTTTCTTCGACTTTTGATGTTTAGTGCAAAGAGATTTAAACATTTGGTTAAAACGTCACTTGCACATGAAATTGGTCTCTATACAATGGGTGTTCCAGATTTTTTTCAGATTTCTATCAACGGATGTCACTGTACAAAACGGTATAAAAACATGATGGTCTCACATATGTATAGTAAAGGCGCTATCCAAATATTTGCATACTGAATCCTATTGGCCCTTGGAGCGACCTATTAAAACCAGGGGTTCGAACCCAAGCCTAACCCTGATCTAAACAGGCCTAACCGAAGAGAGCGGTTCTCAAGGTTCTCAAAAAAACTTTTGGTTTTGAATATACAAAAACATACGGAAAATTGAATAGATCAATTCTAAAGATATTTTAACGTTACTTAAGCTTTATTTTTTAAACTTGAGGAATTATTTATCCAAAGAAACCTCGATAAAAATTCTGTCTTGCTGCCATACTAGCAACAAAATAACATGTATTATGTAATTATAAAATTTAATGTTTTTTTTATATTTATCGTGCTCTATGTCAAAAACTAATTTTATTTTATAAAATGGTATAAAAATGTTATATAAAATGATAAAAAAGGGGTAGCAATGTTAAAATATCTTTAAAATTAATATATTTCTTATTTTTATTTAATTATATAATATTCTCTTGACAGACCACCCACGCCTAACCGGGTTAACCGGGTTGACCGGGTCACAGACGCTGGCCCTAACCCGGTTACATGGGTGAACCCGAACCCGCTACAGGTTAGGGTTCGAATCCCTGATTAAAACACCGCACACCACTGTACAACTGGAAGTGGGCAAGATTTAAAAGAAATAATTAATCATGATCAATTAAGGATGCAACTTGGTCGTTTCGTCAATATATCTCAATACGAATCCCAATTAAAACATGGCGGAGGGTATGGATCCCAGGCCGTCATCGATCGTACGTTCCCCTCGTAAGCAATCATCCTCCTCGGGCCAATTCTTCCTCTCCCTCTCTCTCTCTCTCTCTCCCTCTCTCTCTTTCCCTTTCCCCCGGATACAAATGTGAACGAGGATCCAAACGTGAAATGACACCTCCTCCCTTTTAAATCATAAACGAATCCTTTCACGCGAGCTTTCTCGACCGTCGACGAGCCTCTCCTCGTCACCTCTTCAAACCTCCGGACGATCAATTACCGATTCGCAAGGTCCGACAGGTCGGTCAGTGTCAAAAATCTGATCGCCAAACTTTCGAAACTCTTCCGAACCGTTCGAACGCTTTCTATCGGGTTGGCCAACGAAGGTGGGAACGCATTTGCATCGCGTGAGATCACGCATTATTACCTGCACGGTTCCAAGGTTGAAATTAGAAAAACAACCAACGCAGTGTCACTGGTTTAAATCGGCTGTAAACAAACCATAACCACGCCATGCTTTCCACGCCGCTCTGCATACTGTTGCGTGTAAAACCAGTTCATTGTTCTCGCATTGCTCCGCGGTTTCAACATCGCGTTCCCCCAAGATGGAGAAACTATTGATTCCAGTGACCTTGAAATATATTATCAAGGTCATCATTCTCAACAACAACAAAATTCAGGGGAAAAAGTTACCAGTACCGCAGTATGAACTACACAACACTACCACAATAGACGATACGTGTCACGTGACCGGACCGTGGAGGGGGAAGTTAGAGTGGGGGAACAAGTCACGATCTGCCTATACATGTTTGCAGAAAACTGAGATAACTATAGCCGTGTCTCCATCATGTCCCAATGACCTAATTTGCCGTTCAGGGCAGGGGAAGGGCGGAGCCAACAGTCCCACTGTTATAGCAACAACGTGTCCAGACTTTTTCCACTGACCCAATGAACGCTCCGGGTCTGATCTTTCGCATTCATTGCGAACGATTCGTCCGCGATGCATATTCAAAGCGAAGAGGTGTAAATCCGCCTGAATGGTTGTCGTGCGGGACTGTCGGGATCGAAGCGATCGAAATTGGACGTGCACAGTCCGAACGATGAGGTCGGCCGCTAACAAGTATCTGGATGATACAGGAAGAAAGTTGCCCTCGACAGGGAATAAGGAAGTGGCGAGGCGAGGAGAACGTAGCGGGAGTCATTAAAACTGGTAATAGCTCGGGACACGTAGCCCGACCTAACCTACCTCTTCCGAGGCGAGACTAGGCCTAGGTGGAGAACGAACCCGTAGGTGGTGAACATGCCCGCCGATATTATTTCGTTTTAACGAGGCAACACCGCGAGGTGTATTTAAGCCAGCGATCTCTCATGCCCTCGTTCCTCTGGATTCGTTATCACTACCGCCGTGGTATCATCACCCGATGCATCCCTATCACGAGCAGGGACAATCCCGAGCGAGATCGAAGATCGGTTGTGCAACTATTCAATCGGAACTAGCGAAAACACTGGGCGGATTCTTCATCTATTCCACAATTCTTTCTTTCTTTTTTTTATGTTGAGCATTTCCAACGTCAGGCATTCATTCCGATAATCGCAAAAGTCTCCATACACCTGTGATAAGTAGATCATTTCAAAAGAAGTGAGTAAAATTTTAGTCTATTCATATTATCTTCAAATTATTACTAAAGACAAGAACAAATTCGGAGATACAGTTCTTGAAAAAATTTTGCATAAAGATTCGCAGTTTACTCGCGAACTTTTTACTTCAGGCAGTCCAGCTTCGAGCTTTTTAAAAGTCCAGGCATTTTTTAAGTAGTTGCAGTAAAAAGATCATTAGCTTTTTAGATAAAAACCCCCGAATATCACGTGTTCTCGAGATTGCTTTTTAATTGCATTTTAACTGGTTAAAATCGTCTCGGTTTGCAATGTTTACTTAGCAATCACGATGCTCCGTTTACATTAATTTCGCCGTGCGTCACCGGCACCGCCCACAGAGTAATTCAGGCCAGCTCCCAGGAGGTTCAAAAAAAATGCATCACGGGCTGGTCATTGTCCAAATTCGATTATAAGTCCGTTAGCCGTATCCTAGTCGGTGAAAATTGCTGTCGTAGGTGGAGTAATCGGTCGTGTTTCGTTGCGTTGGAAAGCGCAACGTAGCCTGTCGTCGGCAGACGTGTAATCTTCCGCTCTTGGAAAGCCGCCCAGGCCTTATCCGGTCCGTATGAATGGCGAACCGGGAAAAATTGACTAACACCTGCGATTACAAAACGTTCGGCCGCGCGTGCACCAACGGTTCTGCTCACCTCTCCGCTTCGAACAACGACCAAAAACAACAATTATCCCACGAATTTCGCAAAGAAAGATCAGCTACTAAAACCTAATTTCACTATATTATTTAACGCCTTCTGTATCCAGCCATTTTTTCTCGATTTGTCGTTCAGGATATTTCAGGATTTTATGCATTTATAACAAAAATGGGTAGGCGTATTTTAAAACAGTAAAAACATTAAATTTCAAAACACTGTTACATTATTTTCAACCCGGTAAACATATTAAGAAAGAAATTTCTATTTCACTCCTGTCTGTTGCAATTCAGGTAGACAATTTGTATTTTGCACAAAGATCCGCAGTCTAATTATCACAAACTGTTTCACTGTACATACTAAGGATAGATAAGAAATTTGAAGCACATACTAATCTTCTATAGCATGTACTGTCCTGGTTCGTTTGGTGCTAATGTATTTTTCAATTTTAAGCTTGCTATAAAATTGGCACGAAACCCATTTTGAGTGGAGGATATTAATCACAAGATGTAAAGAAAATTTGTCAAAAAACTGTTTTCTTCAATAATCACATATTTTGGTTAGAAAATATTATTATTAGCATTCGATCATCGTTAATATTATGTGGCAAGTAAACGATTGAACAGAGAGACTAAATACTTGATTATTTTTGACAGGAACGAAACTGACTGCGAGCCTCGTAACAGTTATGGTTTCGAGCCATCAATAACGAGAACTTCGCAGGCACTCGCGCAACAAAAAGCAACGGAAAAGAGAATTATGGGCATATTTTCGAGCATGAAATTCGGCACCTTGACATCACGTAGCGAGCAGGTTCGCCATTGTTTGCTCGAAGGGTCACGGAAGCTGGGGTAGCGTATCATTTCTCGCTCAGCATGAGGTAAAAGAACACTTTCGTACCTGATCCTCAACCTTCTTTTTTTACCTTCAGTACCTGCGTAGGGCTCGCAGTTGACCTTTAATTCGAGATATTGATTTCTCTTTCCGTCCCGTCCCTCCTCTTTCTTTAACACAGTATTAATAGAGTTAACATTAATAGCGGCGATGTAATATGGCCGTATGAATGGAGCTGTTCTGTCGAGGTGTCAAAATAGTAGTCTTGGGAACAATAGTTATTGTTATCAGCTCCGCTATAGTGGCTCGATTATCCCGCACGTAAATTGCCAGTGTTGTATGGTGAATTACCTCGTGTTGCTCCTGACAGAGAAACTGGTATGCAATTAGTAATTTGATAAGTAATCGATAAGCAACACTGCGATATTAAATGTGCGTATACGTCATTTATGTCTAGGGGGATATATGTACATGTCCTTTTCTACATTCGGCGCGGTGACAAGAAAATAGTACACCTACACGATCTATGTCACAGCACGGACCGGAGGATTGGGCTTAGATCAAGACTTTACCGTAGTGGATTTTATACATTTAAAAACAAGCTGGTGTAGTAGAATATTAACAGAATTTAAGAGTTAAAAAGACTACTTTATAGTTTCTTTAAAAAAACTCTCAAAATTTACGGTATTTCAAATGTTCTGGACTCTTCGTTTAATTTCGAGAGTAACGTTAAGCGACGATGTGTCGCGCAACGTTTCAGTTAATGGACAATAAAGTGCGAATCGCAGTACGACGACACGTAAATTAATGACGGTGGATTTGTTTAAATATTTTCGCGCGTTTCGACGTTCTCGTTGCTAACGCACATAGAGTGGGGAGCTTCTCGGAAAGCTGGATACTAATTGCTCGTTTAAACCCTTCGAGTTTATTTCGAAGTGTTTGGCCGAGTTCCAAAAATCAGAATACTTGAACGGTCATGTTGTACAAGTTTTACCACGCAGCCGACAATGATGGAACTGTACTCGTCAGTTAACACTTCTTGGAAAGATTAACAATGCGTAACATAAATTTCGCCAGTTCTCGCATCTATCTTCTCGTTCGACATTCTTCCGAGAAATTTTCGTGCAAATTGTGTTCAACAGAAGAAAAGGCTTTTGAAACGGGAATCTTGTGGTTTCCCACTCATTAACTATCATCCACCGTCGAGTTTCTTTATTTGTATTTTACAAACGAACATCGAACACCGTGTTTCCCTGTCAAATAGAAACAATAATATTTACATATATGTTCCATTGTTCTGCTCGACCATTGTACACGGGCAACTGCTACGTTAATATTTCAATTAACAGGAAACGTTTGTTACATTGTAACACGGTTGTTGATGTTAAATTAATTCAGTAAGTTCACAACATTTAACATTACAATCATTGAAACAAAATGCCAAGGAGAAACGTACGACTTCAATTATTTTAAAGGTAAAATAAGATACATGACGACATTCTCTTTAAAATCAGATTTTTAAATAGCAGATCGTAAAAAATCTTGTTTTGCATTCGGAACTCTACTGATGATAGACCGGGATTACAGACTGTAGACTCGCAATTATGGCCTGGTTACGTGGTTTTAAGTTGTTTGATTAATTCGCGTAATAGGAGCGGCAGACTGCATCGGTGGTCGCAAAGGCGGAAGTGATTATTG
This sequence comes from Halictus quadricinctus, assembly GCA_028454245.1. NCBI lineage: Eukaryota > Metazoa > Arthropoda > Insecta > Hymenoptera > Halictidae > Halictus > Halictus quadricinctus. Next base: position 18,548,597 of record CM052118.1, read on the forward strand.
CAAACTCATGGAAATACGTTCGACCGCTAATCAACCGAACGATTTGCCGAACACAGGGAGCTAGTCGACACAAGCAATTAGGAGCTATGTTCTGGTACGATCGCGAACGGCATTTTCACCCGAGAGAATTTAATTAAACGGATATCTCGGCGCCTTGACGAAATATTAATGAATTACACAACGATTATAACCGCTGCGAATGAGTAACCCGTAATGGCGTGAGACCGGACCAAAAACGGGGTGATTAATTATTACCGCTGATGGATGCACGGTGTTGCATCTATTAATTAAGTTCCCGAGCGACCCGTTAATTATCGAGTACCGTTCGAGTATTCTTCATCCCATGAAAAATACTTGAGATTCAGTCGACGTAACAGATTGCAAATTACTCCGCGGTGTACAATTAAAAAATGTTTACGAAGAAAAGTGCTGCTAATTAGACAGATACAAAGGAAACGGAATTGTTAACGATCATTGTAAGGCAAGTTCGCAACATTGATATTAGAGAAAATATCAAATTCTTATGATTGAATAATTATAAATAGAGCGCTAAATTAACAGGTATACCGATAAGCTGTAATTGTTTTTGATACATCACGATTGACTAAACAATTTCTCGATCGAAAGGACCAAATGACACGCTCGTAATTGATACGATAATTGGTATGATTGTGTACACAACGAATTATTTCATAAGCCGATAATAGACTCTCGATATGCGCACAACCACGTCTCCTGTATTAATAACGTAATAACCAATCGTTGCGTGATATGTGTTTACCCTACAACTATGATCAGAAAATAACGCAATAATTGTGCGTTTATCAATCCAATTCGTCGAATCGACGATACAAAAGTATTATTAGACGGGCGTACCTTTTCATTACAAACCAATTGCGATAATCCCATGCGTAGGAATTTTTTTTCAGAATAAATTAGCAGATGATAATCACCATCGAAATAAGCTGTTTCGCGAGTTAACAACCATTAGACAATATTCAATCGTTACGTGACAAACAGATAACATGGAACAGGAAAAATGCAATATATAATTTTCTTCTTTTATCACGTTTTGCATAGAAAATATCGTAGATCTATAAATAAAGTTGATATGAATGATGCAAATGATTGTTCTCTGTGTAAAATACCTTCTGAAGGAGCCTCTGAAGATTTCAGTTGACATTTGCGCGACAAATGAAAAGTAATATATAATTTTCTTCGTTATCTCGTTTTACATGGAAAGTACCATAGATCTTTAATGAAGTTGTTCCGAAAGATACAAATGCTTGTTCTCTATTCGAAATACCTTTTGAAAGAGCTCGGAAGCTTGTCGAAATGATGTAAGTACTGTCTCGAGCGTGTCCGTAGGACACTTATTGCACTTCAAGTATCTTTGTTACTTTTCGAAATACGGGGAAACGTGTAGTACCGTGTCACACCTGCCATACGTCCGCGCGCGAGACTCGCATCGGCAGAAATCACGGAGCGAATAGTCGCAATTGCGTGGGCGTCTGGTATTTCTACGGTTGAGTTATCGGAATATCGTGTTCGATGAAACGCGCGTGAATTTTTATCGTGCTGCTCCCCATACTCTCGCAGACAGAAGTCGCATGGATGATAAACGAGCGGTTTAAAGAGCCTCGTTTCCGGGCCATCGAACGGAACTTACGTAACCCGCGCTGACGTTCGCAATTTTCCGCCAAAAAACCATATCGATCCGTCCCCCATACCTCTTACAAGATTAGGTCATCCTCTAAGTACTGCAACGGATAGCCTGATAACATGGTCAAATTAAACGGTCATTCGATAGGGCATCGAGAAGAAACATATTGTAAAAAATTTCATCCCCATACATCGACCGGGAGGGTAGTTACGGGGTGAAATGGAATAAACTAATTTCTGGCTTGCCTTTTCCATTTAGTTGTGTGCAAAAATTCTGAAAAAAATCTAACAAATGTCAAATACCCAGCTACATATACTGTAATTAATTCAGATTTTTCAGTTGAAAATTCTGGTTGTATAAAAATCAAAAACGTGAACGAAATCGGAAAAATACAGATTTCCTATTGAAGTTTGAGAGCCACGTCATTTATATTTTTACGGTATCAGTGAATAGTTATAATTATTACTCATGAATTTTTGTACAATTTTTGGTGAAGTGCGCTGCGGTGAAAAAAAAAATAAAAGCCGCTTTTTCGGCGTTTTTCCTGCGGAGAAATACAAAAAGACTACTTTTTACGCGTACGTTTTCAGTAAGAATATTAATTAGTGAATTCTTTAAATAATTCTTTCGCGTCATTTCTAACCGAGAAATTTTCCAGTTGATGTACGCTTATTTGCGAAAAGATTGCAGACCACAATTGCGCGACAATAAAATTTGCCACGAAGCACTTCTACTCGCATTCTTGATTTCGCTCTGCATGATTTATCAATGAATCGGAGCTCGGAGAGCAAAGCAGAAGGCCTGATTATACTTTAAATTGAATCGGTATCTCGGTTGATATCGATTTCACGGTTGATCGCGGCGTCGATTCACCGAGGAGGCCACGATTAATCGAATTTTTTCGCGTCGGGAACGGTCCGGAGGAAATTTTCCGGATGGATGCGCGGCAAAGCGGCGAGTTTCTATGAACACAATAATTATCGCGAAAGCAACACGCCGCGTTTCCTCATCGTCGTAGATCGGCCCGCGACAATATGTGGGTGTTTGTCACGGAGATATTGTGATTACAGGCAGCTGCCAGAGCTTTCTCCATTGTCCTGAATAATTATTCACGGTGACAGTTGCGCTACGTTCTGCTAACCGTATGCAGTCTCATTTACTTAAAGGCATCGACGAACTCGATACAGGCGGCGCCTACTTAAAAAGATTCGTTTAAATGGAGACTCGCCAACGAGACCGGAAAAATTCTATTCAACCAACCAGCTGATGGATACCTCCATTCAGAGGCTCGATCGACTCGCATACGCGAATTCGCTGTTCGTTCGACTTATCGAAAAGGAACAAGAGGTGCTATGAAAACGACACTTTCTTTGGTGACCTAATAATATCGTTATAGCTATAGAAAATCTATACCTGTTAATAGAGAGCACGTCGCTTGGCCTTCGATAAAAATGTATTAGAAACAATGGTAACAGAAAGACCACAAAATTTGCGATTTTCGAAAATAAATTAAAATAAATTATAAAAATTGTTTATATTGTAAATTACGGACGTTCACCATAAATTTAGTGTTGCCATTTTTATAAGGTAACATTTACCAAACACTATTTTTGCTTGGTAAGTTTAGTGTTAAGTAAATTAACCTATTTGCAACATTAGCGTATATATACGCTGAATTTATTTTTTAATTTATTTAATTTACTTTACTTGTAGTCATTTTTGTACTTAAATATAATAGAAAAGAGTTTGGCGATTAGGGCCTCCTTTTCATATTTCCTTATGATGCAAATTAAGCACGTGCAGCTATTTCAGAAAGTTTGGAATTTGCAAATTAAGATTACGAACATACAGATTCGCAGACTAATTGTATCCGGTGTCTGGAAAATACAGTCGATGGCAAACGTTTTTATTTTCGTGAAGATCGATGCGCTCGTGTCAGATAAGGATCGAAGAAATATGCGGTCAGCAGACTTTGAACCCACAAACGTGCCTGTCAAAACTATTAACTTCAATGTGCCAACGTGGGAATGTCGTGACTCCCGAAGGACCGGTACAATGACTTTACGCTGAAACCGTAACTACTCAGCGTACACAATAGTAACTGTGAAAGAACTTACGCGAAACGGTTAAATGTTATCCTAGCACGCGAATACGATTCCGTCTAATGGGAGAATCATGATGCACAGCTGATGTTTTACAATTTATGGCGGTTGAACGCTGTAATCAGAACGCGAATTTTACGGGCTTGTATAATAGCGTGTTAGTTCAAAACGCGGTGCAATTACAACTTTGATTGCATAATAGAGCAGACAACCTGGTGTAGCAAACTAGAAATCCCGAAATCAAACATGAAATTGGATTTTAGACAATTTCATAAAACAGAGAATCGTGTGCTTGAATGAAGCAAACATTGTAATAGAATTTATATTACACCGATCGGTTAATTATTAATTATTATTAATTATTCTTTCTTCACTCCAATACACTTCATTTTAGCCTGTCAAAACGATTAATTTAACTCATCACAATTATACACTTTATTCTTTATAATTGCCGTACGGATTTTATACATTTATGATAGAATAGAGTAGATAACCTTTAAAATAATTAGAACATTAAAAGAATTTAAAAATGTCAATATATTAATTTGAATCTAAGAAAATATGTACTGTATAAAGACCACAGGTGAAATCTAGAAATTAATTGTAAAATCGAATAAATCAGTGTCCACCTTAACAACTACGTAATCCTGGTGATAATTTATTCCTCGCATAAAATTGTCACAAGCGAAACAGATTCCACTGTATTTATTATAATCGATGTACAGTGAATCAAATAATTAGAGCTGTAACGTGAAAAATATATTTATTTTCAGCAGTATTACAACAGTACTTTAACACTACATTTTTAATTTATAAACGCGAATATTTTATGAGAAGATATTCCGTATAAAATCTCTAATAATTTCAAAGAATCGCTACACGGAAGTTTCCATTTTATTTGAGAATAATGGCGACCTATCTGCGTGCGGTTCGAGTGTATACACAAGCCGGACGACCGTTTACAAACCAGTGAACAGTTGTGCTATCATTGAAGACGACAAAGAATTCGCAGTACTGACTTTCCGCATACCAGGATCCATAGAACTCATTCGCCACAGTAACGAAAGAAACGAGTGGCATTTCTCGTGCTCCAGTTTCACAGTCCCAGAAAGACTTTCTGGCGGAGGTATAAGACGAAACGTCTCGGATCTCTGGAACGACGAGCTCTGAATCGTAACTAACGATTCCGGGAATTACTTTCTCAGCCGTGTTGCGTACTATACTGAAAAACCGAACTGCAGCAATGATTGAAAAGTCCTGTCGCGAATTATTGGTTGTTCATTGTCGGCGGACGATGTCTGATCATTGTCGCTCATAGTATAGAGTAAAGCAATAGCTTTGATCATCTTTCTATCTTTCTATATGTGGTTAAACTTTACCTGAGTAAACCAAAAATGTTGAATATTTTTTAATGTAATCCTGTCGATTTTGGCAAGAAAATGCCGAAAATAGAAATTTTAATGATAGGAATTCAGTGGTTCGATTCAGTGGGAGCGATTTTAAACGTTTTTGACTGCTAAGGACGCCGCCATGTTGGTATGTACTAAGCGTCGCGCGTCGCCAACGAGCGGAGCCGCTAGGTGGCAGCACAAGCACGCGGTGACATCGACAACGCTCATTGGACGATATCTGAGTACATACCAACATGGCGGCGCCCTTACCTGTCAAAGTCGCTGACAATCGCACATCTTTACACGCATAACTTTAGAACTACTGATCTCCTAGGATTAAAACTTGGATCTTCGGCATTTTCTCGCCAAAATCTTCTGGATTAGATAAAAAGAGTTTAAAATTTCTGTTCTCCTGAAATGAAGCTTAATCTAATGTTATTTTCTTTTACGTCCGAATAAGTCCGAACTATGTATTCTCGAAAATCTTCTGGTTTCTCACTGATCGCGTTAACATACAAGACAGATCTGAAAACATTGGAACGCTCAGTTAATTTATAAAATAAAAATAATACCTGTAAACACCAGGCATGTAAATGAAAGTAAAATCGGCGAGGCGGAACGTCGAGTATAATTACCGAATTACCACTAATTACACGTCCCTTATAGCAACGAAAAGGACGAGTTCGTGCGGGCTACAACCAGTTTTCTCTATTTTTCCAAAATCGCTTTCGAAACCTGTCCTGCGACCGCTGCGCGACCATGTCACGACACGGAACCTCCCTGAAATGTTTCCCCGTTCGGCTCCTCTCGATACTTTCACGGATTATTTGGAATCGGCGACACGAAACTGGTCCACGAAGAAAAAAGGTCCCGGGCGTAGGGCGCGGAACAAAGCGGAGCAAAACGGCGGCGAAGGAGGAGGAACGACGAAGGGGAGCAAAAAGACGGAAAGAGCACGCAACTTGCGAATTTCTTTGGAGGTCCGAAAGGAACACGAGCTGCCGAAGAACGGGGCAGGAAGGAACCCGCGAGAACAGCCATTCTTCGTTATTATGTTTCTCTTCCCACGGCATTCATAAAACGGGGGTAAAGTAGAGGTAGTCGTGACTGACCGGTCACGTGTAGCGGCGCATACTCTTGCGAATCGCCAATCTAGCAGGACAAAACTCATTTTTCTGACCGTTAGAAAACCCACTAATTTGTTCAAATAGCTACCAAACATTTATACATTCATTCTATCAATCCTTATAACCTTGGTATTTGCCCAAAGTTCGTTGCTTCAAAGGTTTGTTCTACGAAGAAACAACTTTATGCACTATAAAGAGCTCTGTATTCCAAAACTTAGAAGCGCAGCACCTCCTTCCCTTTCCTAAATATAAATAATTTTCATTTCAAGCAGTTTTCCCCGTCTTCAAATGATTCATTTGAGCAGCTGGTCTTACGCGACTCGCACAGTAGCAAACGGAAACAATGCAGCCGAGTGTTCGCGTAATCAGACCGTTTCTCTTATTCTCTAAAAGCTTCATTATGCACCAGAAATTCCGCGTCAAGTTCGGTGATTCCAAAATATCTCGTGTTCCATTCGTATCGACACAAAGCCATAACAACAACAGGATAATGTCGCACGCGTTGCAACGCCAGCAGCTCGGCTAATGTTTCGCAACGGCAAACGAATTTGCCAACGTGATCGGGTTTCGCTTTTCGCACAATGTTACGAGATTGAACCTTCCTCTTTCGAATCAGCCCTTTACCAGCGACAAAATATTCTTATATAAGGACGAAAACTTGAAGCTCGTAAAATCATTTTTTGACGGTAATGTAGTTACTCTACCTTATCGGGAATCTACGAAGACCGGGCTCTTAAGAATTTCTCGCGAATCTGAGTGTTCGAGTTGGCTGTTTGAATCCACCGGAACTTCGTTTAGTTCGCACGTAGAAATTTATCCCAGCTAGATTGGCTATTCGCAACGCTGTGCAGGCGCGTTCTCTCGTGGCACACGCTCGCCGGGGTTTGACAATAAAGAGCGATAATGCGGCCTCCGGTGAGCGTTTAGTCATTGCCTCGGCAGCCTCGATCCGACCTGGCCGATGAACTCCTCTCGCCGCTTACGTAATTTTTCCGCGGAGGATTCAATCCAGCAAGATAAACACATCTTGCCGGTATCGCTGCATCATTATTGTAACATCGGGCCCGGAGAAACTCCATTATTCGCGGGAAGCCGGCCCCGATTCCCCGCGGTAACGCGAGCTGGCTAAGTGCCAGGAAGATGCGGGGCAACGCCTGGACGTTGTTGTTTCTGTTGTTTCCTACTGTGAACTGGAACCGACCGGCTACGGCTCATTTCCCGGGAAGTTACAGCTTTAGATAGGTCCGGGCGCACTGATTGCCCCGTTGCACATGGGAGTTCTTCGATCCGGCCGGCTATTTAACCATTGATCACGGTCTGAATTGTATAAGCTGCACCACCGGATATGGAAACGTAATCATAGATCGCCGGGAGAGCCTATGATCGGAATAAACGTTTCTTTCGCTCTAATCGTGCACGTACGCGATGGAAAAACCGAATATTTCTGCTAATCAATTATTATCTCAGAAAATATGGCCCGATTACGTAGCTTCTACAATTTTAAAGTTTTCCCGATTACCGTTTCTTTGCAAACATTCCACGCCACGGAGTTATAGCGTAAATCAGGCAACGGTCATAAACCTAACACGCAATTTCGCTCTCGACAGCAATAAAACCTTGAAAGCCCTCGATAACCTCTTCAAGTATAATCTAGATGTACAAATTGTTACTCAACTGTGTTCAAAGTAAACTCGATAGATTCGCAATATTTGCAGAGCATCATCCCGCGGAAGATTTACAGCCCCGGTACTTTTCGAGTCTATAAAAAATCGTTCAGCAAACATCTAAGAGTCGCCGATACTCTCCAAACACCAGATAAAGTCCGTCAATAAAAATCCGGAAAGGTACGAGTGAAACCTTTTTCCGAAATTCCGTTCGACATAAATCACGAGGACCCGCGACGAGGGACTCGGCTCTAGCGATGGCTGCGATCCGATTCTTTCTCGTGATTTTCGAGTTAGCAATGTGAAACGTAAACCACTTGGTATCGGCAGCTGATACCGATGCTTGTCGAAATCGATACAGTGAATTCTCGATATATGTCACCAACACGGGTCTTGCCAGCGTCAAGTATCGTCAAGGAGACATACTCTAGCTTCGTGACCCCTCACGGGGTATACCCCGCGGTAGTGGGGATAATTTCGCGACATTTATCATCCAGATCTTGGCGACATATATGGAGAAATCACTGTACTGATATTGGTACAGTGACAGCAATGCATGTATCGATACTATTACAAGCAGAATCAAATGTTTCAGCACTTTACGAGTATTTCGTACATAGTATGAGAATTGCTAATATTTCGAAGTCCTCGAAAGTATAATATAACACGGTGAAATTTTAATTCTTTGTTCTCCTGCCGATCACAGATCGACTTAAATCAACGTGACGGTGCTATCTGTCGATAGATATGACATAAAGAGAAGTGTGCCGAAATGGGTCAGGAACTTTTTCGCTCATCATTGGGAGGGATCATGCCCATCGCTACTCGGTTGTCGTTTCGTCGCAGCCATTCGCAAAATGGACTTGGCGGCGCGTCGGGCGTGCGGCTCGCAATTTAGTGCGTGCCAGCGTGATTTACGGCGGTGCGCAATGATATTTCGAATTGCGTTTCTTTCGTGTAAAGGCGCGTTTAGACGGCGCGATCTAATGAGCGGAGCCGGCTCGATCGCGGATCGGTTTCGATCGCGGTCCAGCGGCCGCGCCGCGCCGTTCGCGCAACCATCGACTCCGAACGAACGAAGATTTATGTCTTTTAATGCTGCCCGGTCGAAAGTCAAATGACCGAGAATTCATACAGTTTAATTGAATGCAGACCGTCCGGCCGGCATCGCAATAAATCAAGCAGCGGAAGGGAGCGCAGGAAATTTTAACCGGCTCGAAACAGTCGATTCTGAAATCGAGTTACTTACTTAATCCTCGCGTGCTGGCGTTGCTTTATCGATCCTCGACGATTGTAAATATCTCTTTACGCGTAACATGCGCGATAAATCTCGACGCGGGTTCGGTGCGAGCATTATTCGGTGAGAAATCGTTCCGTTCGATTAAACGCGGTTATTCGCGGGAAAAACACTGCTACGGCCAAGGTGAGCTTTACACCGTTTTGCGAAAGGAATATGTGTATTAATATTCATTTTCTTAGATCTTTCTCAACTAAAGACCTTCAGATGACATCAGGTGTAGGCGAAAATATTTCATTTCAAATGGTTAGAATATTTCACTTTTCCAACGATTTTCTCCTTTTCTTTGAGACGATCCAAAAATTAAAGAGATTAACTATTTCTTATTGAAATATTAAATATAGCATTAAACACGTGGAGCATCACGCCATCCACATGAGTGTGACCGAATTACTCGTGCATATTTAACCCTTGGATTTTATACATTTTTAGGGTACGCATCCTCAAACTGTAATGGTGGATCTTTCATGTGTGATGCAGTTTTTAGTTCTTTAAAAAATCTAGATTATCACAATTTGACAAACAATTTGTTGGAATATTTTATATTGTGGATAGTCTGAGACAAAGTACATGAACTTTACAAACCCTGTATCAGTTTGAGGGTTAAAAATGAATTTTTACGCTAGTATGTTCGTTGCACCAAAGATTAAGATCTGGAAAATACAAGAAGATTGATGCTCTATCAAGAATCATATTTTTTAAGCTTCCAAATAAAATAAACTTGTTTGATTTTATGAAATTTTTTCGGCTGTTGGTAGCCAAAGTGTTAAATTGCAACAGAATAATATTTCTGACGAGAAGAATTAATTCTACTCTCAGGAATTGGAAAGAAATCTTGAACTATTTTCGCATTTATGAGACGACGTCTGGCAGAAGTAAAAATGCTCGGTTGTAATCACGATTTCTAATTTCTTTTCGAAGGGTCGTTTGGGAGAGCAGGATTTAAGGTGAGAACGACGTTGTGTATGACGCTCTAAACGCGCCTTAAGCCTCGGGACTTTCGTCCGAAATACGTGGCAACCGTATTTCATCGTCGAAACAGGCAGGCCGAAATTACAAGGAGGATGAAGCGCGTATCGGTTCTACGACAGGTTTTTTCTTCGTTTCCTCGTCGAACGTTGAAAAATATTGCGGCAATCGTAACGAGGCAACGACAAGATGATGATTTACGTGTCGATTAATGCACGGTTACCGTGACAGCAGAAAAATAAAAACGTCTGATAAATAACTTGAGGGGCGCGTCGGTACCTACGACCGTTTAAGCATAACAGGACGACGCTAATTCCCGAAGTGGTACAAGCGAATGCAAGAAATAATAGCATTTCTGCCCCGAAGAACCAACACCGTTTTCTATTGTGACGGTACATAATTTACGATACGATGACTAGGTGATGTGAAAAACTCGTTGAATATGTAAAACGAGCTCTCAAGGATGCAAATAAATTTTCCTGCTAATAATGTTGCAGAAAATGTGGCGATCGAAATGGGAACTGTTTGCGCAGTTTTCTTGCTCGATTCCATTGATTAAAGTTTTTCATTGAACCCATTTGCTTAACAGGTTTGCTACCACCGTCGCGAACATGCGACGCCCACCTGTTTACTTGAGGATAGTCAAATCAGTCGTGTACAGTTTGTCGTACAGTTTCAAAATTGTCAATTGCTGTCCAGGTTTTCGAGCAAATTGCTTTGGCAAGAGACAAACAGTCCGACAAGAGCGTACGAACAAATGAAGAACTACCGAAAGCCCGTTACACGCTCGAGGTACAACTAACGAGACAACGCTCGGCGTCTGGAACAATGGCGTGCGAAATAAAATTCGCCGGGCGTCGAAGGGGAGCGGTAGGATCAATCTCCATGAAAACGCGGCGCTAATGAGTCATAGTTACGAGTTGTAAAGAAATTTTCTGCGGCGCTGGTACACGGGAACGGCGCTACGTTACGTGACAGCGCGCGGTCAGTTGATTTATGAGAAACTAGACCGATAATTAGAGGCTTAACGGTACTTGTCGCCGCGGATTTTTCGCCGGGCACCCGTGACACGGATTCGAGAGCGGTTCGTCGATTTCACGATTGAAAGCCACTGTTCGCCGCGATTCGTAACGACGTAGCCGTTTCGTACTTCCGGCAAACGGTGCATGAAAGCTTGCCACGAATTTGTCTGGCGACCGGGTCGACGAACAATTCGACAAGTCGACGTCGCCACGCTGACAATGATTAATTCCCTGCAGATCTTGGCAGCCGATACACGATACAGACAGGGGAACAGAGACCGGGAGAAAGAGAGAGAGAGAGAGAGAGAGGGAGAGGGAGAACGGGATTGAGAGGCAAAAAAGGGAAAGAAACTCTACGCAGCTACGTTACGCACCGGAACTGGAAAAATGCTTGCCGAAATTATGCGATCCTAGAGAAGCGTTGCCCGCAGCCTATCAGACGGAGAAAGTTCCCTGGAATTTCGACGATAACGCTTTGTGACAAACGACCTGTTTCGAAACGTGAGAAATGGCGAGACCGAGGCCGAAAATGTCGCAACAAGTTTTTTCCATGATCGTGTCTTCAAAAACAGATATTTATCGACTCTCCTGTTTTTTAGTTATACATTTCTGTCATTTTTATCGAGTCACACAAAATAGTCACCTTTAACCCTTTCAATACAGTACGAACAGAACGGACACTACCGAACGGACTGGTACACATTAAAACCACCAATAATGCAAAACAGACGAGTCAGTCTTTTTCAAAACATTGATGGGTATATGAGTACCAATCGGTTCGAAAGGGTTAAGGGGGCCGGCAGGCATTTGGCCTTGACTGTCACGCTATGTTACGCTGTGCCTTTTTTTCTAGACATTTTACGTCTTAAATAAGTAAGTCATCAATTAAAAATGCATACCACCGTGTTTGTACATGTCTTTGCTACGTCTGTATAGAGCCTCTTTTTCGATACGAACACTGAATCTCTCGAAATTAAGAGAATCTCTCAGCGGCAGCCATCTTGTGACGTCATACTTGCTTCAGAATTCGAATTTTCTGCCGAATATTACAAATTACTCCACGATGAGGTAGAAATTCGCAATTTGGGCTCCATACAGACGTAGATTGGACTTTTAGGAAACACAATTGACCACTTCTAAACTGCTCATTGCAATATTAAAGCGGTAGTTTGAAAAGGTTTTGACACTTGCATACGTATATGGATTTCAAACCATGCCGGCCCTCTTAATGCTCGTAAATGAAATTTAATATTTTATACTGTCGCCGACTGGTTTTGTCGTTCAGTCGCCAAGAAACTGCAGTGTTCCATATTAGGCGCTGATGCATATTGGGCACAAGTTACGCTATACACCATTTTCTTTTTCTAGCTTGAAGAGCTCTTACCCGCGAAAGCTCGGATTCAGCTTGCGCGGGGATGTTCTAGACCAAGTGTGTTCAACTTGTGACCCTCGGAGCCACGTCACAGCCGTAGTGGCTCTAAGCCGATGCGCTGCAAAAAAACGAGAACTGTATAGATAGGACCACGAGTGCGGTGACATCGCATGATGTCTTTGATCTATCGCGTGGTTGTTGCTCTCTCGTTCGACCTGTATTTCCGGGGTTTTCAACGCGCGGGTGAAAAGCGAAATAAAAAATGCCTTGGGTCACGCTACATTTCCAGTTGGACTCCAAACTCCATTTAGAAATCTCAATTGTGAGATTGCTTTAAGGTGTGCTATAGGTGAAACATAATTTGTTGATTAGAACAAAAATGGGTGAATCTTCTCTGCGACTATTTTACATTACTTTGTGAAAAGAATATTTTTAGCCATTCTTTTTCGAATATATGTATATGAGTATAAGTCTTTACAATCTCAACAATCGTGGATTAAAAATATTTGTAAACTCATTGTTAAATGACTCTATCTCGGAGAGTCTGATGATAGCACACGCGTGCCATCCTTCTGACCAAGTGAGGACTTAATGAGCTCGGTGAATAAAACAGGGGAGTATGAAGATTGAAGAGCACCACCGGTTCTTGAGTCAAGGTCTCCACCAAGGACCGACGATAAAACAGTAGTTCAGACCAAGGTCAATCAATTTGTTACTCGTATGATCCTGCTTCAACTATCAAAGTGTCAAAAGTCTCACGCTAGCGAAGCCACGCCCCACTGGGGGCCCCTATAGGGGGTAATACGCAATATCTCTGTAAGCGAAGCGGTATCACGGGCCCTCTTTACGGGGCCCATCTCGCAGAACGGTTCGGTCCCCACTCTTTTATGTCTTTGGTTGTTCGCGTGACTCGCCGGCTAGCTCGCGAGCCTCGAAGAGGGCTCTTGTTTGCGAAAGACCTACTTGAACAGGCCTGATCTAGTCGCATGTCCCGATCGGAAAAATCATGATCCTCGGCGTTCGGTCGGGGGTCCACTATACCTTGCGTGCTATTTTAAACGGTACGTTACGTGAGACACGCCGGCGTATATACACATGCACGTGTATATCTCATTTGAATATGCGTACACGCAACACGGGGCTCCGTCCTGGCCCCGGATGCCGGCGCTTCGCGACACGCCGACTCCGTTTACTAATGAACTGTATTATTCGTAATATATACCAGGGCGGATTTGCATTAACACGGCTTTTATTGCATTTCATTAAATCGCATTTTAGGCGTGCCACGGGTACCGCGACCAACCGCGTCCCGCCGCCTCTTGCGAGTTCGTCGATCTTCCGACGAGATTCGCTTTAATCCTGACTAATTACAACCCGCCGAACCGATAAACGCACAAACTTCTGCGCCGTCCGGCACATGTATGCAAATTCCGTTTCGCGTCATCAGAGACGATTACAGTGCTCGTTTAAACTTGCTGCGACTCTATTCTGGCAAACGACATATTAACAGGGTATTTTCTTCTGAAATGGATCACCTGTTTCCAGGTAAATACAAAGATACAGTGATTTCTCTATATATGTCGCCAAGGCCTGGATGATAAACGTCGTGGAACTATCGAGAGGCCTAGTATCTTTTTATGAAACGTTCACCAACATATTCGTGTCACATTCCTGATCGAAATGATACCAAACACGACACAATTCGGATCACATTTACCCGTGTAATGTACGATGCAGTAGAACCTCTGCTATCCGAACTAAGCAGTAGAATCAGAGTCGTCAGATCAATGACTCGAAACGAGGGGAAAAGGTTATCCCCTCTCCCTCTCTCTGTCAGTACCGAATTAGTCACGTGAGATTGTGACACATGCGCAGTAGAGACGAAACGCGTCACGTGACCGGGCCATGGCGGAAGAGTAGGGGAATAGCGTCGTAAAGTGGGGAGAGAAGTCCTAATCTGGCGAGTCTGAGTAGAATATGAGTGTTCGGAACAGATTAAATCTTTCTGTTGTATATGTTTCACTTATTTTTTAATTTAAGGTTACTGCAGCGGGTGTGCTCACAGAAATTGACTGTATTACGAATGTGCAAAGCGTGCAAATGTTAATCTCGAGCGTGCTATTCTTGGTGTCGGCAAATCGCGGGGCGAACGTGAAATAAAAGGCTGTTCGCTGGTTTTATTTTTTAAATCGTTCGTTAATATGTTATCGCGTTATCGTTTAACGCGACTCGTTCAGTACCTATTGACTCGTTCGGCCGTGTACAAGCTGGCGAGGGTTCGTTACGAACGTGGTACGCTCCGGCACCGTTTCGCGCTAGATTAATGGCACGCTTTCGATTTAAATAAATCAAGGGGGTTGCCCGTGTGCTATCGTGTTCTTCCCGCGTGAATATACGCGCCGTAAGGGCCTGCTATCCGGAGCCTTGGTCTACTCACGAAGTCATCCGCACGCAACCACCGTGTGCTATTGCTGCTGCTGCTGTTGCTGCCGATCGCAGCCGCATTCTTGAAGCAGCAACAAAATTAGAGACGGTACTATTACCGGGCATAAATTAAACCCGGCATTTTCGAGGCCAGAAACGAGAGGGAGAACGAGTTCCGAGAGCCCCGCACTGTTCTAGTATCGACTTCTCGATCTCAGCAAGGATGATTCCATTTCGTAGCAGTAGCCGCCTTCCGATAACCGAATTTTATTACAATTATCTTGGTAATATTGAAAATAGTTTGCACCAATTACCGGATACAGGAGCCAAGCAGAAATATTTTTCTTCCTTTAATGATTTTAATATGTTACTTACCGGCAGCCACTTAACCCTCGCATCACGGATCGTAGCTGCCGGTAACTGGGTCTCGCGTGACCCGGACCAGCGACTGTACGATCACGGACAAAAAGATGGTCGAGATCCAGCGATCGTCGTGCGAGCGTTAATAGATTTTAACCGTTTCTGATTTACATAATTTCTAAAAATATTATGCAACAACGATCGCATTTTTGGCCACCCTAAGGAATATAACACAATTTTGTCTTCTTCGGGATTATTTTCTAAAGGGAAAATCTGGTTGCAGTTTGTCACACCGTGCTAAGTTTGAAATTGTTTCTAGAAATGCATGTTACTATTTAGAATTAATGCTAATTTAAAATTAAAACCAACATTTTGTCATTTCGTGCTGTATTCGAGCACATGAGCAACGAATACGAATTCGTACCTTGAACAAACTAAGTGTGAAAGTGTTTAGGCTAACACCTTGGACTGCTTTATAGCCCACATGTAAGTCATTATTTGGATGCGGTAGACCATGACACATACAAGGATCAGATTGGTTTTAACTAAAACGACCTTGGCCCATATTCGCAGATCATGTTGGTTTTGACGCGGTAAACATTAATTGCAATCTTAGATTTGTGAAGATATGCGTCAATATTCGTTTTTTTAAATGCTAACATTTTTATAATATTGCCAATCCTTAGTTAACAGCTTTAGAACAGTGATACCATTTAGCGAAGATTATTCAGTATTTAAAGATTTAAGAATTTTAAGAAAACAAAATCGATTTCATTACTTTCATCAATAGTAACACACAGAGAAATTATGATCATCAAGTTTCGAGCTGAAATCTACATGTGCAAATTTAAAAAATACACGTCAAACACAAACACAATGCCAATCGACGGTTTTAAATTTATAAAATAATATATAATTCATACAATATTAAATATTAATGTATAATTCATACAATATTCAAAAGTACGTTCACACTGTCGCAATAGGTGCCACAGAAATCTTTTGCTCGTGCACAGCGTAATTTTGTATTGAAACTTAAATAAACAGTGAAATCGAAAGCAAGGCCAAATTAGCTGCCCGTTTAACGTGTGAAAATCGGGGCGTGTTATATTTAAGCAACATCCTTTATTAGCAAACGCGTATTTCGCATGAAGGTCCGCAGTCTAATTACCGCGAACTCATGCGATTTACATTTCCGGTCGAACAATGCGTTCTCTGCGCGAAGCAAGATTGCAGTGACCAGCGAGCAACGGTAAAGTGTCACGATCCGGACCGAACGATTCTTAATTACCGCAATACGAGATACTCGGCAGGACGTTTAAGCGGTGATTGCGGGTGTGCTGGGGTGTATATCAAGCGGTATCATATCGCAGTCAGGACCTGGTCAGGGGATTTTTTCCGGTTACCACGATGTCGTTGGGAATGCAACGAAATCAGCCGGTTCGCGCGGACCCCTAATTGAAGATCAACGGTAAAATGCCACCATATTCGTCGGCCGGTAATCGCCGGCCAATAAAGTCAGCTTATCTGATCTCTCGCCGCGCTATGGTTTCTAATTCAACGGTATCGCTCGGCTAAGGCTAGCGCTCGTTAGCCGTGTCTCCGATAAAGAGGAGAAAGAACGGCCCTGGCCGCTGGGTGTTGATCGGCCGCCGGCAAATTAACTGCGACAAATGTTACGTTTCCGTGTACGGACACGATTGTGAGACACGGAGCTTAATTTAGATACAAGCCCGCTACTATGCGGGTACTATGCGTCGACAGAGGATCGTAACATCCTGGATACGTCAGAGTCGTTGCCGAGCCCACAGACGCCCGGGAAATTTGAATTCCCCGCTTCCCCTCCCTGTTTGCAAAAAAGATTTCGTCTGGTCATCGGATGTAAATTTAAAGCTTCCTTTAACCCCCGAGCATCCCTTATCTTTTCGAATTAAAGGGGTGTTCCCATTTAGAATTTTAAACAATTTGTGAGATTAGAAATGGTTATTTAAATTATTAGGAAACTTGCGGAAAAGACATTTCTTTATGTGTTTACAGACGATTCAGTTATACAATTACATAGTACAGTGATTTCTCTATATATGTCGCCGAGGCCAGGATGCTAAACGTCGCGGAATTATCCCCCCTACCGCTGGGTATAGCCGGTAAGAGAATTTACTGTACTCAGTCTTTTACCTGCTGTATCATGTAAAAATATCCTAGAGAATTGAATAATTTCGTCGAGCTAATGTTTTTGTTTATTATTGTGCTGAGTTCGTTTTTTAACGAAAGTATCAAAGTTTGGATATCGACAATTGGAAAATTCGGAATTCTGTGTATACCTGGTGTACACACAGTTCGCTGAATTTTCTTCTGAATGTTTGCATGGGGGATGTTCCTCGTTAGAAACAAGTGCATAGCAATGTGAATATTCATAACATCAGCATGGGTGTCGCGAATATTGTTTGTCGAGCTTGTCGCGGTAAATATGAAAATATCGAAGTAGCCTTTACGGTGCAGTTTCGCGCGCGTGTAAAAGAAACAGTAACCCTGGTGCAATTAATGCATATTGCGAAACTGTGCAACGTGCACGAACGTGGTCTTTATGGTCTTGCAAGATTCGAACGTTCTCGGGTGGTCCGAATTTTGCCGGCTCGGCGCCACGTTATGTGTCGACTATCCGCAGGAGTTGCCCCGCAGGCGATACGTGTTATGCTAATTGTTCCGAATACACTGTCATAAATATTTTTTATTACGTTTCTGGTCGCGGACAAAGAAAAAGTATCGCGTGCGCTCCCCGACGAAACGGAAAGACGCCTCGTTTCCCATCGGCGTAACATCGAGCATCGCGAAACAACTTCGAAATTATTGTTCCAATACGAACGCGCACGGTGAGAAAACTGTCAGACTTGTTCGGTATATTTATTACTTCGCTCCGAGCTAAAAAATGTGTACGCGCTATATGGCTTTGCCGACACGTGTCTCAAAGTAATAGTAAGGATACACGTACATACAATTTTATTCCTTAACCCTTATGTCGATAACCAAAATTGTATTTTAAGATTGTACTTTACAGCTTCAACTCACGTACTTTCATGGCTCAAATTAATTTGCTGATCTTGATTGCGGATCTTTGTGCAAAATAGAAAGACAGAGTGAAACAGAAAGGTATTCTAATTTTTTAGTATGCTTCGTAGGCTGAAAATAATACCATAGCATTTTCAACTCTTCTAGTGTCTTTGTTATTTTAAATTACTCCTACTCAAAATTAAACAATCATATCATTGTGCATTGTATTCTTGCTCAATTGTCTATTACTAATCTAGTTAAATTTGTAGTACCACATTGAAAAGACAATAGTGAAATCTGCAAATTCTAGAAAATTAATTAAAACAATTTGGTTTGGTCAGAAGTAATAAACAAATTCTCGTGACATACTACTTTCCTGCATGTGCTACACCTTACGTTTAACGAAACAATGTATGAATCGACGCAAGGGGAACACAAGATTAATTATTTTTAGTGGATCATTTACACGAATAAATGTGTTAATTCGTTCGTGTTTCGAATAATCAAAAATCCTTTATACGAACAGATTAAAGCCATGGAAACACGAAACCATAATTTTATGTAACCGATTGAAAGTCTGGAATATACTCTCTCATTTAATTTCATTATAATTTTGGTTAAACCATGACAAGCCTGCACGGCTATTCTCGATTTGCATTATTATTACAATGCCACGTAATTCTACTTCGTAATCTCTGCGTATAATTCGTTTACGGAAACTGACATTTGTGTCTCTGTCGAGTGTTTTAACTGTAACGTGCGCCGTGCAAAATGAAGATCATGTTAATCCTTTCAAACGTTACTTCGAATTTAACATGAAATTGTGTATTGTAGCTCGTGTCTCTTCGCATTTGCAACGAAACGAGACGTCACTTTCTGTTGTCTCCAATCTGCTTTACGAAGCTATGCCGCTGCTCCGGCTGAAATGCAATCGTCAGCCTTGGAGTTAAATAAAAAAATGTGAACGCGTTCCGCTGACAATATCTCTGGTATTCCGTTTTCATTCTTCTTATTGTGCTTTTCGCCGTAATAGAGACTCCGTCCTTCAAAGAATATTAAACTAGCGGTGTCGTCCGCTGGCTGCGGAAACGTCGCAAGTGTCAGAGTTCAAGGGTTGCTGGAAAAAATATGTAGGACACTTTTTTTCATCCACGACACCATTATTTTCGTTTCGACGTATCCACTGTGTCGAGAAGAAAATGCGAAAAACTGCGTGTTAAGCGACGCGCGACGGTGACTACGTACCAACATGGCGGCGCCCATACCTGTCAAAAACGCTGAAAATCAAAACATCACACACGTATTGATCTAGTGATCTCCTAAGATTGAAACTTGGATTTTCGGCATTTTCTCGTCAAAATCTACAGGATTGCGTAAAAATAAGTTAAAAATTTCTGGTTTCCCGAGGTAAAGTTAAGAGGTTTATTTTAAAATTACTGGAAACGTCACGAAAAGAAAATTATACTTTCACATTTCAGAAACACAAGCTACTAAGCCGTTTTGTAAGCCATTATTACTTTACATGTAATGTTTACGTAGCCGATTTGTAGATAAAAGATTCCTTTCGTTTCTCTTCCAAACCCATTTTTGGTAAACGTTCTGAAATATCTTGTTTCCGTAAAATTTTGATTGTAGGTTCTAAAGTTCCATGAGATTTTGAAAACGTTCTGAAGAGTGACATAGCGGAGACACATAAATTCGAACAGAACTGTTTGAAAGCGAAAGATAGGTGTGCACTTCGATCTCCACACAAGACTTCGCGATCTTGGAAACTAACCTAACGCAGTTCCTTATTGGAAGGTCGTTGGAACCGAAAAAATGTCAACCTACAATTCAACATTGATCGAACTACTTTCAAGAAACCGGCAATGTTCCCGCATTAAACATTCGATTGTCGAAGTTGTTCGTTATTCCGCGGGCAATAAAGCCTCCCGTAGAATACTTTCACATCACGTAAGAAGTTTTGTTTGATTATTACCGGGTTTGGAAATTATAGGCTCGAGGACCCTCGAACAACAATTTCAACCACGGCCCCGAGTTCGGACCGTCTAATCTCCGAAAGCTTTCTCGGCCGTTGTCTACGCGATTTTGCGCGTATATTTTCGTCATGCGATTCCTCCGCGTCTTACGTAATCCCCGTGTTTCGTGCCACTTCCGTTCCGTGGTTCCACGCGCGTCGTCGTTTCCTTGTACAACCTCTCATCCTGTACACGACCACCCCGATGCACTCTAATCCCGAAGACAATGCTCTCGTTTTCACTCGGCCCGCGGAAAGATACATCCGAGTCGCGAAGTAGGACGACTGGGAACAGCGGTATCGGCTTTCCCTAGAAATTCGTAGGTGGCGAATGACGGACGCGAGCCCGAGCGATCGAGCATAAATTTCGAAACGACGCGAGCGACGCCGCGCCGGTGAGCAGTATCGATTTTCACGTGGGCATTCATTTCGCGGACTGCAACGGACCCAAACACTTACACGCTTTCCTCGCAACTTTTCTATTATACTTTCGTCACCCTTCGCTGTTATAATCGCAGCGCTTCACGCGCAAGCACTGGAAAATCTACACGGTGTATAAAAAGTGTTAATCATCCGTTCTAGGGGTGAATCTACACCAATTTGCCGCAAAATTGTTCATGTCAAAGAAATTCTCGTTCTGCATTTAAAAAAAAATCCATTGTACTTTGATCCAGGCAATTATTCCGAAATTTCGATTATTCTGCATAATTTTATAGAGATCCACAGCTGTGAAAACTAACAGCGTTAACAAAAGTATGATTCGAAACGTGCCGTTTAGCGAACAATGTACTGCGAATACTACAGCATCCTATGCGATCGGGATCACTTTAACCCGGAACGCTGCAATTCAGATGGAATCGAAGCAAACTAGGTACAATCACCAATGGAACGCAAGAATCATGGGATTTCCCCTCCATGCACTCGATGATTTGAATAGGTAATGACGGCGTAATTTATATTCCCCAGCGGAATACGTTCCATTGTTGCGTTACTCTTGGAAAGTAAAAAGATTTTCAACACAATTCGATAAAAACACCGCACACTCCCATTGTTGTTTTCCGTTCGAAACGTGAAGAACGATTTTCAATAACAATAAAATATACATTTTACACTTCACCGTCATATTTGACTGGAAGACGTTCGTGTGAGCTTTCAGATAAATAAAAATCAACATTCTGCTTGAAATTATCTTCTACTGAGCAGAAATTCCACTTGGAATACAAAGATACATAAAAATAGAGAGAATCCACAGAAATCTACTTATTTTTTTAACCCCTTGCTGTGCAATTTTCTTCGTGGCTACAATAATAAGGAATTTGTTAACTTTGACAATTTCTTGAAAGGAAAAGAGAATTTATATTTATTCTTCGCCAGTGATTGGTGTGCTAGGGGCCCCTCAAACTCCTGCTTCCCCCACCACGGTACCCCATAGTAACGGCGCTTAGTGGAAGGGCACAATGGGCGCCTATAGTGGAGACAATTTTGCCTCAATTCAGACAAAAATGCTCTATGCTTATTTTAATGCTTGAATATTATTCACAAAAGGATACAATTATATTCCGCCCTAAATGGAAAGTATCATATTCGCATTTAGTATCATCTGCTTGAAATCTTCGTCGTAGGTCCAATTATTATATGACAAGGGTTCAAATGATATTCTCACCCTGTACAAATGTTCTATACTCCGTTCGGAGTTTCATACAGAAACGCGACAAACGTGGCCATTTTCCGTATGCATTACCTTAATAACTTCAATCCCGGGAAGTCGGTTGCTTCCGCGAAATTGTCAGAGTGCATGTAATGAATCAGGAGTGGTTGCTCCTTTGTGTAGGATTCGACCTAGAATCGCAGCATCCTGGCGAAGATGAATTACAATCAAGTAATTGGAGGCAAAGCCAGGAGTCATGAGAAGACTCACGACCAAACGAACTCGGGAGAGATTACTCGGCTTATTACCGTTCCCCCAGTTGATTGACATACGAACAACGCGGTTTTCACGGTTTCGCGTGAAAGGAACGCGGTCATCATTATCGCCACGCGTGGGCCGCACCCTTCGGGGTGGTGCAACAAACCCGCTGAAAGCTATTCCACGGCATCGCCTCTAATGGCTTTCAAAATGCACACCGTTCATGGAAATCACGGTTTTCCAACTCCCTCGATTTCCTTCGAGGTGAAAGTTACGCAATCATCTGATCGCAGAATTTATGCGTTCGTGGCGCTCTCGCACTTATCCGATTAGGAGAAGGTGCTCGAATTTAATGCGGTACTTATTTTATTTTGCATCTGATAGAATTCCGAATAAAGTATTACTGGACTAAACGTGCAAGTAATATCTCCTAATCATTTCGTCGGCATTGTTCCACTGACATCGTTCATACTAACCCATTTGCATCACAAGGAAATATGAAAAGAAGGCCCCTTTACTAGAACTAGCCAACCAGTCAAAATGACTGGTGGATGATTTCTGAAACTATGAAAACGTTTTCACGAGAAATGTTTTAATGTATCCCTTCTTTCCAGTACATGTTACCATGAAACCTGAGGAAAAATTCAACCTTGCTGTTATTATAAAGGGATAAGTCTAAGTCACTAGTTCTAGTGTTAAGTAGAAGAATGACTGGAAATAAAAGAACTTCATATTTCAGCATTATAAGAAAAGATAAATTGAGCGTATTTATACGGTGATAGTGACCAGGAAAATTGAGCGTGTATATACGCTAACGATGCAAATAGGTTCCCTTCACAAAATCAGTTACATTACAGACATTAGACTAAACAAGTCGTTCAATTTCTTCAATCGCGTATACAGGCCGCTGATATTAACAAGACTACGAAATGACTGCGACGTCATTTCGCGGCGCATCCCTGCGGAAACTCTGATGTAACCGAACTGCAGTTCGCAGATTCGACGGAAGACACGGCTGATTTCTACACCGGAGCGACGCGACGGTTAGCCGTTTAATTTTAAGCCCGTACGATCGCTGCCTTCGGATTCAATCATTCCTGATATTGCAAAGAGCCTCCCTCGATTTCCTGACACATGGGTCGAGGCGAGCGTTGCTTAAGACCGTTTATCTTAAGCCGGTAACGGCGCATTCATTCATGCAGGATATTGTACGCTGTTCACTCACCACCCACGTGTATAACATTTCGCGCGATCGGCGCGGAGTAACAGCGAAGCCAATGTCATCCTCGGAGAAGTTCGCAATTTCCGCGGCAATCCGAGCCACCTTTCGCGTAAATCGCGAACGCCGAGGGGTATCCTCGCCGGGGAAATCGTAAATCCTCGTATATTGTGTTTTTGAACGCTCGCCGACAATGTTAATCGGCGACGACGCACGGTAATGTTCCGGTGTACGCGAAAACTTCGCGACCGAAATGTCGCTTGCATCGTGTACGGACTGTCCCTTGACCTCAGAGTTGTGCAGAATTACTCGAGGAATTGTAATTGTAGTTGAATTACTATATCATTGAAATACAATGTAATTCAACTGTGCATTTTTTTCTAATTGTTTTTGCTGAGTTGACTTACTGTTCAAATGATGCCTGGGATCGAAAAAATTCGACAACTTTTGAATACGTTCTGTAAAACTATATTTCCATTAGAATTCTAGACGAGAATAAATAAAATAAATCGCTCTAGTTTCTTTATGTTGATGTACGTACCGATACACAAATGAGATGACAAGAACTATGCAATGTAGTGCAAAAATGTAAAGTGTCCTCTGTGATTTAATCGTGCATTCCGATCTTTACGAGATAGTTTCGTGCCCTGTACTAATTTATAATTATTGTAAAAATAAAGTGTTCGAATATACGATTCATACTTCCGCCACATTGAATCGAAATGAATTAAAATCGTAATTTATTAGAAAATGTAGAGAAAGAATAGATGAGGAAAAAAGGAATCGAAGGGTTGAACATGAAGCGTAAAGGTTCGGAATGAGTACAAGTGAGTGGGAATGACACTGAACAGAGGCAACAGGCGATCAGCAGAGAAAAGAGGAAGAGGAGGAAGGAAAGGAAGGAAAAGGTGCAGGAGGTGGCGTCAACCGTGCCAATATTCTAATGTAATGGGCTGGGCGTTCATTGAACCTCGTTGGATAGCACTGTGCTTGCCCGTGTATTTTCTTAATGAATGCTCGCACACTGAAAATTCCGGACAACGGCCAGCAATCGATGGAAACGGCGTGAAAGTCTCTCGAGCGAATGGAATTCAAGTTACATCCCTTTCCGGTGGAAGGATGCGTACGGGCTTCTTGTGAACATAACTTTCCATCGTATGCGCAGCACATCTTTATGGTGGCATTGCACATTTCGCACTGAATAACATTTACTCCTCCATCTTTTTATTTTAACGCGTCAGTTACTGCCTGTCGTTCAACTTTTTGCTCTCGAAGCGATTTTATAGTAAGCAAAAGTGGAGTTGAGTGTTTATTCATGGCATGCTTCAATTTTAAGCGATTTATTCAATAAAATTTTAGTGAAAATTGTATTACCGCAAGATGAAATCACAATTTATTAGAAAATATAAGAAAGAGCAGAAGCACGGGTTATGATTGCGTGTTAATATTTTAAATTAAGAACATTCTAACAATAATACAATAAAAATTTAATAATTTCTTCGGTTCTTATTCGATTCGAACCTGTTTGCAATAAAATGTCGGACGTGTAGTTTTGTAACGTATTTCCCAAGATATCACTGTCGGCATATTGACAATTATTGACGCCAACTTTTAAGTCAACGTACTCGTGTACGTTGAGTTATTGGGTACGTTATTCAAGGATTCTCGTGAAGTCAATAATGCATTTCTGTGCGCTCTCGGCTGAACGTTTGTCATGATCCGACTGCCACGCTTGCGGTATAGCGTTGTCAGCGTGTTTGCTCGTCTATGCTAAGCCTAACCGAGAAGTGTCAAATCCCTCTGTGAGTACATCACAACAGTCAGCGGCCGCAACAAGGTTGCCGGGAAGCCTTGCCGCAGACCGTTGGCGCATAGTGCATGCGAATGCAGTTCAATGGGTTTCGTTTAATTTCTACAATTTGCAATACACTCGCTGCTACGAGGGCTTCACCTGTTGATGGTAATTTTTATTTTCCTAAGGGCATCGAGTGCTATTAATTTAAATCAAAAGAAAAATGGCTTGTGAAAAACTGTACAATAGTTGCTTTGTATGTGAGTTAGTTAAATTCTGTAGAAATTTTTAATCGAGCAAAATTTTATTCAAGAATTTTCAATATTAAAGTAAAATAAATTGCCTCGGATTATCATTTTGATTCAAGTTAATCTGACCTTTTCATAAAACATTTTACAGATATGGTTAATATAATATCGTTTGTCATCTTTAACGTAAATTTACAATATTATTTACCTACAATAAAAATTGAATACATTAATATATATCTATATGTGTATATATGTTTCTATGTATAGTTAAATTCACAAAAGACACTGTCATAACATTGAACAAAATGGTGGAGATTGATGACTGAAGTGTTAGTTGAAGGAGTAAAAATGGCCGCCAGTATTTCGATATTAACGAAGTGTAGTTAAACAGACATTTTTAACCTAACATTTAATTACTTTGCTACGATAGAAAATTGATGTAGCTTTAAATTTCACGCTGATTACGTGTAGAGAACAGTACTTGATTAGTATAACAATGTACGATTAAATCGTAAGTTTTGCTGAGTTTTTCCGTGTGATTCGTGGCACTGTTGGTTCGAGTAGCACTCTAAATGAAGGGTACGGATCGAACGGAAATTAAAATAGAACCTGCAGTACGAGAAGTGTATTTGTAAAGCCTGAAGGACCTCTTCCCGACATGCACTTGGCACAAAGAGACTGAACGACGCCTGAATCATTGATCACCCGTTTGTTTACACGTTACTAACTATAGAAAAAGAACAGAAAGGGTTGTTTACCTTTCCGTGTGTGGTTACAACGATTTTAACACATCTCTGCACAATAAATTGCATTGTTGCGAGAACTTATTGGGAATCACATTTCTAAATATATTTTATGCACTCAGGGACTACACGTAGTTACGTTTAATTGTATTATTGTGTAAATACTATGTGCAACTACCACATAAGAATTCAGTTAGAAAACTGTGAATATTTTTGCGATATTTGAATGGACACACACGTGTTTCTCGTCGACGTATCAGCAAACAGTGAAGAACAATGAAAAATAAGGCTTTATTTTGATTTTAGAGAAACACAAGGATGCAACGAAGATTCGAACGAGACCATTTGTTTGCGTTCCCCGTTACGGTTTTAAATAATACAATACGTCAATGCTACGACCGTATACGTGCGTGCAAACAATGCTAAAATTCAAGCGTATTTTCTGCGGACGATTCCTCGTATAAACGTGATAAAAACGGCTAAGCGAACGCCTTTCCGCAAATATTTTTCAACCTCTACTTCGTTTTCGTTGTTGCGTATTCGCGTAAACTTCGTAAAATTCATTTTAAACGCACGATATTTTATAAGATCCGTCAATAATACTTCAAAATTCGTCATTTATTATCGCTTGTTTCTGTATCATTGTACATTTTTTATGTACAAAAATATCCAAAAATATCGTCGAGCCAGCTGGAAAGCAATTCTATTAGAAATTATTATTTTTTAAAACCACACGATAACAGTAGTACGCATTTAAGTGTCTGCAGTCGGGATCGAATACGGACGCCTAAGTGGGGCAGCAGATGGCTTCTGCGAATTCAACTGCAGTAAGTACAGGAATTAGCACAACTCTGTCTTGAATTACGTAGTCAACGGTGTCCGAGGAAATTTATGGTAGTAAAGGTGTCCGACAGAATTTTACGACGTTTCTGACGCGATACTTGGTGATCTAAGTAAACGCTGAACCATGTAAGGTTTAAGTGTGCGCTACTGTACCTTTGATTTCGAGTAGTCTCGCGCAGATTGTCCCTATTTCTCTTCACGTCGTAAAACGTGGCTTCCACAAACAAACGTTTCCTCGAAATCGTTGGCCGCACGGAATCCCCAGGTGAATAAATTACTCCGGACGCGGTTATTCTCGTATCAAGTATCGCGATGCTCATCCCGCGCGGCGTTCTGCCACCGAAAACAGTGACGTCTATTAAAACGTGCCGAGCTCGACGTAAAACGCGCTGATGGATTTTTCTGCCGCTAATTAAAGGATCTGCCTGGCGCGCCGCTCCGTTCGCCAGACGTTCGGCTTTGTTCCGCGGACAACAGTCTGCTTTACGTGCTAAAACGAAGGGGGGAAAGAGATTGTCTGCAGCCTGAATAACTCAATCAATAAATATAGCCGTTGCATTCTCAACCGAAGTGCAAACAACACTCAAACGTCGAACTAGCTGAATAAGGAAGTTGAAAAGTGATTTAACCATGACCGTGGAAAAAATGAAACTCTCCTGTTTTAATAAAAAAAAATGACAAGTTTATATACTAAAATACTTCGTTCAGCAGAACGAGAAAACCTATATTCACAATATCAATGAAAAATTTCAAAGAATTTCCAAGAATTTGTACGCTTTTATTATTTTCGACTTATTAAAATGATTAAAAGAAGAAATACGTGTGTACGTAGCTCTCAGTCTAGTTGTAGATCAAATTAAAATTGCGACAGATGCTCTGTCAAAGCGTGTTAATTTTTGTTTGTATAGTGAGTTATGTGGTGGCCGGCGACGTACATAATTCAAGCAAAACTGTTATCGTAACGTTGCTTATTATTATGTAGTTGTTTGGCGAGTATTATTTCTATCCTAGGTGGAAGGATCGCTTTCGACTTATTTCCGTCGACAGGCTCCGATTCTATTAAAAGATAAAGGATGTTACTATATTTAATGTGTTATGATTCCATCTAAAACCGTAGAGAGGTTCGTTGTAGTACACAAACGCCTGGCATCATTGTGGCGTACGATGACGCACGGTTACACAGTTCAATAGCGCACCTATAACGAGAGAAGTTTCCCATTGAAGCTTGGCCCCACGTGTAACGTTTGTTTGAACATTCGCGATTAGCGTGGCCCACTAATGACCACGACATTAACCGTAAATTGGGGCTTGTTGCCAGCGGAGACCACGTGCACGTGTGCAATTTACATTTTTCGCTTGTTCCCTGTTCCCTCCAGCCCTGACTGACGTTCACTGTTCACAACAGCGAATGAAGAATCAGGAAATCGCCCTGCGAAATTCGAAATGTTCCATGCGAGTTCAGCACAACAACTTTTATGCAAAATACAAATTTACTTCATCGGTTGCAACGAACTGGAGCCAAATCTTTAATCGAAACAGCTTCTCACAAATATTTACAACTGTAGCACTTCCGCCTGAGTGAAACGAACACAAATTTCTGCTAACGAAAATATCAATTTATGCAAACGTTGAAAAATTTACCGCGTGCAAAATGAAAAGCACTGCAAGGCACAGGAGGCGAATGGGACTTGTCATAATGCAAATATATTGGTTATTATGTGAAAAAATAGGTGCATAAAGGCCTCGATTTAAGGATAACTTATTCAGCGAATGATTTGAACCACTCCGAAGAATTATGCACGCTTCGATTATGATTTGCACGCGAAGTGCAAGCGCGTGCAAAAACACGTAACAGTCTACGTTCGCTCCGATGATCCGAAGCTTTGTCGAAAAATTTCCTGGGGCCACGTTTAGGCATTCGGGTCAAGGTCTCTTTAGCTCCAGTGAGCACAGTAATTTATGTGACTGGCTCGGTAAATCGATTAACCAATACTCTAACGAATTGGATTGTCGAGTGAAACGTAACAAACGGAGTGCGAATGAATCTCTGTTTCGCGTCACATCGATGGTTCTGGTTTCGTTCGAGTTGAACAGTGACACCTCGGATGTCGTTTTATGAATGTAAAACTGTTGAACAAGCCGTACTTATGACATGAAAATCAGAAAATACAACAGTTTCACGATATCCTCTGTA
>CM052118.1:18578100-18592930 GCA_028454245.1 Halictus quadricinctus
AAATATCTCGGTGAAATCGTTCGGTGAAATTCGAAAAAATGAGGCACCTGTTGCCATTTTTGCCTTTCCGCTAAACAAAATATTTTTATAGTAGCTTCGATGCTACAGTCAGCCTAAAATTAAACAAACATTGCACGATTATCGACGACAAATTCCCAAAAATTCGACGATTTCCGACGGCCACCATCGGGCTTCTTTTAATCGCGGGAGGCACGTGGACGTCTGTATCGTTTTTTCGAACAAACGAAGGCTGTTTTCATTGTGATTTTAATAGCAGAAAGGACGTTTCATTCGAATGTCCGTAGGCCACGTGTAAATCGATGAAACCCTTCCCGACGCCCTCGTATTCCCAAGGGTCTGCGCGATGTTTACAGTAGAGTGAAGTGCGATCATCCGTGTGACGATAGGAAAAGGCACCAGGAGGCTTTGTCGAAGGTCCGGGGCATTGATTTTCAATAGGTCAGTCATGAACCGGCCCACAGCCGTGTTACAGGATCGCACACGACGGATCAGCCTACATCGAGCTTTTGTCGACGGATTTTGGTTCACCTCGACACTCGCCTCGATAATTCGAAGCAAACTCCTCGGGTAAACAGAGTACGCGTGTGCAGGAAACTCGAGCGAAAGGTTACACGTGCCGTAAATTAAGACGCTCGTAAACGCACAATTCCTTGTACTTCTTTGTCGTCGAGCGCCCGCTAAAACGTTTTCCAGCTTCGAGAAATCGCGCGACCAGTGTTCCCCCGCAGAAAAATAAAACACCAGATTTTTCTCAACTGTCATTCGCTGAACCTCGCTCTAACAAGGGAAGCTCCTTAAAATTGAAGTCGGACAGTTCGGGTACTATACAGTCCTTTGTGAGAGACTATAAAAAATGGAAGACGGAATTATTTGCTCTTTAAAAATGGATTTTCACGTTATTATTGCACTTCCTCGAAGGGCGTGATTCCCGAGGTCATTTCAAGTCACTTTTTCCTTTGCGAAAATATTCTCCGTGGCTTCGTTAGGAAGTTATTAACGAAAAGCAAGGACCAATCAGAGCGGTCAGCGTGGTGTCGCCATTGGTCGAGCTGGAGTTCGTCCGCTGTAGCAGCGCTCTGATTGGTCCTTGTTTTTCGTTAATAGCTGCTTAACAAAGCCGCGGAGAGTATTTTCGTAAAGGAAAAAGTGGATTCATATGGCACGAGGAGTCATTTTTCGGACACACTGTATATTCAGTGTGTACACAATTTAGTTGGGATCTGCTAAATGCAAAAGAGCACTCGCGGTGTGGTATATACTAACCTTTCAATTTTTATTTCATGTTACAGATCATTCTGATTTCATGGATTTTTCGGCACTCGAAGTGTTAATTAAAGGGATCCATGGCACGATTTGCAAATACAGATTCCGGTTTCATTTTTCCCGGCGAATTTTAGGGAGCATTCAAAGTGAAAGCCTGAGAGCCAAGGTCCTAAGTAAATAGTATCTTAATAAAACCATAATGGAACTTCTTAGCGACCGTGTCGGTCCTTGTCCCAGTGAAAAGCTGTTAATTATTTTTCATTTGGTGGGAAGGCGAAATCCTTAAGGTGAGTTTTTGTTGGAAATGCATTGGAGGAGTAATGGGAACTGTGAAAAAGTTGCTGAAAACTGAACTGTCATAAATAACTAAGATTGATCCACCAATACTCGTTGCAGGTCCTGCTGAGAAAAATCCGGTTCAGACATAAAATAGCAATTTCACTGACTGCACGAGTAAAAGTTTCACTTAGCCAGCGAACGAGTTAGCACACAGAAAGGTTCGAGACGAATGTATTGTCGGTTACCTCGAGTTAAAACTATCGCGTTGGTTAACAACCTTAATGCTCGAACGAAAACAATGGACGCACGAACTCTCTCGTGTCACTTTACCTCGGCAGCGGTTCCGTTCGAATCAGCAATCATATTTAAAAGTGGTCTGCCCGCATGGGGGGTTAAGTGCCAAGAAATACGCGTCCGCGGAGAGCTCTAAACTCGCGTCGCGTCGCGGCGCGGCGCGGCGCGGTGGCGTAGCGACGCTTCTCGTTATAAACTGCACCACCGGTTCTCTCAATTTCCACCGCGGTTCTTCTTTATTTTATGTACTAACAACGCTCGGAAATATTCTCTACAGTTCACTGTTCTAATAATAGGCCGGAAACAAAGGGTATGTTCATGGCTTTCTGCGTTGCGAGCGGGTGCCGTTGACCACCGTGCCGGGATCCTTCGTCGGCCGGCCCTGAGGATCGGCAATAAAATAATCAGGAGCTTAAGGGATGACGCCCTGCGAATGGACGAGCAACCTAAACAAACACGAGGAACGGGCATCGGCGTCGGCGTCGCGGTGGTAGACGCGTATGCGTGTGCCAGTGACGTCACAGCCCGCGTCTTTCAGGGTATATTTTCTCAACAATGCATCAAGAGAAGCATTTATAAACGGCGTTTGTTTCCGTTAAACGGTTCCCCCACGGCTATTTCGGGATGCCGAAAGCTCTCCGACGTGCCGTAAATCAGTCTAGCCCGGAATGATTCGCGCATCAGGAAGTACGCGCGAGGAAGCATCCCGGCGCCAGACCTTCAATCTGGGACCGCGACCGATCGCCTACCAAACCGACGCTTCGGAACACGTGGATAACGTTTATACTAAACGCTCCCGCCACTGTTCCGTGCTCGTTTTCGTCGGCAACACGCCTCTACGCGTCTACGTCAATCGTTTTTACAGTGGACGAAATAACGCTTCACTAACACTTCACGATTCACGGAGAAACGTCAATGCGTTTCGCGAAGCTCCACCAAATCACACACCTGGACCTGGCTAATCTCTACAATTACCCTCTCAAGTAATTTCGTACCTATTATACGATCAGTGGAAAAAGTTTTCGTTCACCCGTTAACTTTTTTAGAATGTGGACCAAACGGCTTGAATTTCGTTCAGAAGGATTAGCTTACCAGCTAATGACTAAATAATTTTTTTTATTGGTATTACTCGCAATTGCGAAGAATTATTCATTTTTTATTACTTCACTACCAGCCCCAGATGGCACAATACTGTCACGGTGTGTGTGACAAGGTCGGGACCTAACGGTGACTTATATCGTGTAGAAGCACTGTTCCTCGTTCTCTTACCGAAATAATTTAACGATAAAACGTTTTCGTCTCTGATGGTGCTTTTAAAAGACGTTTACACACGTATTCGTGATACTCCTCCGGTTGAAACGACACCAAGGATGATAGAGTTTGGATCACATGTACGAGCTTAATACACGATACTTGCAAAACTATTACTCGAACTAATCGGTGGAATGCAGGTGTTTAGATAATGGAAAAGTAAACTAGGTAGGATGCTAGATTGAATCGTTACTGAGTTGCAATATTGTCTAGTACAGAGCTGCTGAACATGTCAAAGCTACGGGAAAGTGACTAAGTGGAGTGGGGGTACGCCGTAGCCTTAGCTAGCCACGTGGCCTTGCCCATAGGGGCGTGGCTTCGTGCCTTAGGGGCGTGGCTTCGTGCTCGCCGTTCTGCGCAGTGTCGCCAGATCAAGACTTGTTCCTCCACTCTAATTTCCCCTTCTACCGCACTACTCCTCTGCATACTCCGGTACTGACAGGGATCAAATAACTTTTTCCCATAATTCGTTGCCCCTCCCATCATCTGGAGACACTGGTTCTATGTACGCCCAGGGCAAGAAAATCGCTGCCCGTACGGGCAGACGCTGAACAGTTCTGGTCTAGTATGCATAACATGGGACATTCGACTCGAATAACTTCCAAGGAAAGCTTCAATTCTGGGAAAAAGAAAATTCTGTAAAGGAAAAGAACAATGGTATATCTTTTTATCCGAGAGACGGTGTTGTTACAGGAACGGGGACAATGCATTTATTTTCTGTTAAACACGATGCCACCGATGGTACTGACAAGGAAGAGGACACGGTCCGAGGATGACGATTATGAGAATTTGCCAGCCGTGAAACAAGAGCCGGTATTTCGCGTCGCTGAACTTTGCTACGACCTTTCGCAATGCTTGCAAAGAATAACCGAGCACTGACACGCTTTCCTAATGCTACGAGTTTTCTCGTAAACATTTATCAATTTCGAGCGAACGTTGGCGATACTGATCTGAACAAGAAGTAAACTGTGCGAAATACAGAGCGAGGTTGCTTTAGGGTTAAATTATGTCGAGATAAGCTGAGAATGTTATTAAGAATAAGCTTCGAATCTTCGATCAGCTATTAGTTTGTGTAAATTTCGAGACACTGCATGTTTTGTTCACATAAAATTAGGAACCATAAATAAGTGCTTGAAAACTATAAATGATGAATTTATACCTTCGAATGTATAAACGTTTCTCACGGTTTTCTTATGGTAATCAATTATCGTTTCGTTGTAAATATAAGCGTTCTGTGCCAAGAACTGATCGGAGAAATCTAAATTCGCACACGTGCGTAATAATTTGCGTCAATGTTCCCTTTGTGATGTCATCGTTTGACGAAGAATGACGCGCGCCATGGATTTCAAAAAATGTGCTGAACGACGATCGATTGTCTTCTGCGGGACCATGACCTTGAATTATCTGAAATTCGACTGAAATACACACACGTCACGGAATATGTTTCAAACAGCGATTATGTGAACGAAATTCGAAGGTTGCATTTCTGCCGGATAATTTGGGTGATATGTGAAACTTTTCTTGCAAGAAAATATCGTCGCACGTTCGAGCGAAACATTTTTGATCGATGTCTGTCGATTTATTAACATATTTTGTCACCTAACAAATAATTTGAATAATCAAAACTACACGGATATTCAAAGTGACAACCAATTCAGTGTTTTAAAAATATTTTTAATTTTGATTTTCTACCAAACCGGTAGTTGTATTAATGGACGAATAGGATAGAATGAACTTTGTTGCAACTATTATCGCATCGTGTCAACGCTATCGGGGATACATTAATAAATTCCACGGTTTAAGATCGACAATGGAACTTTGCGGCGAGAAGCATAATGCGAGGCTAAATTCACCAGCGAGTTCGAACAAAATCAGCGAAGTTTATCGGCAGAATATAGTCATCCAAGCGATCGCTAAACGCGTGTAAACGAGCAGTACCGTAAGAACTGAGATTTAAGTGAGAATTCACGAACATAACGGTAAAACCGTATCTTCGTTCGCCTAGTCGCGAAACTAGCCCCGGTTCGGGATCATCGGTAATCGGTTTAGTTTGCGTTGTAGCAGGTCCATTGCGCGGTATAATGAAAATAAACTTCCATGACAGTGTATGTCGGTTTGCTCCACAGTGTTTGAAACATGTACAGTGACTAACAAAAGTAAGAGATCACTGAAATCTTAAATTCCAGGTAGTTTAAACTGTTCTTTATTATCCCGAGTTTCACATTAATAAGACAGAAAATAACATTTCTAACAGATTAAACTGTTCCGTACTTTATTTTCAAGAATATTCCGTTGAATACTATGGCAAACAAAAAACCACTACCTAACCCAGATCAAAATTTCAATTATTATAACGAACAAACTTTGCCTGTGTATTGCTCCCCTTATGACGTGTTTCCCTAAATAAGTATTTGTAATTGGTGCTGCATAAAAAGTTAATAAGAACCCAGTATAGATGGGAAATAGATTGTTATAACGTAAAATCGTCAACTAAGCAAGTGACTCTAGTTCGGGGCTGATTGGTCAGAGTGGAAGGGGCACGCCTCCAGCAGCTCTATTGGCTAAACCGGTAGCACATACTATGGCGTGTGACGTCAAAGCGTAAGCATTGGCCTACTGGAGCGTCAACGGTGGGGATAGGCGGAGCATGAAAGAGATGGGTTGGTGGGGGAAGCAAGCGTTGGAGGGGCCCCTACCGTGCCCGTTGCTCTAGTTGATCCGTCCGCTGTACAGTTTGTTATAAATACATCACGATATAACATTTTTCGGATCTTGCATGTTGAATTTTTTATTTTTCTGCACTGGACGGAAACATTGCGCTCGCGCGACTCGTTAAACTGTGAAGAACAAATATTTTCGGGTGGAACGTGCCGTTCGGCGTAAACGAAACAAGTGGCCGTCCGTTGTTTTTCTAGCCCGGTGAAACGACCAATCGTGACACGTATCCAATATCTTGGAAACGTTTCGAGTCGAATTTACCGGTCGTTCGTTGCCGAACTTCCGATATCAAAACGGATTTCGGTAACGGAGATTGTTATGAACACCGTTCGACACTCCGAGCGCATCATCGGGCGAAACGAGAAGCACTTACTGATCGTGCTTTTATTTTCGAC
Source organism: Halictus quadricinctus (assembly GCA_028454245.1). NCBI lineage: Eukaryota > Metazoa > Arthropoda > Insecta > Hymenoptera > Halictidae > Halictus > Halictus quadricinctus. Next base: position 18,584,382 of record CM052118.1, read on the forward strand.
GAGGTGCTTCTAAAGTGTTAAATAAAAAAAAAGAAAATATACACGAAGTGTCTGGGTTACAATACACAGTTGATTATTTCAGATACTGTTGGAGAAACAAAATACATTTTTTATATAAATTGAATAGTAAATTTTATACAAGTAAAATAGTAAATTGTAATAAAATATTATTCCTGGTTTCAATGCCAAAGCAGTATATGCATATTTTCACTAGGGAATAAGTTATGTGTGTCCATTCCTCTAAATCGATTTTAACTTTTCTAGTAGGTGTATTCACTACTCCCCAATATTATTCAAGCTCTCTCAACAGATTTCTTTGTGTGCATTCTTTGTGATGCTCAAGTGTGCATCAAAGCAGTACTCTACATTCGATGTATGCATGTATTTTCTACATATTTCACAGTTTATGCGCGCAAGTTAGAAGACCAATATCTCTTTTAAGCTATGGGGTAGTATAATTTTCTTTCACGCATTATTTGAAAATATCGCGAGCAAAGAGGGCATATTTTCAACAAGTTTTACAACGAAACGGTAGCTCGTTGCGAACATAACGGAATGGAGAAGACCTAAAGAGAAAGGAGGAGTTTATGAACGGTAGTGTAGGTTCTAATAAAATTGACCTTGACATTCATTATTCGCGGATGAGTTACAATGGCGTTGATATGGGTCATTGATCCACGTATATGTAGACGCTACAGCTTTAAGTTAAAGATGCAACGTTCATGTGTGAGTGACTTTATAGTTCCAGTACATACTTGAAGTCCTCAAATCCATACTAGCTTATAGTTGTCCAAGCAAGTTAATATCTATAACTTCGCTATTAATCAACATACAAGAAATTCTAAAGACAAATTAAAAGTAGGCACCCTGGCTACACAAACATTGACATGAAGGCTCCTAACTGGTCAGTGTCTACTCGATACATGTTCAAAACACGGGTCTAGCTATAGACATATATCGGCCAGAAGAAATTATTCTTCGATCCACGCCGAACGTAGAAAAGGACAGCGAAGTTCTAGAGGCCTCGACTCATAGTTCTGGGACATTTATCGTCTAGGAATTTCGGATATATATAGAGTAAACACAATATGTTTGTACACTAATTACTTCCGTAGCCATTTTAACGTAGATTCGAAAGAAATTCTTTTTCTGTTTCTGTTGTTCTGAAAAATGTGGACGCTGGATGTCAGGCCCAAAAAAAGGTATTAGGTTCCGAATGAAAAAATTCGGTTGAGTACCTGAAAATATGTAGGAAACAGTGCGTGAATGCGGTTTCGCGTTAAATTATTTTTTGAGGAGAAAAAAAATGGTTGAATTTATAGATGTTTTTAGTCCGGTTACCGTGTGCCGTGCCCCTTAAACAACCTTCGGTCCACCTTGGGTTGCTTCAAAACCCGTTGTCGAACGTGGACTTTTTCTCTAATTCCGCTCGGTCCCGGTGTTTTTTGTTATTCTGTCCGTGGTGCATGGATTCTTTTCGCGCCAAGAAGGGAAGAAGAGCGGGATTAAACGGGCCGAGACTACGGCTAGGCGAGATTCCGGCGTGAGAGCCGGCCGATTCGCGTGTAAGTGGCCGGGGATTATAGCCGGCTGTTGAAAATAACGTTGGATGCGCCTCTTCGGGTTCGTCGACCGAGGCTGAAGCATTGACGTCGCTCTGACGCAGGATGCGCACCAGCTACGGTGCTTCTGTCTATTCGGACGCGGACCAGCGAAGCTTTCGCGAACCTCGATTGACGGGACCTATTTCCGTGCTTTTTATGTAATCCCTTATAGACTGTTGGCCCCGCTGCGTCAAACCCAGCCAACGGGCCGAAACGGACGGCCGACTTTGATCGGCCGCTTCAATGTTCGATGGACACTCGAAACACTTGTTGGTGCTTCGATCGAGTTCCATTCAACGGTCTTGTTTTACCGTTTCGGATGGGACATACACTGCCCGGTCGAAACTTTGCCATCATCCCCCCCCAAAAAAAGATGTTACGCGAATTAAGGCCCCTGGATAGTCAGGTGACTTTTTAATTAATAATTTCCATTCACAGCCTTCAGACACGGACCTAAGATCGGTATTGGTCTCGATCCGACGGGTCTGTGACTAAACTTGTCACATTTTTAGCTCTGTATCATCGGTATTATGAATTCTGACGCCAGAAACGTGCTTCAAGTTTTTGATTTTGCAGAGAATCAAGACAAAATATAGCTCGATTTGTAGCCAGAGATATTTTCTGGATTTCATCCAGAAAACTGATCCAATGGAAGAAAAATGATTGTATTCCATGGCACGCACATCGTCAATTTTTACTTCTAACGCTTATATTACCAAATATCTGCATAATATCTTCCTCTTTCGAATGAGTTCTTTAGTAGGGACAAAATATTCTTATACAAGGACGAAAACTTGAGGCACGTGAAACCATTTTTTGACGGTAATGTAGTCACTCTACCTTATCGCGAATCTACGAAGGCCCTCAAGTGATTATACGATGAAGGATGTTCGCTATTTGTAGCTCAATGTATATTTCTCTTAAATAATGTTCGCGTTTAAATTTTAAGACAACGAATTGCAGAGAATTAAATTGTGACGAAGAAGAAGTCATTTGATAATGATCTGATTTGTTCACTTACTACATCTGTCGAATGTTCCTGAATTGTGTACACGTGTCGCTCAAAATGTACGTACCTGTAACAAAAGAAAATCGTATGTAAATAATTTTTCATTTGTCATACGTTGGTGTGTATCTACGTTTCGCTAACGAATAAAATTGTTACCATTTTATTCTACGTGCGATAATAAAACATAAAAGGTGGAATTAATGAGTACGGTCCAGGCAATAATAATGCATTAAAGAATAAGATTATTCATGGTTTAATTAGATTTTCTCTTGTTTCTTACAACTTCGCGAAACGATACAGAATCTTGACCACGTTCTGTACAACAGAAACAGGCGGAACAGTTAAATTATCATTCGAGCGTGAGCGACTGGAGTTGAAAGATATCGCAAATTACAGAGTGAAAGTTACACACGCAGTTTAAACGATTCGGCAAACTTGTTAATTACTGAAAGCTCGTCATTCGTGTTGTCTACGTGGGTGTGGAATTACGAACAAAACCGCAACTGCCGTTTCAGCTGCATTTGCATGTGCCAGACCGATTTCGCTCGGCAAATACAACCATGAAATTTCCACTATATTTTTGCTTCGTTAACGGTTACACATCCCGTAAACATTATCTGCGGCTGACAATAATTAACGTGTGCAAAGGTTTGCCTCCATATATTCGAACTCTGCAAATTCAATATCAACAAAATCAATACTGGAATACAAAAAAATTGTTAGATACATTTAGAATCAGACATAATAAATTTCTTCACATGTTTCTACTGTTTTTCATTTGATTTATTCCTTTTTTTTCATAAACGTATAAAATCCTTGAAATGAAACACAAGCTGTTTGTCTGTAACGTCTGTAATAAATTATTATTATTACAGATATGTATGGCCACGAAGACGCAAGTAAATTTGAACAAGCCAGCAAAGGAACACGAAATTACATAACATTTTTAACAAATTCATTATATAGTAAATACGTTTGCATAATTATGTACGTAATACATGTTATTACTATAGATTTGTATGACTAGGAAGATGCAAGTAAACCCAAAAAATATTCGAATGAACCAACGAACAGAAATTATTATTCGATAGAATGATTGAGTACACGATCGGCGAGGAAACCGAAACATGAAAGTGTTCCTTATCGAAAATCCTGATCGGGACCGGGGGATTTCTGTGTAGGTATTGATCGCGAGAAGATCGGACAACACGGTGATCAGTTAAAACTACGTATTATCCTACCGCGACCTTTCGGGACGGACGAAGAAGATCCGTGAAGCGTGTGAACGATGAGAGCACGGCCCACGCGTTCATCGAGATCCGATGACGACTGTTCTCCTTGCGTAGTGACGTCAAGCTACATGGCATTTCGTTCTAATGCGACAATGATTGGGCCAGTTACGAGCTATCAATCCACCCTACCACCGATCCCGCCCGTGTATCGAACGAAGCATGCATCTGTGAGCAGACGCAGTTCGAGCCGGGGATGAAAATATGGATATGAAGAGGATTCTTGAGTGAAAGTCCGATCCCAAGTGGATTTCCTTGGCCAATCACGGAACATCAGTCGAATAGATAAAATTTCATCGATATCCCACTGCGTGGGAGCTTCTGTCTCAGCGATTCTCATTCCTGGCCTCCGGAGTACCATTTCATAGTGAAAATCTGGCAGACGTTGATGTTTGCTCTTCTCATCATACCGACACACGTGGTTTTTTAAATAAATTCTCCTCGAATTTCTATCTCTTGTGGAATTTTTCAGAATTTATCCATTTCCATCCAAAATGACATGTTTGATATTTATTTGATATAAAAGAGACAGACGAATAAGTACTATAAAAGGGACATTAAGCATAATGATTAGAGCACTATGCAAAATGGAAAATTCTTTGCATCGAATGCTAGGAACTTGAGTTGACTTGAATCTTCAAATTCGGTTACTTAATGATATTAAAAAATTGATAATAATATAACACTGTCCTTAGAACTTTTTCATTATTACCATTTTGCATTTCATTTATGAAATGATGTTGTGAATGCGTAAAATCCGCAGTTGAAAAACCACTTATTTGAAATGCGCATGATCGAGTATGCGATTTACTGTATCCGACTAATGTGTGTAATTTAGTGGTATTAATTATATCATTTTTTTGAACGTGAATCGGTGCCGCCATTTTAGATTACATCAGACTAATTGAATTCAGTACAGTCACGTCGACTCGAAGCGAAAGCGTGCCTTCGAGACACGGCTTCAGCGAGTCTCTCAGGCTTTTTCTAATTCATTATTGCTAATTACACACGAGCGCGAAGAAAGTCTGCTTTTGATGCGAATGACAGGACGGTTAATAATTGCGTTACTTAATTAAACGGAACGTTTCAGAAACGAACGTATCACGAGCAAAACTCAATTGATTATCTTCCTTCGTATAGTTTTATTTTTCCAATGATACGGTGATCCTTTGAGTAATAAAATTCCCGTCGAGTCATGGCTTCTAATTGCCTTTCTCTTTCCATCGAGTTGTTGGAGGTGTACAAGAAATGTTTGAGCATTGCCAAGTAATGGTTTGATAGATAGGTTTAAATAATCCGTGCCTACTATGGATGATTAACGAACAACGTGTCGAGCAGAGATGTCAAACTGTTGTCAAGTCACAGCATTGAGAAAATTGAAAATCATAAGAATTATTAAACATTAATTACACAAACAATTCAAAAAGCTTTTCTGTAATTACCTACTGATTTACCGATTAAACGCACGACGAAAGAATTAATCGCAATTAAGATTAATTTAATTTACTGTTAAAATTCTTCATTTTTGGATCTTATTCGAAATCATTTTAAACTAACAAGGGGAAAGTTAATAGCAATTAATTTTTATCATCGAGGTCTTGTTCTTTTGGAAATAAAATTTGAATAATTGTTACAGTCACTTGCACAAATTGATCGGTTTGTATGAAAACAATCAATTGTTAAATTAAATTCTGGCTTTAGAGAATTACTATTTTTTTTCTTGTGGATTATTGATGTTTGTGAATCCAAATACCGACTGATTTTTTAATGGTTCAGTATTTTACAGAATTATATTAAATATGATAAACAGAATGAACAGGAGAGATTTATTAACGTTGAGCCCAGAGAAATTTCTGATGCTAAGGAAAAGCCTGGTTTGTTCGTTTCTGTGATTTATATAGGGTCGTTCTTTTAAATCCACCTTTATTAGACCACTGGGATAGGATTGTCTGCAAGGAACTCCAGTGTGCTCCGGCGAATGAATGTACTTTAGCAGCAGAGCGTTAAATTAAACCAAGATGTTACGACTGTCCTAAGAATTATCCCGGCCTCCCTTGGAATTCCTCTCTGTCGTTACGATTTAACAGAATCACACTTTCTGTTTCTTAGATGTTTATTTCACCAATTACAATTAATTTCTTCTTCCGTTTAATTTTCAATGCCACCGCAAACCTGACATTCAATATTCAACTTCACCTCTCGCTGCTCTATTAATGCGTACAATAATCACAGATTGTTGTAATTACGTTCTCAAATTCAAAGAAATTGTTCGAAGCGTTTACACCTCGTAGATGTAGAAAAATTGTCACGTCTTTTAAAATCTCTTATAGCAATGATGGGCGCGGTAGGGGCCCCTCAAACGCCTGCTTCCCCCACCAACCTCGCTTCTCGGTAACGGCGCTTACTGGAAGGGGACAGTGGGCTCTATAGTGAATACACAAAAATAAATACAGAAATATCTTTTTTTAATTAAAACTCTTTTTCTAAACCAGCGAAAAATAAACCAATTTTCTCGCTGTTTCGAAAGCTGTTGTAGATAAAATGATTCATCAACAGACTCTTTTGGGAATGAAGCTGTTACTCGGTACATTTTTCAAGATTTTGCTGCAGCGAAGTTACTGCAAGTTTCAATGAGGTACTCGTCAATTAAAAAGTCTATCAACATTTTCAGAAAAATGTCTAATAACCATACTTTCTTCGGATTGGCATGAGGCATGACTTCTCTCGTTGTGTCTGGAACGCAACCATCCCTGACGTTGCGAATTTGCATTCTGACGATAGCATCTCTTCGAGTTAGCCTTTAAGAGAAACAAATTGTGGCTTTTCTACTCCGTAGACATCGGTAAGCGGTGTTTAACATATTTAAATTAGTAGAAAGTAATCGTAAGACGTTGTTTAATTAAACATGCGTGCTTCGATCTGTGAGCCCTCATCACGAATCATTTCGCATAACCGTATGGATCGTCTTTAATGACCACCGTCGGCCGGACTAATTATACGCCGAACTGTCTATAAATTCGTCTCGGGTTTCTATTTCCGACAAATTCGCTCTATTCACGATCAGCTGTGTTATAGTCATGCGATACTTTGGCGCATTGTTCACGGGTCCCGGGATGATAAACGACACGACGAGCAGCGTTGCAAAATGATGTATCGCGTCACGAATAGAAGGAACGAATAAAGTGCAGTAACGCGAGGCAAATTAGTTCGACGGGGACAAAGGAGATTCCATTACGCTTTATTGCCTTTTAATACTAGTTCAATATCAATCCCTTTCATCATTGTTTCTTTAAGGAAGAAACGAATTGCGTCAGAAGGGTGCGCGTTTCAAATTGATACTCGGGTCTATCAGTTAGGCCAAAAACACTTTCCTAATCATCTTCTCCGTTCTAACTAACAACAGAAACCGTGGAAACAATAGTTGCAAAATTATTAAAGAAATATGTTGCTTGAGATTATTTAATTCAATCGGATACTTCAGAATCTTAACGCAGATTAATTATTTTATTTATTTTAAAAATAGTTACTTTTTTGGTTAATTGTTTTTTTTTTTGTACTTTTACAGCTCCAGTGATTGGAATACCTTTGTGGCTCATAATTTCCTAGAAGAAAACGAAAATTTATATCTTTTGCACACTTAAATTTTATATCCCTTCACGGGATATACGCCGCGGTAGTGGGGATAATTCCGCGACATTTATCATCCAAGCCTCGGCGACATATACAGAGAAATCACTCTATTTTGTTGGAACGGAATTTCGTTTTGAAATAAAAATTAAAGTTCTATTACTTTTTCCCCATTTTTTCGTTCCAACCCAATACAACCGAAAATTCGTTGACTTTCAGTAGTTCACGTTAGCATCAAAGAGCCTAAGGCCTGAGCCTGGGGCTTCTCAGCAACCGGAACTTGTACTATGATACCTGGAGGAAATTTAAGAAGGTCACTGCGCATAAAATTTGATAGTATATGCTACAGGCCCAATTTGGGATCTGGAGGGGTCCAAGGAGGGTACGAGTTCTCTTTTTACGGATCGACGAACTCCGTGCCCCGAGGATAGGTCCCATGGAATTCGGATGGCCCTACGAACCGGTGTCGGTTATTCCACTTGCGTGCCGCGCAAGGTCGTTTGGCCGAGACGAATAAGAACTTGAATAACCTAGGCCCTATGGGCGGGCAAGTCAAAGGGCCGGGCGTTTTCATGACAAGGACACCTTATTTGATAATCGTCTCATGACCTAGCCGGGCCGGTCCCGGCATTGCTCCTCGATGCATCTTGATGCGACCGCCGAATGCACTCACGTTTCTCTTTCGTCGGCGACTCGCGTGACTCGGTTTTCCTTTCTTCTTCAGAGATTCAAGGGTTTCGTATTCTAACGCTTCCACGGTGTTCCGATTTATTTGAATACATGATTGCCGACGTTCGTCGATGATAGCCCAGAGGGCGGAATTCTGATGCCGTGTGACGGACTTTGGAATTCACTCGAATCATTCGAATGTCTCACGCAGTGCCTGTGGATTTAGCGCTTGAATGACAAGTGCTCGGGTCATTTCCACCCCAACCGATCTTCTCTGGATTTGAATATAAGCTTCGTAAGTTCCGGCTCTTTGGTATCGAACCGTTTCATGGTGTTTTAAGTAGGGATCGA
>CM052118.1:18593030-18628464 GCA_028454245.1 Halictus quadricinctus
CCGAACTTATTATCCGCCATTTCATATTTTTTAAAGAAGAAATCCCCCTTCCCAGACCGACGACAATCATTATACAGTGAATTCTCGATATATGTCACCAACACGGGTCTCAGACCGAATCACTATACTTACACCGAACTTATTATCCGCCATTTCATGTTTTTTAAATAAGAAATCCCCCTTCCCAGACCGACGACAATCATTATACAGTGAATTCTCGATATATGTCACCAACACGGGTCTTGCGTCATGTATCGTCAAGGAGACATACTCTAGCTTCGTGACCCCTCACGGGGTATACCCCGCGGTAGTGGGGACAATTTCGCGACATTTATCATTCAGATCTTGGCGACATATATAGAGAAATCACTGTGTATATGGGTCTATGAGAATGTAGAAAATAAAGAGAACCGTAGACAGATTATATTTTTGTACTTTCTCTTCGAAAAATATAGGAAAAAGCGACATTGCTCGTGGGTTGACCTAATATCTCGCGACACAATTTATAAACCATAGGAGCGAATATCTCGGGACTTTTTCTGAGAACGCAGCGCGATGCTGCGCGTTCGAAGAGTGGCATTTGTTTTCGTAGAAAAGAAGTCCCGCGGTTAGAAATGCGGTTGTCCATTAAGCCGCGAACGTTCCGCGGTGGAAATCTGTAAACACGGCGAATCCGCGAATATTTAATGTCTTCTGGAAGCGCGCGGTTGTTGCGCAGCCGTGGAATAAATGGCCGTTATCAGTTGATGGATTTTCAGCGGAAACTCAAGTAGTCGCGGGCTGTTCGCTTTGGTCTGTTTTGCCGGGGTTACTTACGACCGGCAGCTCGTTATTCGCTATACTTGCACCTCGTGTAACGGTACTTCATGTACGTACAAATGTAAAGGAAGTACAGTTATCGCTTACATGAATATTTCAGAAAATCTCATAATATAGAAAGTTCATGGGACAGCGCCCGAAGGAGGGATTACGAGCGAGCCCGCGCCCAGAAATCGTCTTATTGCCACGCGTCGCTTCCCCCGCAAACATCGGCTCAAACTATACTAATCTTAGACAACGGGAACAGACGAATCTCACTTTTTCAGCTCGTTCACGATTTCATTTAAACCGTCGCTCGATCGTGCGGTTCCTATATTTCCTGAATCATCGAATCAGATATTTTACATCACAATCGTTCAATTAATTTCACGTAATTCTTTCAACCCCTTCCCGTGCCATTTAGTTCGACGAAATCCGAAGTACTAGTGATACAGTCATTTGTAAATCATTCCACGACTCTGACTCGTGATATTTACATTTCGCAGATTTTCAGTCCACGAGTCGTACTCGTGACGTTTACGTTTGTACCAAAATCTTCATCACCTGGCAGACTCGTTAAAGTACAGGAAGGTGTCAAAGATCAAAATCAACGATCGAATCTGAATATGCTCTTTATGCTTTTAACCTTTCGAATATTTTATGTTAATATGCGTGGTTCGACATGATTTTTAAGAATTTTATAATAAAGTGAAACGAATTAACATGAATTTCATACACTTAAAAATTACGAGTCCCGGAGAAGGATAGTTGATAGTTTCCATTAATTTATTTATTAAATACACAATCATATGTATTAACGTATTTGTTCATGTATTAATACCAGGTTTACGTAGATGGATGTTAATCACAATTATCGTAAATTGAAAATATTAGAACCCGTCATTTTGAGAGGTCCCGTGAACCCAGTGTTAACATTCTCGTTAATATTTTGTTATATTTTGCTGCGGTTCGAGCAAGTCAGAGCACCGACTGGCTTGATACACAAATCTAAAGGAACATTAGCATCCGAGGGAACTTATTCGCAAGGCTGACAGTTCTCACGAACAGAACGCGAATGCACAGTCTGTGTATAACGTACCGTTAAATAATGACAAGGTTCTCGAAAAAAATATTCAGGATCTCGGCCGACAAGAGGTGAGAAATCGAGAGAAAAACGAGGGAGACAGAGGGAACACCTTGCCGATTTGTATTTCTTGCGAAAACCCGTCAAGAAACGGCGACAAGTGGCCAGTCGCTGGGATCCGTTAAGTCTCGTATATGTTCAGGCAAATATGTTCAAAGGGGACGTAACTTATGCGCGGCGGAAAGACTTCGCGCCGTAAGAAGCGTTTCTCGCGGTTTTCGAAGTTCGAGCTGCGACGCAACTGCACAGGTAGCCGTCGATATTGTCTCACATACTGTATTTACGAGCTTTTGTTGAAAGCTGCACCTCGGAATGGACCGGTACAAGATCGCCTTAGTATTTCTCGGACAGTATTGATGATGCTTGAATATTTAAAAGTGCTTCCATTCAGCGATGGTCTCTTTGTTTCGACGTTCAGATACTGTTTTATTTTTGGAACGCATGCTTGGCAGATACCCCGATTCTGCGAACTTTTAAAAGTTTCTTAATTCCCATTTTGCTTTTTATCTTTTTGACACTCTTATTTTTACCATTATTTTGACTCCAAAACGAAACATTTCTTCCGACCTAGAATATTTCCCTCCAAAATTTCTTAAGCAGACATTTAGTAATGTAAAAAATATTTTGAATAATAATATAACAATTTTTAGTGACGCCTTACAGTCGCCATTGCTAAGGGTTAATATTTTTATTAACTACGATTTGCTATTATACGAATTACTGAAATGTGCAGATGTAGCGAAACTTACATAAACCGATGAGTTAAAGTTTGAGTTGATTAAAACATTAAAGCTCGGATTCAAGCTATTTAAATCTATTTAATCTAATTGTTAGACAACTGGAAGCCGATGCACGCTGCGAAAACATTGCTGGTACCGAGCAAATATTGGTTGAAATTTACAGCGGTCGTTGCACCGACACAATTACATAATGAAAATGTTTAAAACTGCCTTGGACGGAATACCGGGCGACGAAAATAATATAGAAGACATTGGCAAGGTATGTACAGATAATATTATAATCAGGATATGTAATTTGGTTTTGAGGCACCACGGCAACGAGAACATCCGTAATTGTCGCTTTCGTAAGCAAACGGGACGGTTGCCGGTTTCGTGACAGCTTCCAGAAAAACGTGTCCCGATAGTTTACCGGTGAAACGGTTTTCTTGCTCGATCATAAAACCGGGCAGCAACTCGTTCACCGAATAAGGTCCTCCTATCACGACGGAATCGGCTGACTATTAATTTCTACGGACAACCGGGGAGTCAACAACACTTAACCCCGGTGCTCGCTCTTGTCAACGTTGCTAAACGACTGCGACAAGCACGACAATAATTTCGCAAGGTAATACATCACGATTCCAATTATCGGCCGCGCCGTTTGGTGGAGGGGAAAATTAATCGCGAGGTTTCCGCGATAATTCAGACCGCGAAAAGAAAACCTGGAAATACATCAATCTGGAAATCAATTTGGACAACCGGAAAACGATTTCGTTCGCGAATAAGCCTCTACGAAAGATATATCGCGCTGTGAATGAGTCCGCCCCGCGTGGTGGGTACACGTGAATGAAATTATACACTCCTACAAGATCCGCGTCGCAATTTGCGGTAATTGCAATTTACGAGGAAATCCAGGGTGAGCGGATTATGCGTCACGGTGAAATCTGGAACAGCGAACCCGAGGATGAAAAAGCGATACGTCCGAGACCTTTTGTTTCGTTTCTCGCGAGCAGACTCGCGAAAATTACTTCACCTATCGTTTCGAAACTCTTTTTCTCCGACATGTATTTCGTGTCCCAGAAATTTTTATATTTATCGCGTTGTTTCTGTTCTATATATCCAGTGGACAAATTCAATCCTGTAACACAGAACTTTCGCATTGAAATGTATGCGACGCGTCTCTTCTATCACCTGACAATGAAATGCAGATACACGACAGAACTGTGATCCGTTTCAAAGCTTTGAGACTCGATTTTAAATTGCAGGGTTGCTAGGCACTTCCGTGTACGACGTATATACATACACAGATGCATACATGCATAGATACGTATGTGTGCGAAAAACTGAAATCTCGGTCAGTGAATTCGTCACTGGCCGACTTTATCCACTGATGCAGTCTAAAAGACGATCGATAAATACTGTATATTTTGCTTCGAATATCGTGCTTATTGGATCACAGATAATCTTTATGCATATAGAGTAGCGGAAGAGTTAGATTGCTTTAAAAAAATACTGATAATAGATATCGTGATTCCTTCAGTGAACAAGCACATTTGTTTGCGAAGTGTATGTAACAAATAACTTGCGTCATATTCTGAATGTATTATATTCTACGATCGGAATGATTGACAGGCAATGATTAACCCTCCGTATCATTCGTGACCCCTAGCGGTGGGGACAAGCTCGGTCAATGTGTACAATTTTATTCCGATATAGGACGACGACTTTTCTCCATTCGAAATACGACGAAAGCCGGTCCCGAGGCATCGTCTTATATCGAAAGAAAACTGTAGCGAAATATCGGCGTGGGTCAGAAATGACTCCGGCGTAGGCCTAGAACTCGCAGGAGTCCGCGGGTTAAGAGCACTAATTATCAGGGCCCGCTCTAGGGGGGCGACAACCCGGGGCGCCAAAATTTAGGGGCGCCATTTTGGCTTTGGCTGTAAGTGTGAGAAAAATAATGATGTTTTAAATATTCAATTAATAGAAAATTTCAGACTACCCTTGCCAGAAAATTTTGCTAAAAAAAAAGAAAGGTCATTTTGTTCAGCGCGGTGCTTAGTGCTTCAATTTGTTTTTTTGCCCGGGGCGTCGTAACCGCTCGAGCGGGCCCTGCTAATTATACCTTGCAGAACATTAAATTGATCTGTAAAAAATTTGAACGCGTAACGTAAACTAATTGGTCTATGTTCTCAAGGGAATCCGAATGGTCTGGCCCAACGTAGAAAACGTTATCGTGTTTTCAAGAGCGTGCGAATATTATTGCGAGCGACTGTATAAAATTAATTTATAAAAATAAGGAATCCTAGGCATCTTCTGTGAAATGTATTATTCCTCGTGGCACGTTCGCTATCTATTCGGTCGCAGGCTTTTCGTCGAATGGTACACGAAGAAATGTAACGAAACGTTGGTCGGAGCCGCGAAGACGGGATCCGGAAACAAAACGTGTTCTCCGAGGACGCACGTTGTAAGTAGACGGGACGGAAACAATAGAATTACCGGTGACACGACCTCTGAATTAATGTCTCGTCGACGAAGACGCGGCTGCAGCACAGAAACCTCCCCGGTCGGGCAGGTCCGGGATCAGAAATAGCGGAAATTCAATTACCCGGTGTGCCGTGTATCGAGCATCAGGCTCGTCGCCATCCTCTAACGACTATCACGCGGTGTTCCTGATTCTTCATTGATTACCCGGGCAAGTTCGTACGTGCGACGACACCGAGACAGAGGCCCACCAATACTGTCGCCACGAGTACCCACCTGAGCCGGTTCAGGAGCGCAACACGTGGCGAGTAGGTACATATGACGTTCCAATCATTCCTGCCAGTCTTTCATACGCTGGCCTGCTATACGGGGTTACACACTGAAATCACCGTCGCAGGTTTCACCGACTCGGCACCGCAACCAGAACTTAAACGGCATAGCCTAAACCACAAGATAAATGCTAAGGGTGCTAATATATAATATGTACATACAGAACACACGAAACGTTAAATCTTTTTTAATTTTACAGCAGTTCTTCGCGGGAAAAACGTCGAGAAAAGCTAAAAAGGTTTTTATTTTTATTGCCACGGCGCACCTCACCGAAAAATCTGAAAAAATTCATGAACGATAATTATATACTGACACTGTAAAAATATAAACGAAATCTGCATTTTTCCAATTTTTCTTCTTTCGAGGTTTTTGAGTTTCTACAGACAAGATGTTCCACTTAAAAATCTGAATTATAGTATATGGATATGGATATTTGACATCTGTTAGATTTTTTTCAGAATTTTCGCGTACGATTAAATAGGGAAAATATAAACATTTGACCCCATAACTACTCCCTCAGTAGGCGGGGTTAAAATAGGGTTAAAATAACCCTTTGGGGAGTTCCCTGGATGATGGGACACTTAAGGTTTCCCTTAAATAAATGAGAAAATATGATACTTCATTTTCTCCATTCTGCATTATTTATGAATTAATAATTAAGTGGAAAATGATCAACATTTCCGTAATAAGTAACTGAAATTAACGTTACACTTTAATTATGTGCACATTTTTATGCATAATAAGAGTTATCTGCATCAGTTGCAAGAAACAGAAAAATCAAACAGGAATTATTTGTAGGTATAGCTTGTAATAGTTCCCCGTTCTAGCAATTTCTTTTCCCTGGGGGTTCAAAACTTTTCCTGCACAAAAATGTCCAAGATGGCCTTATGTTCACAAAATACGTTATGCACGAGCACGTTTTTGTCACAGGATCGTCTACCAAATAGGTAAGTACGACACGCTTCCCCAGAAACGGAGCCTGTAATAAACAAACACGAGATTTTACTGCCGGCGATAGGTTATTGTCAAACGTTAGCAATGTCTTTCAGTCTGGACCGAGTCTGGGCTCGTTGGCGGGCGGCGTGTAGGTGATATTTATATGCGTGAGGAGGTTACACACCACGTGCATCGCGATGCATAGAATATTACTACCTATTATAGTGGCCTGGCATCAGTCGTGGGGACGAAATGCCGTTAGGCGACATAGACACCAGTGACACACATTTCCGTGCTCGTCCTATTCGCTGAGACTGCCCGTTCCTGCAACCCGGATGGCTCATGCATAAGAAGGGGAGTACTATGTGTACCCGCATGCGTTCTGGATCGATCTCTACGGTTTTTTCTCTCTAGATCGGAGGGGTTGATAAGATCTTTGAATAACATCTCGACAGACATTCAACAATATAGAAATTCTTATTTGTATTTTTCCCTCTGTTTGAAATTCTTTAATATTACAATTTTTAATATTCAAATTACAATGTGTAGAATATCATAAGAAACACATGACGTGACTTTTTATATTTGCTAAATCATGTGACCAATTCTGTTATCCACCCTTACTATTATTTACCATGGCACAATTGTCAGTTTTAAAATTGTCACTGATTCCAAAAAAGTTTCTATAATATATACATATTTTATTATCGTTATTATTATTCTTATTTTATATTACTGTATATGTATTTATTATTGCAGAAACTTTTTTTGGAATCAATGAAAATTTTAAGACTGTCAGGGTTGTACCATGCTAAATAATAATAATGATAATGATGGACAGCAGAATTGATCGCATGATTTAGTAGAGATAAAAAGTCACGTCATATGTTTCTTGTGATAGTCTGCACATTGTAATTTTATTAGTAAAAATTGTAACTAAATAATGCATTAATTTTTTCATATTATATTGCAGGATAATATGGACGATTGCAAGAAGGATAGCAAATGTGGTGGGATAAAAAAAGTAATTTAATAAAACGGAGGGAAAAAGTACAGCCTTCTCACTCCCACACACATTCTCTCTCTCTCTCTCTCTCTCTCTCTTCGCAGCTCCGCCAGCTTACACACTCCACGTCCACGCACGTCCACGAACCTAGCAAAAAAATGAAAAAAAAATAAAAAATCGAGCACCGGAGCGCAGGTGTCCACTTCGGTTTTTCCCAAAAAACGGGCAACGAGCGCTCAAGTGTCCATTTCGACGTGTCCATGCCGCATCGCCCTATCTGCTGCTCCCACAATATCCTAGTGTTCAAAGCCGGCATTTAAAATTGTACAAATCTGTCCAAATAAACCAGTGTTTAAAAACTAATTCCGCGAGGTCTGTTATGGTCGTGGCAAGTACTAGCGTCGTGAAACTCGGTTGAAAATGACCCGAGGACGACCAGAGTTAGGGGTTCGAACAGCAGGGGCGCCGTTTACCATTTTGCCATTTTCCGCGGGTTCGAGAAACTTTCCAGGCTCGCGTTTTAAGAAGCGCCACGGTTCTCTGCGCGGCGCGAGACGACTTTCGAACTGGTTCGCGTCTCGGCCGAATGATATACGATTTCCTTTGATTTATCGTTTCGAAAGGGTATATGTAGGTATATCGTACCCCCACGCACGTTCGTTGGACAATTTTATCCTTGAGATCTCTCCTTCTACCGTGAAGCACCGCGAGCTACTCCAAGGACTCTCTCTGTCTTCGGAGCCTGGCCGGGAGCGCAATAAGTAGAAATCAAATATCACTTAGCGTTATAAGAAGCCGGGCCCCCGTACGCTTGCGATTCGAGTTTCTGCCTCGAAACAGTATGCCCATAATTACACGATTTAACCGACGAAAAACTGTGTAATTGAAATTCGCAAAAACAAGCCGGACAGGCTTAATTGGCATGCGAACGATGCTGCTCGCGTCGTGAAAATCTGTTTGCGGACTCTTGAACGGTCGTTGCAAAAACGCGTAAATATTTTACTACTCGCACTGTCCCAGCCAGTCATACTTTAATTCCTCGTCGCCTCGTTGTCGTCGATTATAAAGTACATCTTTAGGTCTGCAGGGCGTTGTCGAGATAATTACGCCGGGGCAAGAAAAATCGGGGTTGCATGAGAACATGAAATCATACAGTCTTTACTCGATATATGTCCCGAATATCTATCCAATATAAGTCCCAAAACGAGTGGCCTCGGTTGCTGAGGAGTTTAAACATAATATAGGTATAAATAGTATCTTCTAGCCAATATATGTCCCTGGGTAGACCCGCGTTGTTGACATATATCGAGAAGTCACTGTAGTGACGACTTTTAGTGGACATATGTAAACACTGTACTAAGAATATGTCACGTATAGAAATACAAATATTGAAAACTCGTTAAGCACATTAGACTTAATTGAAGCCTGTTTATGTTTTATTAATTTGTATGTTATTTGGTTTCCTTCGATTTAGAATACTAATTCACGTGGGAATAATCACTAATGCGAGCTAAACGTGGCTCGAGCGTGTATACGATCGTAATGGATTTTCTTGATTTATTCGAAAGTGAAAGATAATATCGACTAATTTGTTTATGCATAAGGCGTGTTTTTCTTTTATGTTGAATTGCTTGATGCCTGCATAATAAAATGGAATTCATTGAATCATAAGCGATAGCTATGACTATGTATCTGGGATTTCAATAGGATGTTGTAACTGTGGGGTAGCCCAACAACGTCTCAAACGTTACAGTGAAGGGGCGGATCTCGCTATCATAGGGCAGCTCGATCAAACATAAACTCACGATCAAGCCCACTAGTGTCTAATAATATAAACTTTCTCATACAATTGAACGTTAACAACGAAATTAATTTTGGTTGCACTTGCTCGCTAGCGAACGATTTCTTCTGCGCAATAACAATTCAAAATTTCCAAAATTTTCATTAAGAAATCCACAAGAACAACGTTTTGTAGTCCCAATTTTTCTGTGTACAATTTATCGAATTGGAAGTGCCAAGTAATATGATGCAACGAAACGAAATTAATTTGTTTATATATAATTGGCAATGATATGTTGCTTATGTTTTAAAAACAGTAGACTAGAATGATCTGACTCTGCTGCTTTTAATTATTTTATTGATAAGGAACAAAGGACGTGTGCCAAGTGTTTAGTTATTAAAGAGAAAATCTTTGAAAAACAGAGTGCAGAGTTTCGGGCTTTAAAGCAGCAACGAACCTCCGATCGCGAGCGCAGTATCGAGCTCGGGGTCACCCTGTATACTCCACGGAAATCAATAAAACCATTAATGCAGAGGTTACTTAAAAATACCCTGTGCAGTATTTATACGGAGCACTTCAGTCAATTGGCGTTCCCCTTCAAGAAAACGCGATTCAAATTCGACCCGCATTTCCCGTTCTAAAAATGTCCGAACGGGGAACATGCGATTTCCAAGGTTCTCCGTTCCCGGGGGTCATAAGCTAGTCTCTTTAATTCATCCTACGCGATCAGTATCGCGTACACGTGATAATCGGAGCACCCCTAAAAGCTTGCAGTCGTGCACTACCGCGATCTCCTTCAGCAGATTCCCTTTTTACAAAAGAAGATCGAAAAAGTAAAAACAAAGTTAAAGTAACACGCGTTAAAGCTTTTCTGCAATTAAAGCTTAAGTGTCGCAGAGTAAGGGAAAAATAAGGAGAAACGGTGGCGAATAAGTTTCGATCTCGAAAATATTTATTGAAGTCAACTCGTCTTGAGAAATTCAATTTTTATGTTATAATTTTTTGTTGCAATTGATAGCTACTCTTTCGTCAACAATTTTTTATACAGTTTCAATTAGTTCTTCCTCGGTCCTAGCTCGCCCACAAAAATCTCAGGGTGGGGTCAAACCAAAAATCAAGACGATTCTTAATCAGTATGGTTGTTGTTATCGCTCCTACCGGAACAAACAATTTATCTTGAATTTAAGTACAATATTTTCGGAAAGTATTTTCAAGGCTCTATACTTTGAAAAGATGCAGTAAAAAAGCCAACCTCCTTAAGAAGGCATTCCCTAGAAAATTCTAAAAGTTGTCTATACAGTGAATTCTCGATAAATGTCAACAACACGGATCTACCCAGGGACATATATCAGCTAGAAGATACTATTTATACCTGTATTATGTTCAAACTCCTCGGCGACCGAGGCCACTCGAGCTTCGTGGCTCATCACGGGATATACCCCGCGGTAGTGGGGGTAATTCCGCGACGTTTATCATCCAGGCCTTGGCGACATATATAGAGAAATCACTGTACATCATTTGTCACAGATTGCCTATCATTTATCATTGAATATTATCGATATTTTCTACGAAGAAAAACAGTGAATGCCAATTAAATGTGAACTGTGTCAAAATCGAGAATCTCGTCTCAGGATTCAGTGAAAAATTATTGGGAACAGTGTGATTCTCACGGAACTACGAACGCGCGAAGTATAAAGCGAATCGGTGCGGGTAATTTCGCACGGACGTTGGGCGAAGTCGTTTATGCAAATGTAGCACGTTCCATTGCATCCAACGATCGCGCGTATGGCTCAGCTGGCCTATCGGGAGGTTTGCTTAATAATAAACATAAAATCAGTGATAGAAACGCCGTAGGCCGGGACGTTTCGAATGTAAAATCACAGTGAGCTGCGCTAATCGTTTCTCGAGGATCCCGAGTTACGTATTCTTGCGCTTCGCTCCGTTTGCCGTGCAAATAACCGTCCGGGTGTCGTGTTAGCTTCTAACCTACGGTCTGTCAATAACTGGCACCAACAATGCGAAGACTGTGCGAGAGGAAGTGATGCAAGCGGTGCTCGCGCCGCAAACACACAGGCGTGTCGCTGCGCTGCTGGCCAGCTAGATGCATTTAAATGCACACGCGCCTCCGCTGCACAGACGTGTCTTTGATGAGCAGACCGATAGACGGCTCGCGGGATTATATTGCAATCGGCGGCCGCTGCATTCCAGCTTCTGCAGTATGTGGCATTGACTTGAAATTGTGCAACTACCGGTGCAGTACGCGTGCAGTCGGGACGCAACCGGCCGCACGGTGCTACAGAAAGAGATTTTTCGGGACTGAAACTTGGCGATCAACAGGCTTCGAGATTGCTAACAAGTAGACTGCGGATCTTTATGCAAAATAAAAATTGCGTTTAAAAATAAAAATTACTTGAATAATCAATTAAATAAAAATTACTTGAATAATTCTAACAAGCTGAAAATAATAGACTGGGATTTCTTAAATCATTTTAATCTTGCCTTTTAACCATTAATAGGCCACGAATCTTTTTTAATAGAATGTCTACTATACAATGATTCTTCTATATATGTCGCCAAGGCCTGGATGACTAATGTCGCGGAGTTATCCCCACCACCGCGGGGTATATCCCGTGAGGGGACGGAGAGGAGTGTAAACATAACACGGCTCGGGTAAGTCTCCTGGACGATACAAGACGCTGGCAAGACCCTTGCTTTTGACATATATCGAGAATTCACTAAATCTTGGTCCACTTCACTTTCCAAGGGTGAATTGTCATCCACCGTGCTCCAATTAAACCGCGGATAAACCCCGGCAACCACTCGGATTCTCGATATCGATGCTTCGAGGGAGCCCCGTCCGTCCCGAGGTTTATTTAATTATGCCATAAAACCGTGGCTCCCTACTTACTGAACTAACCAACCGTCGGAAGGTATCGGCGGCATTCCAGACGGTCAATGACTTTTTTCAAGCCGCGGCACCGATCGAATTAATGCGAGAAGCGTGGCCGATCGTGGGCGGTTGGTTTCACGTCGTATAGCAACGTGCAATTAGCTTAAATATATAATCCACGCGATTATGGTAATTACCGTGTCTAACGACAAAGAACTACGGGCGACGAGGAAGAACGGGAAAGAAGGTGAGATCACTTCAGATTTCACGAGGTTACGCTAACCGCTCTGCTCGCGGAGAATAGGCCCACCTGTCGGACACGGCTGTTCTCGAGCGGCTACGAGTTGCTGATTAACAAACGAGCCGTGCACGGAGATAATCGGCCACCGACCTATATACGAAATTGCATTGTCGTGCGCGAAACATCCTGATCAACGGAATCTTGCCTCTGCTTGGGGAACGAGACTGAATTTTATTGGCACCTCCTCTTTTCAACGATAAGGCCCACGCACGATCCGCGATATACAGTGAATTCTCGGTATATGTCGCCAAGGCCTGGATGATAAACGTCGCGGAATTATCCCCACTACCTCCTCTATTCACTCCTAATCTTTTGAACGATAGGTCCCACGCACGATCCGCGATATACAGTGAATTCTCGATATATGTCGCCAAGGCCTGGATGATAAACGTCGCGGAATTATCCCCACTACCTCCTCTATTCACTCCTCCTCTTTTGAACGATAGGTCCCACGCACGATCCGCGATATACAGTGAATTCTCGATATATGTCACCAAGGCCTGGATGATAAAAGTCGCCGAATTATCCCCGGCGTCCAGGGCCCCGAGCTTCGTGGTCTCTCACAGGGTATACCCCGCGGTAGTGGGGATAATTCCGCGACGTTTATTATCCAGGCCTTGGCGACATATAACGAGAATTCACTGTAACGATAGAACCTTGGATTTTCTGCGTTTCTCAAACTCAATGACTGATGCGACATTAAATCATAAAATAAAAAAAAATGTTTGCGAACATTTGACGTACACAGGATCTCACTTTTATTTGATCACCATTCGATTTTCTAAATTTTAACGATTTTACTCGTTATTGCGTTCGAAGTAAAACCTGTTCTGATGCAAGCAGGACGTCTTATGATGGTCACGAGTGGATTCCGAATCTTGATGCAAGGTAAACATTTTCTAAACGAATTTTAAGAAACACAAGAGTCAGATAAACAGAAAGTCCGTAGCCTAGACACGAGATTTGTGTATATAGAGTCGCTTTCGAGGTCTCGAGGTGATCTTTGTTTTTTTTTTTCGATAGAAATGTATGTTTTCATTTAGCTTCCAGTTCATTCCGTGATGAATTCATCGATCCAAATTGGTGTATCAAGGTCGTTTAAGGTTATTCGTTGCTGTGCAAAATTTATCCTCATTAAATGTGTAGAAATCTATCTATTATATTCCAAATAATGGATGCAGACATTTTTTCATTTCGAGCAGCGAATGGGTTAAGTATTAACAAAATTCTAAACGTTGAATTTTCGGGAACGTTATATCATATCTTGCTGCGTTGCCTCGGTGTCATGGCGTATCGGTACAATTGAAGCGCGGCGCGACAAGAAAGCAAGTTCGCCCTTCGAGACCGTGAGCCTCGGGAAGGGAGGCGAAGGGTCCTTTCACGACACGAGAGCAGCAAACCCCGTGCAGCCGGGAACAAAAGGCGGATCTGCCTCTTTTCCATCAAAGTCCAATTACCATGATGGAACGGAGAGCTCCGTTAAATCTCGTTCCTCAACCGGTGCACCCTTTCCTCTTCCCCGCAACGTCCTGGAACGTAAGTCAGCGACTCGAATTGATCCGACGAAGAAGATTCCTGGCAGCCCTCCTTCCGGGACAAGTGGTCTGTCGCGGCGAGTGCCAGCGTTTAGGCGTGTCGACTTCACGATTTTCCTGATATTCCGTTCGTTTACGAAGAAAGCTCGCACGGATTTCAAACGCAAGCTTCAAGACACCAGATCTCTTTCGGAACGTAATACAAGACTCCAAGCGACAAAATTAAAAAATTCTTTCCTTAACCGGGAAACGTTCCACGTGCCAATGGCAACACTGTGGTACAAAATTTTAGTGCACTGTTTTCGTAAATAGTTAATAATTATTATACAAGATGATAACACTGATAGCTCTGATGCTGATGGATACATAAGGAACATTATTAACATACATATAGCCTGCCCAATTGTTAAGACAATATTGTTTATGACAATCATAACGGCAATTCTTTTTTCTGTTTTTAATTATTGTTTTAGGAAGCTTTTACCAACATATCTGTGACATTGATTAATATAAGTCCAAACAAGACATAGCTCGGGGCAGATAGTGAATTCTCGATATATGTCATTGTATCGTCCAGGAGACGTGTGATGTTTACACTCCTTCGGGGGGTATACTCCGCGGTAGTAGGGATAATTCCGCGACGTTTATCGCCCAGGCCTTGGCGACATATATAGTGAAATCATGTTACTATGCGTCCGTCAGAAGATTGCAGTGAGAAACTTGTAAAGGAAATGAATCAGTGCAAACGACTACTAACACTGACTGAAAATTAAGCGTGTTGTAAATTACTTAAAAATTTCATAAATGCGTTTAACTAGTTTGAGAACGCATAATAAGCATAGCAGTGCATAGGCGTGTAGAATTTCGAATCGTCGCGGATCAATTAGCGGCAGAGTATCGTCGTTATTGTTCCGGGACGATGTAAACGACCTACGGTTCTAGAACAGATGCATTATCTAACTTCTGACGTTGAATTATCGCATCGCTCGCGTTCCGTTCGTGTGACTCATCGCAACCCGCAAGTGTCCGTTCTTGTCAGCACTTTTGGCCGACCACGAATCAAAACAAGAACATATCTTATTCAACCGTTCTTCGCAACTGCATCGCATTCGAACGATCCCGCTATATTTTCGTCATAGTTATCGTCGCGCTCAGACTTTGCCCATTAACGGACGGATAAACGAACGTTCCGGTCTGTCCCTCTCTCCTCGAATTCGTTTCAATTACGTCGCAGTTTTACACCTTCGCGACACATTAATTAAATATTTAATGAACCGTCAGTGGCTCGCGTTATTTCGCCCTCGCTTCTGTTCACTTCCTGGCCACCGATAGACCCGTAAATTCGCTGAGTGACAGGTTAATAAGAATTTTCAGTTAATGAATCCTAAATGTCAAACGAAATTATTTCCTGCGAACGTTTTAAAGCGTTAATTATTCTGGAGTTTAGCATTATTAGAAACTTTAATCATAATTTTCTGGGTGAATCTTCTGACATCAAAAAAATCTGATACTGAGTCAAAAATTACCGAATTTCAGTTACGAAGTCTTGGAAAGCTCCGGTGCCGACACACGATTTCAACCAGTATATGAAATCAGGTTTATGCACGAGAGCATTGCATAAATAACTCGCAGATGGTATCAACGGCTGTACGAAATTTCTACTGAAATCGCTGCAGAGCTATAAATGCGCTTTAACGAACCGCGAATATCAGGACTTTATTTTCGACGATCATTTCACGTGCTTTGTATAATCGATCTCTGACCGCGTTAGCCACCGATCATTTGCGCTCGAGATTCTTCGTGTTTACCGAATCATGCTTCGATACGACTCTATTATACGTTGATGGAACTCTCATCGGTCACATACAGGGTGGCTCAAAATGTACGAGTTTGTAATAAAATAATCTAGGATCTTTTAGTCTGATAAGAATATGTTTTAAGCAACAGTTAATCAATTTTCAATGGTCCAAAAATTGCATCTGTCAGAATTCGGCAAACTATCTCATTTCAATGAAAAATCAAAATCGCCTCGACTTTTTAAAATGCCACCGTGCACATCGCTATGTATTTCTGGCTGAATAGTTTTGTAGGCGATTTCTGGACAGATTTAATAATTTTCAAATTAAGGAACAGGATTATGAATAACCTAGTAAAATTGAACTGTCAAAAAGAAACGATTAAAAACGGGGCGTAGATACAGGGTGTCCCAAAAACGTTCTACTTCCTCGAAAGGGGAGATTCCCAAGGTCATTCGAAGTAACTTTCTCCTTTGCAGAAATGTTCTCGGTGGCTTTGTTCAAGAGTTATTACCAAGAAACACGAGCCAATCAGACAGCGGCTGCAGCGGACGGAATCCAGCTCGACCAATCCCAACACCGCGGCTCAGCGCGAACCGCTGTAACCGCGTTCTTATTGGTCCGTGTATTTCGGTGATAACTCTGTAACCAAGCCACGGAGAACATTTCCGCAAAGGAAAAAGTTACTCCAAATCACCTCGGGAATCGCTTGTTTCAGGAGGTACGACATTTTGTGCGACAATTTCTGAAGCGGATATGAAGTCTAAGTAAATGATCGTCCGCAATAAAGTGGAATTTATTGATTTCCAGAGATCATCGAAACTTTCGTATTGAGAAACCTGAATTCCGAGTCTCGTCGAGCGAACGTTTGAACAACGGGAAGTCTCGATGATTCTCTCCTGGTTTCGAGGCTTTATTACAAGGTATTGAGTTTCATTTATCATAACGTCGGAGCTTTTCAGAGGACGCCTGGAAGGACGGTCGGCATTCCGTTCGCAGAATACCGGAGGGAGCGGTAAAAATCAGCATTCCGAATCGCGCCACCCTTTTATCCGTGCGCCTTCAATCCCCGAGAGTGGCAAAGAAGTTCTCGGCTTCCCAGCCGAGCCCGGGGAACGCACAATGAACGCGTTGTTCCGTCTACACGCACTCTCTCTCTCTCTCTCTCTCTCTCTCTCTCTCTCTCTCTCTCTCTCACACGCTTCCACGCATTCATTCGTACGTGCGAAGTAACATGAGAGCATCATGCCCGAAGTATTTGCACCACCGTCGTCTACCCGCGGGCGGCTAGAGTTATGTAAGTGCGATGCACTTTGAGGGCTCGAGCTTCGTTGCATCTTCCAGGATACTTGATTCGGAACTTTTTCTCGTTGCGCGTTATGCTGCGCGGCCGATCCGCGAAAAAATAGCTGCGTTTAATGACCAATGCAGAAGCGCGTAGTGTTAGCTGAACTTATCTATAGGTCGTTGCATATGAAGTGTCCGATTCCGGAATGAAAATTTTACGAAGTGCTTTAATCGAGAAACGCTAATATAGTTAGACTTTATGCATTTATGACGAAGTTGAGTAGATAAAATTGTAGGAAATTGGAAGAAATTTCATATGTCAATATACTGTTTCTCATCTATTAAAATTGGCAAGTGAAGAAATAACATTCTACTTGGTTTCCATTTCTCGTAATCGACGCAGACAATTTTTATTTTGCATAAAGATCCGTAGTGTAATTATGATCTACAGGTTTATTACATCGTAATATGATGTAAACACTTGTCACTCGTTGATGGAATATGGTGATTGCAATTATCATGTAATACTTGGCATGTTATCGAATAAATTTATGTGTGAGTAAATATCTTAATTTCATCTTTGAATTTTCCTCAATTTTCAAGCCAATATTAAATAGTCTCGATATTACAATAGGTGCATTTTAGGGGTATTTGATTGAAACACCTTGATAGCTCTGGCAACAGGATCTCTTTCGAGTATTGACTAGATTTCAAACAAAGAGGGAGGTAACAAAAGAAAATTATCCCCATCGAAAAAAAGCACCGGAAGACGCTCCACGTATTTCCGCGAGTGTTTGTTCTCTGAATCCACAGAAGATTGGATTGGATGATTAGAATCTCAAGATTGGACTCGCGTCCGTGTGCCAGGGGTGATAAGGAGAACAAATAGTTGCACCCCATCTTATTTGATATATGAGAGGAAGAACCCTGGTCATCATTCTTTTGTCTAAAATTATTTTTCTGTATTTGTGTTTGATCTAGGAAATTTGCTTTGTGTGTATTTAAACGGACGAATAATAAAGTGGCAATGTAAACCCTACGATGCTGAACGACAAAAATTAATTAGAAACACGCTAAAAATAAAATTGCAGTTGCCTCACAGAAAGAAGCGTTAATTACACTGTCAAACATTACAGCCTTCACAATTTTCTCTTACCTTAATAAACCAAACTTGCGTATACAATGACTACTTAAATTATAGAAAATGAGTCAAAATTATAAATTCATATATTGACACGATAATACAATGCTATTTATAGACATAGCATTAACAATATAAAATTGTCCTGTCAGGATTTCACAACAACCGTAGCTATATCCACTCAAACCCATTACGTACCAATTTTCTTTTACATATTTTTTGGACTCAACAATCAATATCTGATAATTTAGACTGAATATTAAAAACTAGAATTTAGATGGATTAACAACTTTGGGTCAAAATGGACCCAACTCCCGCCGTCCGAGGGTTAACAAGTATGTAACTCGTCGACAAGCGAATGAACGCAAGAATGCGCCGCTGGGAGAAAGAAGTAACTGTATGATTTTCCATAGAACGGTTTACCCAGCCCATCCATAACGTGTCGTTGTTGGAATAATCAGTTCCTGACACGCCTCGGCCGTCAAATTCGATTAAACCTGCGCATGCGCGATCTCTTTACATGCATGCATATACGCGCAATCATGTATAAAATACACGGGAATTATTCGCGCACACGGTTGCCTCTAATTCACTAGCGGAGGTATTAACATACGGACCTATGAGCGGCGCATACAGAGCGAATGCTATTCGCATAACGAATGCGCGGGGCGGCCGCGTGTGTTGCACAGACGCGAAACACAGCGCGGTCAAACATGTGGTTGGGCTCGGACTGCGCCGTCCAAAGATGCGTTGCACGCGTTGCACTTTCGCATTTTCCTCTTTCGTACTCCAAACGAAACAATCCCTTCGCGCCGAGCTTCGAACTATCCTAATAACAGCACTATGATGTGAATTATATTAGTTAATTATATTATATTATATGTTATTATATATATATAGTATTATATAGTATATACAGTATTATATATATATAGTATTATATATTGTATATAGTATACTAGGCTATATATTATATAGTATTATATGTTAATTATATTATATTAGTATTATGTGAAACTCCTAACATAATATTATATGCAGTGTGTTTTATATATGCGTGTTGAATGTATATGTAGTTTCAACATCGATTACACATCGGATCCCGTTTGTGATCGATACATCCACTGTTATCGTGATACCAATGTCGTTCGGCATCCATTTTGACGAGTATCGACATCAGCTGGCGATACCTACTGTACTTTTTATACGCTTCGATTCTTCCATAGATGCATTGAATTTACACTTCTTCACTATGGATGTGCATCCCTCGGGACGATTCATCCACAGTTGAAAAACAATGTTGACCTTCAGATTCAAGGTTAAGGGCCAAGTCTCCGTAGATCCGCGATAAGGTAGAGTTGCCACGTTACCGACAAAAAGAGGCGAAAAATGGTTTCACAATTAAGGTCAATTGCGCGGCCATTTTTTCGCTAGCCATCGAAAGGTATTGGCAAACGATGTTGTGTACCGCCGTTCGGATTACACGACCGTAAAGCGGCGCCCATCGGTACGAGCGTAATCATAACCGATCGAAACGCTGAAACGGAACGCGACTGCCGTAAATCGAAAAACTCGAGCGTGGAACAGCCGTGTACCGTTTTCCCAGCGAATCGCGTGCCCGCGATTCTACAAAGTCATAAACGATAGAACTCGCGAGGCAATCGCCAGTGTTTAGCATCATTGCGCGCAGTTCATTAATTAATACTCGAAGCTACGTGGAACGGCGATTATGCTCGGATGGCAATTTGAACCGTAATTATTCACAAGATGAGCCCTCGTTTTTCTTTCATAAATTTTCTTGCCCCCTTGCGAATACTCGCATCCGCGATTATCAATAGTTAAAATGATAAAAGAAAAAAGTACTTGATGAATCTGATAGGATATAAGCATCGACGTCTATTGCAATCTTTGTGTAAATATTTATTGGACACACGGCTTCCTCCTTCTGTTCCATTAGTTCACTCCATAACTTCTGCTAAGCATGCGGAATTATCTTAATGGCTGTATTAAAGAGTTATTTTACGTTCTGTTAATACGTACAACCGGAGTTCGTTTTTATGGGTCCAGATTGAGAGTATTAAACGCGCCGAGTATGTACGTTATTTAGGCTGTAAATCAGTTTTAGCTCGATACAATCATCTTTCACAACATGTTATGCCCTGACGATGAGGGATTTTATTGCGGACGTGGTTCTTCGGATAACAGCTAATCGAATAACCCCGGCGTGCTTCACTGCACGCTAGAGCCTCGATTATCGGAACACTGATTAACGGAACGATCGATTATATCGGAACATCGATTAACGGAAAATTCGATTAACGGTACGCTCGAATATTCGAATAGTGTACTATATCATCCGATAAATTGAAATGTCTACAGGATGATCGGTAGTTAGTGCTGCAAACGAAAAGAGGATACGTGAAAAAGCAAGTTGGAAATGTAGAGTGAAATTTGTTTTCGGGGAAAATCGACTTTGAAAATCCGTCGAGTTCCTGTGCTTAGAATTCGTAGGAAGTAGAATCGGTAGGTCATGAACAGACGCGTCAGATGTTTCGCAATTTCCAAATCCGATTTTCTCCAAAACGAAGCCCCGTGTGAAAAATTTTATTCTACATTTTCGATTTATTGTTTCATCGCACTCCTTTCTGTTGCACCGTCAGTTTCAGGAATATATATGTGCCCGTCGCCAGCGTTGGCGAATCGGAAATCACGGACACGATCGTCGCCGGTATTCGGAAAAAATCATTTTATTATCATTATGCCGGGGTAAACGCGCCGCTCGGGTAATATACTTGCAGTTGTAATACGCTTCACCGGGCAGAACGAAGATACGATCGGTGGAAAAAGTTGAACTTCTCGGAAGTTATAGTGCCGTAAAAGTCGAGGGCGCGGTTGTAAACTGTACAATAAGCATTACTCAATTGTTACAGTCTGATTTCGAGGATACGCGGCTCGTAGTATGTACTAACAACTACCGAGAACAATTAGAGAATTTTCCTTCTCCATTTCATGACCAGATTTACAAGAATCTCATTAGTTAACTCATTAAGGCCCAACATTTCAGTCCCAATTTATTTTTTTTTGGTGAATTAACATAATTAGATAAAAAGAGACTTCAAAAATTTACTCAATATATTCTACAGTATTTTAAAGTTTGCAGAAACTGAAGTACGCATACCAAATCAATTTTGTTTTAAAACACGGAATTTTCTTTTACGAACCCTTCTTGTGTAATGAAGTTTTTATATTATGTATACAATCACTACACAATAAAATAAATGGAGCATTTACAGCCAAATGCAAGTGGCATTTTCAAAAATTAAATTTCAATTACAGAATTTGTTAAAAATCTCTGTAACATTTTCTGTCGATATGTCAAGTATTAAATGTGACTAAATTTTCGCAGAGACTTTGGAAGAAGTTTGTAGAGCACATCAGAAATTCAAGACAGTATCTTTGATTCTAGGTGCTTCGAATAGAAGTCATTGTGTCTTTCTAAACTGATGGGAAAACGGTTTGAAGAAAAAATGATCTTTCGGATCCGGAAGCCGGTTTATCTAGGGCGGTTTTCGCGATTGAAATGTTCCAGGAAGACGAGCGGATGAACACGGACGAAATAACAGGTCGGAACGAGACGTACGGCTCTGTTTAAATGGCGTCATTATCGCGGTCCGTATAGATTGGCAAAGGCCGCGTGAAATGGGATTACGGTATCTCCGGATGCGGCTGACGGTTGCGCGGATAATGGACGATCATATATTACCGAACGCAAACAAACGGACCAGCTGGAAAGGCGCTTTACACTTCACCCGTTCGTTCGATGGTCTTCAGAAAACGCTTTCGCTTTTCGACGACAATTATTCTACCGCCCGACACCGATCGCAGCCTTCCCTAACGATTTCTTCATTTCCCAACGTATGTACAACGATTAACGAAACAGTGGATTTTATTTGGCACAAATCAATAATATAACCATTCGAAATTATTTTCCTAAAGGCATTTTTAATGAAATTCGATCAAATGACGCGTCTCTTACCATTCTTTCTATCAAACGAATGTCGATGAGTTGACAAATTTTTCTGTAAAATTGGCACTGTTTTATTTTCTAATTTTTTAACCAAGTTTGGTTCAATCCATTAGTTGGAATAAATTCCCAAAAATTTCTTTTCGACGACATCGAGCTCCTCTTTTAGGATTGCAGTGAAATTGATTTGTACATCCGATCAATGTCACTTTAACAGGGACAGAGTTAATTATAGTAGGTTAATTATATTTTTTTTTTTTTTTGACGAATTCGTCGACGCATAGTCATTTCAATCAAGTTCTTTCAGATCAATGAAGATAGTATTCTATTGAATTTTCAACTTTTGAGCACACTTTATTTTTCATTGTGTCCCTGAAGAGAAGAAATGTTCGAAGATGTTTTACCATCATCAGATGGTTTGATAAATTTTATAGTGGATCTGCCAGTCTGAACTGAGAACAGGTAATGCATCATACTATTTCAACAGACGACGGTTCTGCAGATACTGCAATAATTTATGCGTTGCAAGCGGCATTTGGTGCACTACATCTTTCAGTGCACATCATGCAGTGTTAAATACGGCAATCTCGCTTGCCAATTAACGCGCATATCCCTACTAATTCAACGATTCGTAAACACCACGCTTGGCATACTTGCTGGTGAATAAGATAGGCATCGTGCTGAAACCACATAGACTTCCTTATGTATAGTGGCAGAAATGATGTGCTTAAAACGCAAAAATTAGAAATTTCTAACAAATTTTCGACACAACCTGTTTTTACAGAAATCACAGATTTGTTAACATTTAAATTATCTTTTTAACTTCCGATATCCCTAAGTTAGAAAGTAGATTTCTGTCTAGTAATCGCGAAATAATTAAATACAGCCAAGATAGTAAAATATAAAGCACGAACTTTAGGCTCCGACTAATTACAATAAAGTTACAACTGCAGAGAAAAAGGAGAACAATAGACTCGTAAATGCATGACTAGGTTTGAATGTATCTTTCACGCAAAAGCAGTCCACCAACGCAAAGACGATATTAGGAATGATAGCATCTGCGTCCCAGATTTGAGATTGTTACTAATTGCGTCGTTATTATTATTAATGACAATAGGTAATTAATGGGAGTGGATGATGCAAGGCAGAAAAACAAAATCACTACTGGACCGTTAGGTTTTGTGCTCGCGGAACACTATATTTTAACTGTTATATCATTGAGAAGAGGTTACATTGATGTACTATTAATGCTCCAGCGGGCTCATTAATAACACCAGTAACGATACAATCAATAATAAAGTGCAACAAATCTGACCGATGAGCGGTATCTTTCTTTAGGCTAGAATCATGATGGCCGACGGATACAATAAATAACTAACCGTTATTCAACAGCGGTTATCTATACAAACGCGATTTCACATTAGAAGCGGTCTATTATCGTTAAATTATTGCCTCTGTCATTTATCTCGTGCGTCGTTTAGACAATTGTTGCTTCTACAGTTTCGCTATCGATTATGTACACCTTTCAAAAACGAATAACTTGTTTAAAATTGGATCACACCACTTGAGTATTTTTTACATGTTAGGATCAGCTTACTAGGTAATATGTAAATAATTTTTTTTTAATTGTTATTGGTCGGAACTGCAAAGAAAAAAGTAAAGGTCGCAACTTTTGCCGATTGTTGACTAATTTCTGAGCCAGGTCAAAAATTAGTCACCCGTGTGCGACCGACGTGGCAATTAACTTGTTAAAAATAATGACAAATTAATTCATCTTCTCATATCAACAGTATAGAGCAACTCTCTCATTGCAATTAGATTTAGGAAATGTGGCGGAGGTGGGTTTTTAATTCGTCACGAAAAAATTGCAATGACCATCTGACACCATTACACGTCTTGATTACCCAACCTTTAATTAGTAGGGAGGAGCTGTGTGCGTTTATAGCTGCCTCAGCTGCTTGCAAATTTTCACCTGTCCAGACACAATTTAAACTGCTGAGTCAACCTGGGCGCGTCACTACATTTTCATTTCTGAAATTATTCTGCTTAATCGAGTCCTTGGCAATAATTAAGAACGTCAAAGGCAAGACCGAGCAGAACACAGAGTGAGTCTCCATCGCTGTCATCGTCGCCGTGTTCATTGAGAATTCTCCGGTGAGAAAAGAAAAAACTAGATAAAAGTGTCAACTTTTCGAATAAACCGAAACGAGTGAATAAACAATTTTCTTAAAGGTTATTCATTTTTTCGAAAGTCGGCATCATCCTCGCCAGTTCAAGTTTACGGATATACGTGAATTATTTAATTAGTTATGAAATTGTATACTTTACTACCGGGAGAGGTGGTTTCGAAAAAAAGAAGTTGAAAGCCGATACGAGAGGCTCGAATTAGAAATTGAACGTTAACGTCAGTTGTAAAACGGTCCTGGAAAACGGGAAAAACGTTCCATTAATGCTCCTCGCGGACTGGACTTTCTACGTGCTTCAGCGACGGAGGTGCGAAGTTTTCGCGTTTATGGCGACGTCAATGAAACTTTCAACTTTATGACATTTAAACGCTGCCTGCCTACGAAATAGATTTTCGTGTGCTGCATTACTGGTATTATTGAATTATCGTGCGCAAACCACTCTCTCCCTGCGACGTGATAATTGCTCCAATAAAGCCATTAATCATTTTCTATACCATTTTATTTTAAAAATTAAAAAAAAAATACTACGACGATCGTGAAAGACTCAGTTCCCCCAATTTTCGAAAAATGCCTTTAAAAAAGACATTATTGCATATATCAGGCGCCAATCAAATTCGATATATTAGCACCAATATTACTTTTTTAATCCTCAAGTAACGCTGCAGTTGACACGTTAAACAATGTGGCGAAAGAATGTTCAAGGAAAATTTAATGTTTCAACAATGTTCAATAAAGATGTTCTTGCTTCTTCTGAAAATGTAGAATTTAAAAAAAAAAATTAAGTTTTACTGAAAGACAATCGAGCATGGCCGAGCTGTCGGCGACATATCCTGAAATTGTTATTGATGTAAATACCTAATTCATAAACTTATACAACTCCATTCATATCTAATTGTACGTCGTAACAGGACTACTTTCATTCCAAGTTAAACGAAACGTTTCAATATCCCGTTCGCATGCGGATAAATATGATACTTGTTCGTAATTATCGTCCAGTATTGACAGGAATAATTAGTTTAGACCCGGTGGGGAGGTTTAATTGCTGTTATAGAAAAGTGTCCGAGCCCCGTCATAAACGATTGACATTTCCGTTGAGAAGTAACGCTCTGGAAACGTGCCCGCGCCGGCAATTCGCCGCGCGCGGAGCCGCGAGAAACGGCGCCGATATGGCAAATCACACGCACGTACACGGATCAGCATTTGCATAATATATTTCGGTCGTAAAACAGCTACGCTCGTCCTGTTTAAACGCGAGCAACACACACGGGATCACTAACGAAGCTTGGAAATTATGGGCCCATAATAATCCCGTGGTAGCTGCGGGCAATCCAACGTGTGTCATTGTTGAACGCTTCTTCTGATTCGTCGTTTCCGGACCTCGACTTCTCGTCGTTCGATGTTGTCTTTCGTGCACATTGCGCAACCCACCGAGATAACCTTCTTCTGCATCGAAACAATTGTTTTCACTAGACTGCGGATTCTATGCATTCGCGACGAAAATTAGTAACCTTAAAACGATCACTAAAAATTGATATATTCAAAATATATTTTACATTATTAAATTTGTTTGTACTTAATGCATTACTAGACTAAAAGGTCGGAAGAAATGTTTCGCTTTGGAGTTAACTTCGAGTGCAAAGGGTTAATCTTTACAAGAACTATTGGGGCCATTGCGGAGCCACTCAAATTTATGCTAACAATTATTTAACGTGTAACTATTAATGGTATAATTATTTGTGAATTTAGATGAAATTTGACAGGTCACTAGACAGCGGATCTTTGCGCAAAATAAAAAGACACAGGGGCTAAATAAAAATTTCTTTCTTTCGTTAATAATTTTAATACACCGATAAAATTCTTTTAATCGTTTCACAGTTTTAAATTGTTCCCGGCCAGTTTTGTCGTCTCTCGGAGCTGTTGGAACAGAACAATTTCCTTTCTTTCGAAATAATGGAGTAATTAGCTGTAGGAAAATGAAATGGAACACCTTGTACATTTCTGAGGAATAAACAGACACGGAATCAACGAAACTAGAGGAACAAGAGCTAAATCTATTAGAACAGCCTCGAACGAAACTATTCCCAGCCAGCATCGAGTTACTTATCACAGTGGTGCTCTCGCGAACAGTTATAGAAGCGAAAAAATCGTTACCGTCGAAATGCTCACTATTCAGGAACGTTAATACCGTGGCTGAGGCGAGACTCGCGCGGCTTATACATACGCATGACCACGCATTAAGATGAACTATTATGGCGGCAATAAACCGTAAAAGAACGATATTCGAGCGTTTACGTCGGTTCACCTTTTAAGCAACGATTCGACCTTTTGCTTCTCTTTGGTCCCCGCTATTTTCTTTTTTCTTTCCACCGTCGAGATGACGGAATGAGTCGGTAACGAACAACGACGAAGAAGAGAAGACAGGAAGAAAGGATGCAGAACGGTCGCACGCGCGATCAGTTCTTCTCTCGGCCGGCTTATGGCGCCATTAGCGGCCGTCTATGGGGTTTATAGGGTTGCTGGTGGCTCTTGTGTCCGTGTATGGGGGGGGGGGGGGTTAGAGGCGTGTATGCTCGCCGAGCATAACGCTCGCCCCGAGTAATCTCGTTTATTACGGGCAAGGATGTACTCGCGACTACAACGACAGCCTGTTATCCTTAATTCCTAATCATCTCGTGTATCTTCGTCGGCCTTTATCATTCCAGTCAGGACCGAGAGCTGCGCGATTGACGATCGTCGTCCAAATGTTTATTCTGTCGTTTCGTTATACGATTCCCTTTTACTCTAGCCTAACAAACGCTCGGACAAGATAGGAAACTAAATAAGCAATTCGCGATGAAAACGTAAGATCGGAAATAAAGCTGTTGAACCGACAAACTGAAAGACTTCAGAGTGACTTTAACGCACATACTATAGCGTACGATTTTCCACGATTAGACTACTCCACAATTTCACTAATCATCTCGTGTATCTCCGTCGGCCATAATCATCAGTCCAAACGTCTATTCCGTCGTTTCGTTGCACGATTCTCTTTCATTCTTGTCTAAGAAACGCTTAAGTGTCCCATATCCGCCTCCAAAAATCACATAAAATCAGAGCCGTCCAATCAATGATTTATTAACACTGGAAGCTTAAAATCGATCATAGAGAATACTATTTTAAGTGTTAGCCAACCAAAATGTATAGATCATTTACAAATTTTTACATTTTTTGCAGAAATTCTTTTTTGGAGACTATAAACCGATGTAATAGCAAACAGAGAATCGATATTCACAGCAGTTTTGTAATATCTTCGAAGTCTGTGTAAATATCTTAATCGCTAGTCTGACTCGATACTGCATGGCAAGGGTTAAGTGTCATCTATCAACCCCAAATGTTCCTACAAAGTTACAATAACGCGATCGGTGTTATCGAGACTAAAAATTAAAAATAGATCGTGGTGGGTGCTATTTTAACTCGGTTGTATTCTAGAAATCCTAATAAAATTAATAAAATTTCAATTCAGAGTAAGAAAATTACATCAAAGTAAGAATGAATTTCTAAGCCTGGTAAAAAATTAGTGTCACTCATACGTGATCAATGTTATCTTCAATATCCACGATTCCGAGTATAACTCACCCTCCAGCAGGCTTATCATAGCAAGCAATGTCTTGTAAAAAGAGGACATGGAGACAGAAAAAGAAATACAGTGAATTCTCGATCTATGTCCACAGCGACGTGTATCGTGCAGGAGACATACCCGAGTTTCGCGATGCCTCACGAGGCATACCCAGCGGTAGTGGGGATAATTCCTTGACGTTTATCATCCAGGCCTCGGCGACATATATAGAAAAATCAGTGTGTACCCGGTCCATGTGCCTGCACTGGCCTAAGTGCGTGAGCAGGCATTGGTAGCGATTCGAAAACACGCAGGACGATCTGCGCAAGAACCTTGGAATGTAGCTAAGGGGTCGGCCGGATATCTTTATCGATAATCACGGCCACGTACGTACTATTATTCATCCGTGGTTTTTCGGTCTCTTTCTATCCCTTTTGCGTTCCCTTCGATTCGACTTGATCCTCTTCTCGAGATTTTCCCCTACGATGGTTTTCCACGTGTTCCCCGTGGTAGCCCGTATGTAATCATAATTAGCGATGTTATTAGTGGGCTCGTGGCTTCGTTTTGTCCGGTAAGGATAATTGGTCGGCTCGTTCGCGTTTCTAGATACCGACGCGAGAACCAGAAAAAATATTCTGGCTGCATTCCGGCCTCGATTAGAGGCGTTCGGAAATTGAAAGATGCTGGGCGGCGCGGCGCGGCACGGCGCGGCGCGGCGTGCGTATCCGCGAGCACGCTCGCTGGAATTGCTACGGCGGAGTTACTTTGGACATTAATTGAAGGGAAAGGTTTCGTTTCGAGTGGATGGGATAGCACGTTAATAGAATATTAGGAACGAAATTGTACGAGATTGATGCAGATTACGAGCTGCCTGAGAAACTTCTCGTAAGCCGGAAGAAGCGGCCAGAAGAGCTTTTCGTTGGGTTCATGATCTTTAATGACCGAGAAGTTGAATGAGATTCTAGTTAACGTCGGGAACTCGAAGACGCTGGCGGCTGCGATTTCTGATAGCGTTCGGTACCGATGAAAGTACGAAATTTATTCATTGTTCCAGGCTATCGTCGAAACTCCTCGACCGAAAATAGCTTTTCCACATTTTCATTAATAAACACACTTAACCCATGCCGTATAATATCGAGTCGGACACCTGATCAAGATCTCAAACAAAATCAACTAGAAAGAAAATTCTTTTCTTTTGTTATCGGTGCACTGCGGATCTTTAAGCTATATAAAAATTGTCTAAGCTGATTGTAAGAAGCAGAGGTTGAATGAAAATGTATTTCCTTTCTTAGGAATTTTAGTAAATCGCAAATAATTAATAGTATTCTTAAATTTTCTCAATCCTTGGAACTCCTGCGAGTTCTAGGCCTACGCCTAATAATAAATAAATTGAGATTTGATTTTTGATAATATTTATTTGATAATAAATAAATTGAGATTTGATTTGATTTTGATTTTTCAATTCAGATTTGAATCGTCAGATTTTCCATTGGAATGATTAAATTCGAAACTTTCCATTAAACTCTATTGCAATTATTAAATTCGAAGTGTAATCAAAATTGTATGAAACGAATACTGCATACATCATCTTAATATATTTTTCAAGTGCAGTTAAATCCGCGGCAAAATGCGAATTTGTTTGAAATCGAAAGAGCTTCGCGTCTAAACGCCGAAACTGCAACTGGAACGCAGTGTTCGCCGAGTGCATCAGAAGAGATAACGAAAGAATGCTCTTTTTATGGCAGACTCGGTCTCTCTCAGTACAGAAAGGTCGACGCGGCTGTAAACCGTATCTACTGCAACCGTAACCTCCTCTGCAATGAGAAATATTAAAGAGTGTTTGGATTTCATGGTGCTCGCGAACGATAACGCTGAAATGGAACCAAGATGCGCTAATTTTAATTCCAGAATCCATGGAATTTCCTTCTTATCAGTGCACATACCTCTGTATCTCGGCGAATTAATTCTATGTACCACCGCCTGTCTGCTTTCTCCCATAAAACAAGAAGAATCAAAGTAAAACGAGCATTTCGCAAATTCGATTTAGTTCCTCGTATCAGCTGTACTAAATATTTTTCCTGACACGGATTTAATGCACGTACAACAAACAGGTGGTACTTAAGACGATAAAAAAACAATCAAAGAAATTTTGAAGACATCCATGCGTTACTTTCAATGTATTAAAATGATCAAAGCAAAATTAATTTCCGACTACCGTTTCTTGCAATCGATCGAGAAAAATTTTCTTCTGTAATGAATAGGTGTACCTATGTATCACACAAACTACAATTGTGCCAAATTTCAAATTTTTTTTTTTTAATTACAAAATTGCAGAACTTCCTTTATGATTTATGTTAGTAATCAAATGATAAGAAGAAAAAAGTAAGAATAAAGAACTTTCAGTATAGGTTTTCTATATGTAGACTTTTCAAATGAACTTTCTGTTTCCATAGTTTCTGTAAAACGAATTCACCACGGTGAAAATAATACGGAATGAAAATATAAAATTACGGAATTAAATATAAATGATTTCGTCGAGATATCTTACTGAAATTCTCCACATGGTACATTGATCGCACATTACTTTCTGGCTGTTGAACTAGAAATCAAAAGCAGACGACGATTTATGGTGTCGTAAACGTTCTGAATATGTATATGTGTAAGCGGATATTAACTTGACGAAACTACACTCGAAACGTGCGGTAGATTACGAGCGTTTCGAAGGTGGACATTCTCGGAAGCCAGCGGAAGCCGGGGTACAACATTAATCACGAAGGATTAAGTGAAATTATTAATTTCTTCCTTGTAACGGATGAGCGGTTCGCTCGGGAGTGATCGTTACATCGTAATCATCGCGTCTTGAAATTGACCAACTAATTCCATCATGACCGCGGGATCGTGTGTACGTGATCATCGAACGTGACGTAAAATGGTTCCCGCGACCGATGCACGTGACCACTTTGAAAAATTACGAGTCAAGCACATGGACCCTTGGATTTTTTCCGAAATTATGGTCGTCGTTGAATGTAACAGTGTTGTATTTATTCATTTCTCACGAAATGAAATCCTCGACGTTTAATTATAATGTAAAATTTGAAATGCCTTCACGAAGAAGCACTAAATGAATTTTATCACTATACTGCGGATTTTATGCAAGACAAAAATTGTTTGCATCAATTGAAAGACGTAGGAGTCGTACAGAAATTTCCTTTTTCCTTTAATAAAATTCGCATTCTATTTATAACATTAATTATTATATGGAGGATATACAAAACTTTAGTTTTAAGTTAGTATTAACGTTGAAACTACGCATACAATAAATTGTTTACGCTTTCTTCAGGACAGAGACTTTCATCGTCAAACAAAAGACGATGAAAACAGAACTAGCATTTCGACACGGCACGGCGGCGCACCAACTCCATGGTCTCCGCCATGCAGCACGCGATAAAGCGCACCTGCGTGCATGGATTGCATTTTTCGTCGCGAGGAGTCCAGGTCGAAATGCAGTCCACCTTGAAGGTGGATAACCATGCGTACGTAGGCCCATGAAAATGCAAATTGTATATCTCCCCCTCCTCCGCTCCGCGTCGCCCTTAAAGACGTGCCCTTGGACACTATTTTATGGTGATTGGATGGGGTTTAAAACGTAGAACGTACTTACGCGAGGATTTAGTGTTTCACTTGCTACCATAGTACTAACATTGCTTGTAATCGACCGGTGCTTACCTGAAACATAAAGAAACAGTTCAGTTTTAGACGGAAAGTGAAATCTTAAACGATCCCTTTCGAAGGGAACTGTACCGATGTCCGACACAAAAAAGCAGTATTTTGATTCAGCAATTTCAAATTCGTAGACAGTAAAAATTACCTCTTTTCCCGGAAACCTATCAATAGGATTTTTAATAATAACACCGTAGCAAAAGGAAGCTTAAAAGTCTCTCATTCAAACAAAGTTACAGTGGTTTCTCTATATATGTCGCCAAGGACTGGATGATAAATGTCGCGGAATTATCCCCACTACCGGAAATGAAGATCGTACGACCGAGTCGATGTTATACCACAAAATGTTAAAGTAGCACTGTAGCACTGTCTGTAAACGTCACATAACTGTTCGATATATGTCAACACACGGGTCTTGTATCGTCCAGGAGACATATCCGAGTTACGTTTACACTCCTCGGTGTCCGAGGCCTTTCGAGCTTAGTAGCCTCTCACGGGGAGTACCCCGCGGTAGTGGGGATAATTCCGCGACCTTTATCATCTAAGCCATGGCGACATATAAAGAGAAATCACTGTAAATCAGTATCAGACGAAGTGTAGACATTATTTCTTGACTGTTTCGTGGTGATTTTTATGCCAAAAAGTTGGCCGCAGCCACGAGTTACTCTGCAGAGGTGCTTGGAAGGACGGGCGGGGTGGGGGGATTCATTACAAAGTTTCAGGGAGGAAAAATGAAAAGGTTGAACAGCTGACCCGGAGTATGAAGAACGGAAGTGGGGCACGCGTCGCGAAATAACGCGATCCCCCGGCTTAATAAGGCAGAGGCGGCGAGTCGGTTTCTTGCAATTAACGCCGGCGAACGTCGCGTCGCAACGGTGGACAGCGTCGTGTGCCAATAAAAGATGATGAACGCGCGTGCGGAGGGACAATGCTTTACGAGACAGCTAAAACGGTGGCTTTTTATGCGGCTCGTAAACCGCGCATCTGCGCATCTGCATCCCCCTAACTTCGAAAGCTGCGGCCTAGGGTGGCCCTTGGCCATACCAAGTGGACATTTTCTTGCGAAATTTCTTTCGCCCTTCCCCCTTCAATTGTTCCATTCAGCAAGAAAAATAATTTCTGTAAAAAAATGAAGTTCATTGTGTGAGAACGTTCTCTGTTGATATTCTTTAAATTCCATTAATCTGCCCCCATTGGTTTAAATCCAATTTATACCAATTTTTAATAACGAATATTGCACTCAAATAATATTTTTAGAAATACTATTTCTATTTCAACTATTACACTACTATTTCTATTTAGCATTCATTTCTATTTGAAATCTTGGCATTCCACTTGTCGACGTCCAATTCGTCTAAAATTTTGCATAGATTATTTTTTTCGTGTAATGGAACGTGTTTAGGACGATATGATAAGGGACATAGCTGAAGAATGAGTTCACCCTAATCTGTGTGTCCCTCTAACTTCGAAGGTTGAAAACAGATGGTCGAACGCGGAAACAAGCGAAAACCAGTCCCGGGAAACGCGAGTTTCGATCGATCGCTTCCGCGAGCCGGTTATGAATGAAAGTACATATCCCAATGAAAAAGTTGCCTCGACATGGTCGCAGGATGTATAATCGATTAGGGAAACGATTAGGAAGCTGGTTTAGGCGAACCATGGCGACGCAGCAACGCCTATCCAGTTGCGTTTGCGAAACTGATCGGAAACAGTGCTCGAGATAAACAGTTATCTGCGATTCTTAACATTTAATTGGTTTACTCGGATTACGAAGCATCATGCTAGGACCTTTCTAAAATTCTGCATAAATTTTCAAGTACAAAAATTTTATTGTGGTTATGGGAGGCCACTGTACTAAGGGTTAAAAAGCTTCTATACGAACTTCTACGTTTTCTTTAAGATGGTTCCTGTTCCTGTGAAAGTTTTATATTAGAATTTGTATAATAAAAAAGTTTCCATGAAATAAATGGTAATAAATAATATGAAACTTAAAACTGATGTCTCAAAATGTGACCACTTGTGTTTTATTTTCAAATGGGACACGAAAGAATCCTAACAGTAATGATTAACGATTTCAAAGGAAGTATTAAACAGAAAAGATTCTTTTCTCCTTTCAAAAGAGAATTTTTCTAGAATGATACGTAAATAAAATTCTAGCATAACTTAAATGAAATAGGACCATAAAAATTCTACAATATAAGTATAATAATCTACATGACAGATCATATGAATGTACCCCCACTTATTATTGAAGATATCCTCTCACGATATTATAAAAATTTGTAAATTTATATTTTCTCAGGTATAAATGAAAAGCTTTTGAATAAATAACTTCAACCTAACTATCAACGTCTTTTGTCTGATAATTTAGGATCCATGAAAAAAGTATTCATTAAATGCTTAATGACGTTAGCTTTTTTAGAAAGTTTCGATTTCCTAATTAATGGAAACACCAGCTTTTTTGAAGAATTTATGACCGGAATACTGTTTCGGTATAATTGTGGTTCTGAAGTCAGACCACTAGGTGGCAATCTAATGCGGCGATGCAAAGTGCATCTGCGGGTCTTCGCTTTCAGCCGACTATACTAGACTGTAGCTTGTGTTGCCTGCTTTAAGGGGCAAAGTCGCAGAACATCTACTATATTCATTTAATATTAGAACGTATGAAAATAATAAATAGATTTTATATTTTTTAGATTTTATATTTAAATCTGCGGATTTAATGCTTTTATGACGAAATGAAGTGGGATAAGGGACCCAATTACTGTGCCTACATTAATTATACTTATTCTTAAAGCATAACGAACATTAAAAGAAAGAGATATAAAACATATACGTTAACTGATATAAAAGAAAAAAATTTAATATCTCTTTTTTAATATTCATTACGCTTCTAAAATAAGTATAATTAACATAGGCGCAGTAATTCGGTCCCCTCACCCTATGTGAAATTTAAAGTAGTAGGAAGATTGAAAGAATTCAATATATTACATTAGTTTTCAATACGTTAATATTACTGAACATAGAAACCATCTGCTTCTTGTTCGTTGCAATTAATGATGAAACTTATTATTTCGCATAAAATAATCTACTATTCTACGTAAATTCCCAAGCGTATACTGTCCAGGGTTAAGCCCTCAAGAATTCCGAAAGAAAATAGCGGAAGTGGCACGCTTAACATGCGCGATTCCCATCTCTTTGAAGCTGCGCTCCTAATTTCCGGTGCGCTTTTTCACCGAGATTCTTATCCGAAGGACGTATCCCCGTCTTATCTGACACACGGCTAATCGTCCTCGACGAGTTTCCACTGAAAAGAAAAAATACTTTTCTAGGCTGAACTTCGTCCTTCCACCCACATTTTCCCAGAAAATGACAGTTCGTGGAACGATAATGATAAAGCGCGCGTAGAAGGAAAATGACCGCGATAACATTCCGACCACGAACGGATAATAATAAATGCAACTCACTGTTCCGACCAGCAGTCGCTTAACAAATATTCCTGTTCCCTTGGACTTAGATAGCAACGTCGAACGATTTCGGTGCAGTGACGTACGTAATTTAAATACTTCAACATTCATGCGCACTATCGTTGGACCTTAAATGACCATA
Source organism: Halictus quadricinctus (assembly GCA_028454245.1). Classification (NCBI taxonomy): domain Eukaryota; kingdom Metazoa; phylum Arthropoda; class Insecta; order Hymenoptera; family Halictidae; genus Halictus; species Halictus quadricinctus. The sequence continues at coordinate 18,628,312 of CM052118.1, forward strand.
CACACAGATTCAAATCGCTATACGTTCAACCATACAATCATACGTGCATTTACGGTGAAAAAATCTGTACACTAAGAATTCTATTTTGGAAGTATAATACAAAAATATTCTATATCAAAATTGTAGCAAGTTCGAGTAAACTAGAAATTTACT
>CM052118.1:18628564-18641060 GCA_028454245.1 Halictus quadricinctus
CATTAAATACTTATGGGACTGACAGTATATGAGCCTCGCCGTTAATTGGTTCGCATAGACGAGGTTTGGATCAGGGAGGTTCTGCAGTATCGTCCAAGCGAGGAACGCATCCAGGTCGAACCGGACAAGCCGTAGCATGCAGTTGGCAGACGCAGACAATCGCAAATAAATTTCGCAGTACTGGTAGAACAGTGCTGGCCACGTGCCTCGGCGCGAACGTTGGTTTACCCGCGGACGGGTTCAACACACGTCGAATATTAAGACCGTTCACTGTCGCTGTCTGGTTGACTCTTTACGACCTTCGAGTTACGCCAAGCCGCAATTAATTCAGGCGATCCCGTGCCACGCAATTCGATTCGGACAAACGAAACGAAACGAAACGAAGCGGGGCGTCCCCCGTCTGTTTCTTGAATTATTGAACACGGCAGTGGTGCACGGCGTGGAAGGCGTATCGATTTTCCAGTAGAAAGTAAATCGGTTCTAATCGGTGCTCGTTTAATTCGACGGGGATCGATATACCGGCACACGCTGCTGCGGCCGACAGGTGCAATTTCCGCGAGTAACTTGGCACCGTAACGTGCGCCGACAACGTTTCGCTCACGATGACCCGTAATCGCAACGCTGACTCTGCCAAATGCTCGGCGAGATTCTCGTTCGACGTGTATACAGATACAACAGAAACACACTGGTTTGTCTACCGTTAGGCGACTGCGAATCGATTCCTCGAAAAGCTACTGCGAACGGAAGCGGAATTATGAGCGATTCTGCCACTGTTTTGTTGATCGAACGATATCGCGTATGCGTCCACAGGTTTTGTTCCTCACTAATTTCTTCACGCTTCTATTAGATTTTTACATCGAAACAAGCAATATATTCTGATCAACGTACTGTGAATTCTTGATACATGTCAACGAAACTTGACAGCGTCATGTATCGTCCAGGAGTCGTGTTATGTTTACTCTCTTCACCCTCACTGGGAATACCCCGCGGTAGTGGGGATAATTCCGCGACGTTTATCATCCAGTCCTTGGCGACACGTATCGAGAAACCACTGTATTCGGTCAACGAATCACAAGTTACCGATCGACCATATTGTGACTAAAAATATTTATATTTCCACTGGTGTAAAAAGGATACAAAGGATATAAAATTAGTTGTCTAAAAATTGATGATACGATTTCAAGATGAGCTTTGTCTTAAATATGTGGATATTAAATCTGTAGATTGTGTGCAATCGGTTCATCGTAAATCAGTATGATTGTGTTACACGCACACGAATATTCGTACGAAAGAAACGGTGGCAGGAAACATACAGTGATAAAGTGTCCACGAGGAAATACGAGGACGCGTACGTTCACTCTGACTTTTATCGCACCGTGTAAATCCTTGAAATCCGACGAAATATTTAGTAAGAACAATAATTGGACATTAACGTCGAGTCCCGGCGAAGGCTTCATCGGGACATAAACGCCTGGCCTTAGGCCGAATGACGATTATCCCGCGGTTGTTGCAACCGCTGATGGAAATTACGTTCCGCTTCGCTGTGATTACAGCTACGCTCGTGAGTAGCCTTCGGCACGTGCTCCTTGCCAACAGTCTTACCCAGATCAACCAATTCTTTCCCCCTCGATTCGGCGCAACGTGATTAAGCGTCCGTTTCACAATTCATCTCTTCCCGTAACGATCTTGCCGATTACATTCGGATCGATCTCGCACCCGACGATTTCGATCAGTATCACTCGAGTTCTCCTCTACTTTTGATACCTGATACTTTTGATATCGTTTCTTGATCTCGTTTCTTCAAGTTAAGCGCTTGTCAAAATGGAGTCGGTACAAAATTCTCTAAAAAATTTACTTTTTAACACTAGGTTGCCGGACCGAGTCGATTCGACTCATTTACCATTTTATTGCTACGCATACTTATATAGACAAAATTTAAATAATTGTTTTCTAAACATATGGTGGTTTTTATGAAGGTAGGAATCACCCTTATTATCATACAGTACCACCAATTTGTCAGAGAAAATTTGCAAAAAATGCTAGGATATGAAATTTCACAGAGTTTAGTACGATTTTCATTTATTTCAGAACTATAAAAACTGCTGACACTGAAAATAAGATTTTATCTGATTCCACTGTCCTAAAATTTGCCGGCAAAAATGAAAAATTAACATCCCCAATCTTCCAATAATAGAATAAAGATCTTCCCATCCCTTCTGTATCTTCATCCGTGATCACTGTCATTTAAATGGTCTTTAAATTTTCGCCTATCCTGTATGTCCAAGTTAAAAACGAAAGCTTTATTTTCGACAAGAAATGTCGGTGAAATTCTAATTTTTAGTAAATAAAAGTAAAATAAAGTTCCTTGTTCTCGTGGAGCGTGTCGTTTCTCTGAAGGGGCACTCTACGGACACGTTAATGATCAGTCCCGGAAGTTGAGTAGTATAGAATCAGGAGAACTTATCTTGGCAAAAACTACGTCAGCTTCCAGGCACTAAGATCTGAGTAAAGTTATGACACGTGACACGTCCCTTCAAGCCAAAAGAAAAGTTGCGCCACAAACTTGCTGACGTTGTTCCGAAGAAATGAGATAATGGAATAAGTTTGTACGAACATGTCATCGAGCTTCAGCCGGCGGAGCCACTAGTAATTATCTCTGGTGTCTTCAGGTGTCTTTAGAGTAGATAACAAGCAATTCGATGTAGGCGTCAGCATGATGCTTTTGTCAATTCCTCATTTTTATCGTAACTGAGGTTTCGAGGCTTTGTTATAATACCTATTCTAATTGCACGTGTCCGCGTAACGAACTATTAAAGAACCAGCCTTCGGCTTTCAAGGTTACCGGAGAGGTGCGAAGACGTTAAAACTGAAGAAACAATGGAATCCGTTCATTCTGTGGTTTTAATTGCTGTCATGCAGAAACCCGCAAAGAGAAACTTGTAAATGAAATTATACAGATGAAAAATTATCGATGGTAAAATCGATGAAATTTTTGATCGGTCAAGGAAAATGCAAGTGTTCGACTCGAAATGTGAAAACGTTTACAATGTAATGGACAGACAGAAAAATATTCCATGTCAATTGTAGGGAACAGAAGTTAGATGACAATTTATTCCTCCTTTTGACAATTTTAACTAAAGATCTAAAATTCAGAAAATTTCTATTAAATTCACGGATTCTTGTGAAAAGTAAAAATGGTTTGCATCGATTTAAAAAAATCTATTCGCCCATTTAATTTGTTGGCAGGAATAAATAGGAAGTATATGAAATGTGACTCAATTAATTTTCTCTCGAGGAGATATGATAGTCGCGTGAGAATTTATTTGGTGATCTCCGGACAGGCGGTAATTTTTTTCAAAGGGCAATAAATAATTGAAACAAGTACGGAACCCTTTTTTTCGAGCGCAGTTCATACGAAATCCTTGCACGGTGGAAAAAAGTGAAAAAGCAAAGACGGAAGGTTCCGTTACGAGAGATACTGCACGGGATTAACGCGGCACTCTCGGCGACTGCAGCTCTACCTTCTGCAGGATTTCACGATATAATCTTTTGATCCTGCCGGAACCGCTACTCGGGACAACTTGAGTGCGAACGATTTCGTCGAAAGGCCATCTTAACGGCTAAAAGGATGTTTCCTCGGGGATTCAAGAGGACACGAATCCCACGTGAAACATTCACGGCTCGTCGAGAAAACTCCGCGAATGATAAGACAGTTTTTGCGGGCACACCTACGCCCGGATCCAATCAGTTTCGTTAGCCAAATAACGACACAATGGCCCTCGAATGTGAACGATAAGTACCTATGTTATTATGGCTACAATTTCATGATCTTATTTTTCTCTTCGCGTTTCATTCGAATATTGCTCAAACATTCTTTTCATTTTGATTCATTCATTTTATATTTGAAAAGAAGCGTGTGCAATTATTATTTTACATTAATTACCTTCGGTAATAATAAATTTCATAAAGAAACAGAGAATGGTCTATCGAAGATCATGGCACGACTAACAAGCCGCAAATGACACATTTTCATATTCGAAAAGCGCGAGCAATTATTATTTTATTAGGGGATTGTACAACCGATTGTCGAAATGAAATTCAAGGAGAGAATAAAATTCATGTTTCGCAACTCGTTTCGCTTGGTACGTGTTAAACATTCGATAAATAATCTGCGACATCGTTGAAAAATAAAAAAAGGGCCGTTTTACCGTTATAACGACACCGGGGGCCCACTTGGAGAACGATAAAAGGCTATCGAAATTGATCAAGGTAATTGTAGTGCTTTGTCTATCATTAGGGACGCCATTATGGGCTAGGCCGGCGCACTAGCTTTCCATAAAGGGTAGCCACGATAATTGCGTATCCCTAATTGTTCGCTTATGTTTATCGGGGGAGGAATCGATGCGTCGCGACCGAACGGGTAATTCGTTGTTAGAACCGGCCATGTCTTTCGCTGGCAGTGAAAGGCTTCAGGTTATTGTTAGGCGTTCCTGGCGCGATTGTCAGCGTCGGTGCTCGCCCGAGATATGAAAATCCCGGATTTCGATCTGCCCAGAAAACTATACCGCGCGCTGTGCTGGTCAAATAATTGTAGCCTGTCGCGATGAAAAGTATGCACACGCGTCGGAACAATGGAACCGTAATGGACTTTCGTAATGTCCGACCGACGCTGTTCGAAGCATTGCGAGCAGAACCGTGAAGGCCACGACCGGCATAGTGATCCTCGTCCTTTGCCCGATACCCTCGACTCGTTTTGAAATTTCTTGAAATTATGGAAAACACTTTTCTACCTGAGGAAAAAATCGCAGCTTTTCTCGCGAAACAAAAATTTGTTGAGAAATTCCAAGATAATTCACGGAGAGTTGAAACAGTACAAATTTATAGATCTCGTAAACCCAAACCTTGCACTGAGCTGTTCAATTCTTCAAGTTTGCAATTGACAAACTCTACGTATTTGCAGCACAAATGAAACTTAAAACAGTAGAAAGATGAAAAACGATTGAGAACGTGTACTATGTGTTACTGTAAAATGAAGAAAAAACGAAGAATATTATTTGTTTCTCAAGCCCATCTCGTTTAAATCAATTTTACTGATTGTAAGATTTTCCCATTTTTGTCGATCTACATCATTTCAGTTGGGAAAACTAAGGCAAAGGAACTGGAGTGTTTAATAATTCAGCTGCGGAGTGATTCATCCTGTATATGCGCGTTGTCTCGAATTCATGTTTCTTATCGGTTCTCTCACTTCGCCGATTTCCCCGGACTTTTCCCTGTCCTAGATATCAATTTTCTCGGAAAGTATTGTTTACTACATGCACTTTCCTTTCCATACGAGTTGCACAAGTGCGACAGTACTGTTCTGTCGACCTCAGTAACGTTAGGAACTATAAATAGACTACGAATGTTTATGCAAATCTACAAGTCCAGCATAAATCATAGTTCCCGTACTAGAATTTTCATCGTTTAACTTGACTAAAACCTTTGTTACAAGTTCCCATTCGTTCCTGACTCACTAAAGCGCGACCCCCAGAATATCTCCTTTAATTTTGACAGAGTAACAAATGTTTCATTTATTATGTACAAATAAATACATATATTTTCGCGTTGCATCGAGAAATACGTTCAAATGTATGTACTGTGTCATGACCTTCAAATGACCTTGGACTCCGAAGTCGAAGGTCAATCTTAAATTTCGTTTCTAAGGAGAATGCAGGCTTTGCGAGGAATGCGAACGCCAGTAAAGACTAAATATGCTAATGATTGGACATTAAATATTGGAAATATTGGTTCGCGATGTATTAACGGTTACGACATTCAATAATACCTGCTTAGAGGGTTTCAAATCCGCCATCTCGTGTCTATAACTTTCATTAAATCTGAAACGAGAAGATTCCCGGAGCTCGGGAACGACACGCGCGACCGTGCTCGATACTTTCCAATTAAATGAGTCAGATAAAGCTTCTCGTTGAAGTGCGGCGCCGCCGGGGCAGTCAGCGAAGCGTCGAATGTTGTCAAAGAATAATTAAATCGAGCGTTCTGCTAGCCGAGCAACATCCTAGTCTTTGCCAAGACAGAGAGCTGTATGACCCACATGCACAGAAAAAAATGCAATTATTAGTTTCTTTGTGCGACGCTTCAGGTCGAGGAAATTCCCACGAACCTGAACACCGTCTATTTCACGATTTGACGAATTTCATTTGTCGTGCGCGAGTCTCGTTCAAAATGCAATCAGCGCGTTAATGAAACATCCTTCGTTACAGAGATGCAATTCGCAAACTTTTGTGCTCTCGTGGAAATCGATATTCCACTTGCGAGCAACAATTCCACTTTTTTGAACTTTGTTCTTTACTGTTCCCTGCTGTGTGGCGACCACTGAACCTCGTTTGTTAAGGGGTTTATATAATATGATTTGTGTAAGCTATGAATTTTTGAATTTTAAAACGGGCACGTTCCCGGAACTACAATAGACACGTTACTGATAGCATTAATATTTCCTGTTTGTATTAATATTTTACTTCAATGTGTGCAATATGTTTTTGTCGACGGATCAATCTATACGTGTGCACATTCTTGAGATACATTTATATGATAAACGTGTAATACTTAGGAAATTAATCTTTTCAATTTAGCCTCCAGTTATACTAGGCATGTTAGTCGTTTATGTCTCGCCGTAAATAATCTGGTTTGCTTAAACCGAAACGGATTCAAGCACGAATATCAGCGAAAGATGGAAAAATAATAGAAAAGATCAATTTGTGCATATTCGCCAGAATTGTACAGTTTTATTTGATTCAATTGTTGAGATGGTACGGAACGTAATTCACAGTCAGCCACGCATGTGTAATGTTAATAGAGATCGGTAAATGTACGCACAAAACGTAACAGAACGTAGTGTCGGTATAATAGAATTTTCTTGTTGTCTTCGTCGGTGTTTATTAACCTGCCACTTTGTAATCAGACTCTGATGAGTGCAGAGACGTGGCGGCGTGCTGCGAATCAGTGTGACAGTGATTGCCGGTGTTCTGTGTCTCCTTAAATTTCTGATTACGACGTGCCAACCTCGACGTAATAACAAGTTCGCGATCATGTAAAACCACGGAAGTTGATCGTACTTCCATTTCACGGGATTCTGTAACACCGCTTTTACCGTCGTTGTAATAAAGGGAACTCTCTTCCACGTAATAGAATTTTATTTTCCTGCTCGAACGAAATGACGTTCCAACACCTGAAGAAATGTTTCAATTTTATATCGACTTACCCACCTACAGGTACAGCAAAACAGTTATTGAATAATCATTACAACACTCCGAATGAAAGTTACAGAAAAATGTATTTAATAATTTTGATACGTTCCGAAACAATCTAAGTATAGTTTCGAATTTTTCTGTTTTCGCTCTATCGTATTTGATTTTATTTACTGCTTGTCATAAATGCGTGAAGTAATCTAATGATCGAGATAGGTTAAGAGTGCAGCTTTTCTAGTATATTCAAAGGCCTTTCACATGAGCTTTCCTCCCTCGTCGTTTTTTCAACACCTACACAGATTGGACACACACGATTCCATAGTAATTTCGTACCAAGCCAACGGATTCGCGTGCTAGGGCCAAATGAAATTTTGCTGGTAGACGCGATTATATCGGTCACGCGAGCTTGACGATCGAGTAAGGCCATTTTCTTTTAGCACACATGCATAAAGAAACTATTTGCACAGTGCAGTCTGATGGTACTAGCCATTACCAAGCCCTTTCTGTATGAACAATGTACCTCAATTATTCATACAGCACGTCAGTCAACATTACAAATAAATTACGAGAAATAATATTATTCTAGATATCAGACTCGCTGAAAACTGCTTCGAAACGTATGAGAAAAATAGAACAAAATATATGCAAAACAATGATTTACCAAAATGTATCACAACGCATATACTGTATTCTTCCTTACGAAATATTTAATTCATTATGTGACTTATTATTTACAAAATTAAACAAATGCAATGTAACCGAGAATTTTTCGTACAGTTAACCAATAGTTTGCTGTACCAATTTTTTATTGTACTTCTACAACGTTTATAGAATTTTGGAATATCGTCGAATTAAATATTTATAAAGAAAACGCGGACAGTTGACAAAATGCCCCTAATCTTAAAAAGTGATGGTTAGACTGATTCCACGCATTTTATTTTAACTTAAAGCAGTTAACAAATTAACAGAATTTAAGACCAAGGATATTTGGAACTCGTCAAAATTACTAGACATTTCGATTTCGTTTCTGTTTCTCGCGATAGATGCGGAAAATTTTTATTTTGCGTAAAGTTTTCCGCAGTCCGGTGATGGTACTTTCGCAGTACTTGAAGGTTCTGAAAGATGTATAGTATAATGTTCGGTAGCTTTTACCATGAATACGCTTCGCTTCGTGAAAGATTTTAACGAAAAGGTTACCCGGAACTTTGGCGCAGAGTTTCCAAGGATATCGAAATTGAAACGCCTGACCTATCGACTTAATCAACGTACATCCCTAAGCAGAGATGTGGGTGTACAGCCAGTAACACAGAATATTCAGTTAAACTTCCATCGGGGGAAAGTTATAACATCGATAAAGACTTTAAATATTAATCCCGATGTTACTGTGAAATTCTCTTGACTCGAGCAAAAACGGAACGAGTGGACTCTGCGGTGGAATTGCCGATAATGGAAATTGCGATATCATTTATATTAAAAGTAAAATTGATGGATTGCAAGAACGTTTAGACTTTGAGAAAAATCCTTGAAAATCTGTTGGCTGAAAATATATTCCATGCTAGTGGAACGAGTGCTAGATAAAATTGATTGTCCTGTTTCTCTTATCATCGTAAAGTATAATAGAAAAATATTCGTGACCGGGAATAAGAAACTTTACGTTGACGAGAAAGGAAATGCTTTTATGTGTTCGTGCTTATCAAGGGGAAGGGCTAAAACTCACGTTGCAACGGTAAAAAAAGAAACTGTCGCGCACCTTGTCTAGCGCATGCAATTCCTTTGAAGTCGAGGAACGCGTATTTTGACAGAGATTACGTGACGTTCAGCGATTCACGTCGGAGCAGAAAAATTTCTCCACGCTAACCGAAACAACTAGACGTGATGAACGAGCTGTTTTGCCTCTGCGTCGAGCTTGCTGCGCACGAAACGATGTATCGGCTTGTACAAAGCGAACTTGTCGTGTCGTTGCTCGGGAAGACCTCTCGACGGTGAATTCTCGTTTACACGACACGCGACTGACGCGTTTTACCGAAGCCGGTAGTCCAAAAGGATCAGGCTTGAAACAGTGTGACCGTGAAAGTTAACTGTTCACGTATTATCTTTCACAGACACCCCTTTCCCTCTAGACAACGCGAGAAAAACTGCGCCCTAAGTGCAATAGCTGTCGCGTTAATACATTTAATTAAAAGCTGCGAGCTCTTGTGAAATAGGATTGTTCCATTAATTAGTGCTGCCTAATTACACCGCTCGACACGTATTTCGATCTACAAGTAAACGTGCACGGGGATCTCACAATATGTATCTATAAATTTTTATTTAACTCTCACGTGCTACTTTCGAGAAAATATTTTGAAAAATCTAAATCTCCAGAAAATTATGGTAACGTCTAAGAAAAATTTGGAATAGAAGTTAAGAATGGAAGAATGTTAATTTTATTTGTTAGATCACAGTATTTTGAAATAACTAGTTGCGGAATACGCTGTGGAAACACGATCGCGTGCGATTGCGTACTAACGGAATATTAATTGGAATATAATCATCGTACAGTAGAAATAGAATACTATTACTAATTCCTTCGTAGCAATTAGTTCAATTTTAACGATTTCAGAGGAGACGTCGAAATAATGGTCCAGATCGATTACCGTTAACGAGGCCCGATAACATTTACATTTCACAACGAATGAAAGTTTCCGGTTGCCTTCCAAATCTAATTTCGCGCGATTATTACTTCGAATAATTGGCGGAGTTAATTATCGCGCTCGACGGTGCGTCGAGATATTTCGACGATCCTACGTGTTCACGTGGACGATGATACAATGACGTGTGGAGCAGAGGGTGAAATGTCATGTACGCTGTCGAGGTTGCGCGCCCTATCCTTTGCCTTAATGTCATTCATTTACCCCGCGCTGCTGAAATTTGGCTCGTTTCGCATCTTCGCTGCTAGTTAGAAGGTCGAGCATTACACAAATCACTGCGAGACTGCCTTTTCAAATGTACAGGGTGTATAAAAAGTGGTCATCCCTCCTAGGGGTGGACATTCGTCAAAGAAACTTGCCGCAAAATTGTTTACAACGAAAACAATTCTTGTCACAGTTTTTCTTTACATCTACACCTTCTATACATCGAAAAAAGAAAAGATCCGAAAGAAATCATATGTCGCAAAACGTTATTGAGATATAACCTGTTAAAGTGTCCGCAAAATTAGTGTGGAATTATACGTATAGTGAAAAGCCTACTACTACAGTCCACCCGACCGTGTCGATGAGACAGAACATAATCGTGTGCGTGCCTCGAGAGACAAACGAAATTTAAAGGGACATTCGTCGCTAGGCTCGTACCTAATCATTCGGATCATGAATTTGAAGTTGCAAAAATATGAAAGAAAACCTTGTATCCAATGTTACACATGCGACTACTAATCCTACAATATAAAATACTAATGTAAAGTACACTTACAAATTTTTCAGAATTATCCGTCGGATCTGCAGCACACTATTCTTGACTCACGCGAATACGTCCGAATAATTGTGCCTGTCTTTCGGAGCCTATTTTCGAAGCACGAAACACTACACAACACACTTTACGAAATCGTGACAACGAACGAGAAGATGTTGCTCCGACCACGATCAAAATAATACTGCGATTTTAATCGTTTCGCTGCCACGCACGTGTTAGGGTCACGTTATACTAGTAAACAAATTGCGATCGGCTGAATCGACCTGGTTTCCCGGAACTCCCTGTTTTTGTATCTAGTGTTTTTGGACCCACGGCGTCTGTATACTATAACCTAGTATAACCTGACCCTACCACGTGCGTGGCAGCTAAGCGATTAAAGTCGCAGTATTATTTTGATCGTGGTCGGAGTAACTTCTTCTCGTTCGCTGTCGCGATCTCGTTAAGTGTATTGTGTAGATTTTAGTGATTCTGCTACAATTCTTCGGACGTATTCGCGTGTGTCGATAATAGTGTTCTGTGGTTACGACGGCGGAACAGAAGATTCAGAATAAATTGTAAGTGTACTTTTATAAAATTTTATGTCTTTTATTAAGACGTGCTTATTATTTTCTGCGAGAAATAAGTTTTAAAGAAAAGTAAAATCTTAAAGAAACGTGAATTTATAACTCGTGGAAGCGTTGCCGAATTTCGATGAAATTTTCAGAATATATACAACTGATATGAATCTGCAAAATTAAATTTTCATTACAGGCTCAGGTAAAAAGTTAAATTAAACAGAACGAAGTCGTTTGATCCTCAATGACTTTTTTGACGTATATAAGAACCCGGGCTATATGGAGACATTTACTTTTTTCGCAGTTTTTGACAATTATAATTTAAAAATTTTTTTCACATGTAATAAGTTCTTAAACTCAAGTCCACTTCGAAAACAGTTATTTCACTTGAAGCGGCGTGCGGAGACATTTTCGACTGACCGTATAAGGGTGCCTATCGAAGGGTGTACATTTTGCTGACTGCAGAGAAAATGGCGGAATCTGCACGCGTAAATCGGATTCTTAGTTCGTCGGATCGATCGTCGCGTTCCGGGGAAGCAAGTAGGAGGGTTTTGCGGTCTGAAGCGGCACTGGGAACTCTCTCAAAAATCGATTCTCCGTTCCCCGGCGACCGCAACGATTTGCTGCTATTTTTGCACCTATCGGGAACAATCGCGGCGCGGAGATTTGCTCCGCGGTCAAAATGAAAATGCGCTCGCGCCGTCTGCGGGCAAGCGAATCATGTTGCGGTGGAACCTTCGGATTGGTGAACAGCATCGCGTTTCACTCCGGATCTCTGTGTACGCGCGACGATAACCGGGCTATTCGTGTGTTTACATTGTAAGTAGCTAGAGGAACGACCACCGGTAATTAGGTCGACTGTTAAAACAAGTGGCCACGCGGCCCGGCCCGGTCCGGCCCGGTCCTGCATCCTCGTTTAAATTCGAACCCGACTTTTACTCCGACGTGGAAGCGCGTTTCGTATCGATCGTGCACAATTAATGCTGTGACCCCCTATAAAACGAGCGGACGAAAGAAATCGATCTTTTCGTATGGTGATTCTGGATCTGTTACGGCGCACAGTGGGGTATTTGGCCAGTTTAGCGCGCCAAAAGTCAAAATTTTTAGTTTGTTCAAAATGACTGAAACTTTTTTCTCGTGTATCTGAATATATATGCGAGTAATATACAATAATATTTTTTCTATAAACAGTACTATTTAGTAACATATAGACACTTGAAAGTGACATATTCTCGTGACCAAGAGAAG
>CM052118.1:18644500-18663806 GCA_028454245.1 Halictus quadricinctus
GTATGACTTTTACCAACTTATTCGTAGCATTTTTCTGATTAAAATTCGAACTGTATTTAGTGATTTAATTGACGGTATGTACCTTTGGCCGAGTTGACACGCACTGTCCTACACGATCTATGTCACAGCACGGAGCCGAGGATTGAGCTTAGATCAACACTTTACTACAGTAGCATACAATAGCTGAAAGGTTTAGATTAACACTGTAGCTAACCAGGAGGTTCAAAAATATAAAGGCGACTTTAAGAGAAGTTATTTAATAAATTTACTTAAATTTTCGATTAGCTTTTTTCGCATTTAAAAATGAGTAATTATTTCCAATTTGATAATGGTAGATTCGACATCCTTTCGTTCCTTTTGACTGATTTTTCATTTGAGACAGCAGATAAGATTTCCAGGATTAGCGAGTAAACTGTGAATTTTATGCACTTATGACGAAAATTAATGGGTGAACGTCCTAACAGTAGAAGGTTAAAGAAATGTAATAATGGAAGATGAGATTAATATTTTATTTCTGTTTCTGTTGATGCAGAACGTTTTTTATTTTTGCTCATGGACGATGTGGATCGTTTCTCGTATAAATTGATTTTACCTTGCATGTATGGAATATCCATTACAATTTGGTTTGGCCAAGTGCCACTTACGCGGAAATTGAATTTCGATGTGACGCTACCTTCCCCGATAAGAGCATGTTTCGAACAAATATCTTGACAAAGTTCAAAGGTTCTCGCATGAAGCACGGTAATAGCGATCACCTATGAAACATTTTAGAGGAGTACGACTGAATAAACATTGAATACGAAGGTATTAGCCCACGTTTCCTGATATGCAATATAACTTCGTGTTTAGTTTACGACGTACAGCTCTGGCTCTGCAACTTCAATAGTGTTTGTTTTTTGTTCATTTGGAACTGGTTTGTTTCGTCTAATACAAGCAAGAATTTCTGATATCGTCATCGGAAACAGTAATATATATCTACAACATTATTATCCACCACGATTTAAATTTCTGCGTATTTTTGGAAAATTTCGAAGGGTGACAAACGATATAAAATATGTACTTTTAAAAAATATAAAGAAACATAACATTTCTGGATTAAGTAAAGCATTGTCTCTTTACAATATTCAAAACTAATATTCGATTTTGTTATAATTTGATAAGAAAAGATGAAAAATTGCTAAAATGACTTGAAAGCAAAAATTAATGTTATCGCTAAAAATTCTGTTTAAATTGTTTCATTACGGGAAATGTGCAATTATTAAATTCGACAATATCGAACTGTTACGAAGTTCACCTATGAATTTTGTTAAATTCAGTCAAATCCATTTCTGTTTTCCAACAGTATAACGAAATAACAGTAATTACAAGTATTATATTCGGAGCCCAGGACGAATTAATTCTTTCTAATGTTTCGATGCAAAACTGTATCGCTCGGCGAAATGTATGATCTGTTCGTTTTCAATCAAGATGGAGGATATCAAGACACGTATCGACGGACAGGCGTTAGGGTATAGTGAACTTGAGGCTGTCAGCGTGACAGACGAATTTCCAGGTGGTATTTAGCCGCAGCGCGAAACGAATCTGCCACGGCGATAGCAAAACCGCTCTCGAGAAAACTTAATAAACGTCGCGACCGCCTAACAGGAAGCGGACGAGATAGCCGATGAATAATTAGAACGAGACGCAAGTGGAGCGGGACTGGAATCACCGGCGGATGAATTTTGCAAAATTCACCGTTCCAACTGTCAATAAAGTCTGCGACTGTTTGACTTCGCGTCCCGCTCGCGGTGAATAGTTTATAACCGCGAGAACAGCTCCGATACTTCGGGCTAATGTATTTTACTCCGGCAGCCGGACTGCTTTTAACGCCGGTGAAAAATGTAGACGAGACCGCGCGTCTTTCGAAAAGATCGGAAAATCGAAATCCGATCTCTCCCCACGTACCTGCCAGATTTTCCAATGAACGCTTAATCGCTTTCGGTTAATTAGAGTGGCTAGGCGTCTGATGGGCCCGGCGCATTTAATATCGCGTGCAAGAAGATTCAAGCGTGAAATAGTTTGTCTTTTCTTGTCACAGTAATTTTCATAGCGATACAATACGACAGATTTTGATATCTAATAATATCTTACAAGCAAGCTTGATGACTCGATGACTTCTCTGCAAATTTTAGAATTTCGAATGAAATGAATTTTGAATTTCTTGAATCGCAAAATTGCGATGATATACTTGAAGCAGAATTGGCTGGAATTTCGAATCGAAGTTAATTACCGGGTTAATGGATTTTAAGTTTGAGCCACATATCTGACAGACGTTGATCGATGATATTGATGATATATACGTATGTTGCGTGATAACAAGTTTGGTGTTTGTGCGCTAATAATGTGTGAACAGTTTTAGAGTGTCAACAGATGATGAACCGTGATGACCCAATTTCGAACAAATTATGTGTTATGAATTATTAGTGAGCCCTATTATACCGTGTTATTACGAACCATTCGACTAAAAGGAAAAATGGAGAAAGTTTATACATAACGACGTTATAAAGTATCGATAATTCTACAAAGAAGCGAAGAAAATTGATAATATCCATTAGATTGATTGATGACATTTTCGTAATTATGCTAGGTAACATATCACGATTGAGCAGTAGAAAATGATTAATGGCTACGTCAATGAGAAATCCTATTCAAAGTAGTTACGAGATTATACCGAGTCCGCGTAAAAGCTGGAAGAATTAAAAATTCTTTCTTAATGAATAAATCCATTGATTGACTGGGTCCGCAATGAACCTATAAATATGTAGGTCGTCGCGTCATCGGCGAACACATACGTGTAGTTTTTTTCTTAATGATATCCTTCTCTGTTAATAGTATCTGATTAGGCATATATAAAACAGTGACTTTCAACTATGAAAGATTTTCCAATAGCGCACATATGTACAATAAATGCGAAAAGAAATGAATTCAATGTACAATACTTTCTACGTTAAAAAGGGTGCTTAATCACTCGCTGCTGATTATCTGAATTACTTCTGTCATGGACGCCTGATTGATGCAAGATGTCTATACATAGACTTAGAATAATTCGATAAGTGGAAAGAAATTCATGGAAATTTTGCATGATCAAACAGACAGAATAATTTAGAAAATAATAATAAGAGATTAAAAATATTAAACTACACTAAACCCTGCAATAAGAATTTAGGAGGGAACGCATTATTAATGATGAGCTTTCGATATTAATGCGTGAGAACTATGATTCGATTACGAATATTTTGAAAAATATTAAAAATGGAGATTCTGTTCTCGTTTTAATTTGCGAAAATGTGGCATGGATTTTGTTCAGAAATAGGTGTGCCTTTTAAGAAACTTCACAGCTACTGTGAAAGAAACCTAGATACAAACAATTAATGAAAATCGCTTCAGAGACCCAAATGCTAATTAGGAATAATCGAAAACAATACGATCTTAATAAACTTCTCGAGTGAAGCGCTAAATCCAGTGTAAACGTCCCCGAATGCGTCGTTCGAAAGAAATTGGCGCGCAAAATCAAGCACAGAACGTTCACTCGCACCTCCATACTGCCACCATTACCACACGAAGAGTAAAAAAATCGTTTCTTCACTAGCAGAAAAAGGGGCACGGTATCTTATTCAATAAATTATACTCAATTACGTGAATCACGAGTTCGAGCAGTTCCAGGACCACAGGAGATAAAAGGAAACGTCTAGACCACAGATTTCTATGTAAATTTATGCAAATTTGCGTTCCGGTAGATGATCAAAAAATGGAGCTTTATCCGGTCAGAATGAAACTGATCATCTACTTGAACTGAAAACGCTTGAATTTAATCCTGATTTGTGTAATTGTACGAAATTACAGATAAATCGGTATAGATTTCATAAACGTTTGAAAACGGTTCGCTTCGAAACGTCCTCATCGATTTACAAGGGTGTAGATCACAAGTATCATAAGCACCGCTATAAAAGTCCACAAACTCATAACTCGTTCCCGTATCGCACAGATGAGTATCTTCGTTAACAAGTTCCATTATTATCAAACATGAATCAAGAGAAGGAAAACAGACTTGGTCAGATTAGCGACGCAATTACTAGCTCAATCGGAACAATCTGAGTACCCACCCGCGCCAAACGAGCATGATTTGTCGCAGAGTCTAACGAATTAAATGTCGTTCGAATGATCCACGAGCAGCGCGAATTCAAAGGCGAAACGTTGTTCCCACGAGTCGGATAGTATCCGGAAACAATAGTGAGTTTGACTTGCGATTGAATGCACTCGCTGCGTACCCTTTGTCGATCAATTATCCTCGGCGATGGTTGCCGCGTCGAAGGAACGAGCACTGAAACGATTCAGGTATACCTAACATGAACATGATCGGGACCGATCGACGATCGCGCACACGAGCACGCGGACGAGAGAGGAGAAGACGATGACTTCCGGTTTCGATCCGTTCGCGCGACGAACGCGGCAAGGGTTGCTCGCAAGGGCACGTTTGCCGCGGGACCGATCGCATCAAAAGGGTTTCGCAGGCTTCGAGGACCTAAGACGCGGCGCGTCGCGTCGTCGCGAGTCGCGTGGACGCCGCTTGGTGAACTGCGGCCAGCGCCGCGGTGCCCGTGATAGCGACGACTGGCACCGTGTTCCATTGGCCGACGAGACGAAAGCCACCGTCGCCGCCGCCGTCACCGCCGCAGCGCAAGCGTCTCTCCGACTTTTTTACCCCAACGAACCGATCAAATCACCTGCTCGATACGCGCTCACCTTCGCAACCCGACGATCCCCGATTTCGATCTCACTGCAACGATCTTCCGCGCGACACCGCAAGCGAAATAATCTCTCGAAATGATCGCTTCCACCATTCTTAACATTAGAACTACCGGACCAGTCAAAATGACTGGTTCCTGATTTTTTCTATTACAATTACTGAAATTGTAAAAATGTTTTCATCGGACATTTTTTGATGAACCTCTTCGTTCAAGCACATGTTACAATAAAAGTTGTTCGCTAGTTCTGGTGTTAACACGTTATGAAATAAACAAGAATGTGCTGCCCAAATATGTAGCCATTTTTTATTTTTCAATTCTCGTAGATGTATCTTCAGAGTCTTAACAATTGTAAATTAAAGATATTAGGTAAACCTAGTGTTAAGGGAGAGTAAATGGCCCGTTTTTGAAGAATATTTTTTCAAAAATATAACGCGTAGATTAATTCAAAATTTGAGGTATCACTTATTAACCTTGTAATGTGGACAAAAATATTCTTTACAAATTTTAATCATAAATTATCAACCGTGCGATGGGTGGCTCGAAAATGGCATCCTTGAAAAAAAATCGAAATGGAATCGTTACTTTATGCAAATTCGCACATGACATTCCTCTCTCATTAAAATTTGTAAAATTGTAAAAATGGCGAAGTTTTGAGAAAAAGACGGATTTTCTGCTACGATTTTCCGTCTGATTACGAGACTGAGACGAATAGGATTATAATAGGATCTAAAATTGCATCTCAAATTATAAGTTACTCTCTGAAATAAATATTTTACGCAAGTGTTTTCTCGACAATGTCTTACAGTTTTCGAGAGAAGCATTCCGAAAAATCACTTTAGGTCTGCTACGTGATTGAGAAAGACACCTTTGAAGAAATTGTTTTAATGCATTAATTCCTAAAATGTTTCATTAATATGGAAAGTTATCGTCTAGGGCAATATTACTCGTAACAGAGTTTCTGAAATATTGATGGTCCTTGCAGATAACCTCCGCTGTACTGGTTTCTATTGCGCGTCTTCCATTATTTGAATGAAATGGAGGCCATCTCGGGTTTCGATTAACGCGAACCGTTGAATGGGTTTTCCTTTTGGCACACAGTAACACAATTTCGTTGTTGTTTTGTTGGAGATTTATAATGCAGGAAGGACAGGGGAGAATTTCCCGATGCCGAAGCTAGCGTAGCGTGAAACAGGAGTCTTTTTTGGTCTACTTTTGTCAGTCGTCCGAGCACATGGTAAAGAACATGTACGCTCACCCATAATGGATTACTTTCCTCCGTTTTGGATCGATTATTACATCGATTTCTAACAACATAATATTTCACCAAGAAACTCACCGTTTGCTTGTAGCGATACAAACCAAATTACAGACTAAACATCAAATCTTGTAAACTTAAAAAGAAAAATGCAGTTAATTTAGAAGAGGTGGTCAAATAAATATTTTACTAACCTTTTGTTGTTCATAAAAAATATTAGCACAGAAGATCTTGATGTAGTTTCACCCATTTTCATTTTACACTTTAATCTGACGAATTTAATTCATAATCTTACGATTCGAAGAAATAGATTGAATTAAACCACAATCGTACGGAGATAAAAGACTACTAGAACTAAAATTATTGAAATATTTTTGAAACATAAGCGATTCATACTCGATGTATTACATTGCCTACTCGTAACATTAAAAGTATACAGGAAACTCACCGTTCCGATTTAGGTTGCGCATGCGGCTGCGGATGTGGTTGCAGAAGAGAGGCAAAAATAATATGGACCGCATTAGCCTTTTTGCCTAATTAAGTTCTCGCGTTTGCGGAATTTTTAGTATTCATAACCCGTTATGAGTGTAAGTCCTATTTATAAATATATCCTAATGTAACTGAAATATTAAGAACAGTGTAATGTTGGAAGACTTTTCCAGAATTCCTGTTACGTTCGCATAGTTTCCATACTTTTCGTAAATTACGAACTATGGCAATCAGAAGTAATTCGTTTTCTAAACGATTGTATCACGCACTATCTTCCATCTTGTACGTGTTAACCTTTATTTCACCTTCGGATAATTATCGAGCGTAACTTTGAAATAATGCAAAATGGCTGTCTCGAACTTTCCCGGTACGCTTGTAAAAAGAAACGCGTTTCAAAAATGATTAATCTAGAACTTTCCGTGTCATAAAGGCTCCTCTTTTTTTTCCCCCCGTGTATGCATGTTTTAATGAACATATACGGTAAAAGTATTAATCACTGATTGATTAATAGTCTACGTACGCGGGAACTGAATTCATTAGCATGCGAATACACCTTGTAGATACACGGTTTCGAGAGACCGTGTACTAACAGTGGTTTATTGAAGTAGACTTGACCCACTTTTCATTCGAATTTCTACATACAACAATCCTCGAGGTTTATAAACGTATTTCTAATTAATTTCGTGTCCGAGCAGAACACAATAAATACCGACGGAGCTTTTTACCCAAAATCAACGCGCCGCAATTAACGTAGCCATTTCTATACCTAATTTCCACTAATTCCGAGAGTTTTCCTTCGCGCAGAGACTTCCTTTCTCTTTTGTGGGAAAATGAAATATGCTTCGGACGTCTTAGAACAAAGAAACGAAGACGTGAAATATGGTGGACTTCCGAGGGGGAGGACTCGTGAGGTATTATGCGATACGGAAGATGACAAATGCACTATACCGATGTAATTTTGCAACGATAAATCTTCTTTCGTTTAAGGAAGTGACTCGCTGAATACAGACGTGATAAATATACACGTGTTTTCTCGCTATTAGCAATAACTAAACCAGCGGAAAACCATGCTAATCGTCAGCAATCGCAGCCTACATATGTTAGTTAATTTCAAAATCAGTTATTATATACTCTAAACTAACCTGAGATATTTGTTCATCGTCTCTGATATAACTTTAATAAACCATAATGTTAATACTGATTATTACTGATTGATTATTTGTTTTCAAATTATTGTTGATAAAACTTCAACTATGTTAACAGTCTTGCGGGACGAGATAAGTTTTGATATGAGACGAATATGACAATTTTTGAGATTGGTAACCCAATAAGGACATAATAATTTTTAATAAGAATACTAATATTTCATGAAGTCAACTTTTAGACGGTCCTTTGACACTATAAAATCGGAGATGGCCAACAAGTAGATTGCAATATTGATCCTGTTGAAAATGGACATTGTGAGTATTGGAATTAAGTATAATAGATATATTTGATGCTCTCTTGAAATTGTAAATATTTTGCAGTGTTTGTACGTTCACTGTTCAGTGAACATCTATTTACATAACGTGAAATGTTCACTCGATTGATCGGAGATTGGTTACGGAAATTACGAGATGACCGTTGACTCGAGGCGTTCGAACTTCGTGTACTTCGAGCGTACTTCGCGGTATTGATTTTTAATTACTATGAACGAAGAGCTGACAGAAACTTCGATAATTCTGTTTGTAGCGTGCAAGAGTTGTTTTGTCGCAAACCCTGCCTCTCAACAAATGGTAAAACGAAGAGACATTTTCAAACAGCTTTCTCCAAACGCATCTTTGTTCGCATTATAAATAGAAATCAAGACAATGTTCACTGTACACCGTTATCTTTTTCTTATACATACAAACATGGAAAGTGGAAACTCTGTTCTCAGCGTATCCAATGCATTCTTATTACAAATTCAAATTCAATTCATTCCTCTGCGAGTCAGTTTGTAAAATGTACGGTTAAACTTTACCTAAGGAAACCAGAAATTTTTTACTTTTTTTATTCAATCCTGTAGATTTTGGCAAGAGAATGCTGAAAATCCAAGTTTCAATGTTAGGAATTCACGTGTACAAAAGTTACGCGCTCTTTTAAGTTTTAAAGCGTTTTTCAGTTATGCTTGAAACGGATACAAAATTCAAAGTCAACGTTTCTGGTCATTCATACGAAAAATTGAAGATGGAATCGAAAAAAATGTTTACCATTACGTCGGAAGTGATGAAAATATTAAAATCTAGTCGAATTAAGATAATCTGACCAATATCTCGTTTATCAATGAAGGAAAAATAAAATTTTGATACACCCAGTGTTCTTCACTTTTTAAGAACATCTGTCCGGTTCGAAATTTCTACTTCAATTGACAGATTATTTCGAAAATGCACGTTTTAGTCGTACAAGTGAAATTCACTATTTACTGGCAACTCTTTTGAACGATCTGCTCACTTTCATTTCCATAGAAGAAGACTTTCGTGCTAATTATTTCGCGTGTATATTTAACTCTTTGTTTGTACGACAAGACTTCGTTATGGTGGTTTAAACATTTACATGCCCGATTTTTACCATTAACGTTCGAGTAGTCATACTATTAATCTCCACTACTCTTATTTTCAATCGAGGACGGCGGACCGAAGTCAAAGGCAAACCACTCAGTCGGATCAAAGATTAAAGCCAAGTGCAACGAGAGACGAAGAAAGAGAAAAGGAGAGAGATAGAGAGAAAGAGAGAGAGAGAGAGAGAGAGAGAGAGAGAGAGAGAGAGAGAGAGATCTACAGGTGGCACGTTTCTATTCCTCCTAATTTCCAGCAGGACCTCTTTCGTCGTTTCGGGGAGGACAACACTTCCGTCAGCTTTCTATTCGGGTATGCGACCGAATGCATCAAAGAATCGCGATGCAGTCCCAAAATACATTGCGTGCTGTTTGGCGAGCCATCGAACGACGGTTTGTATCCTCGCACGTGCATCCCCGTGCACCGAAAGACCGGCTGGTCGGGTCGAAACACAGCGGTGGAATCGATCGCGAAAGTTTAATTAATTATCGACGCGTTCGCGAGCCAGTGCTAATTGCTTTCTCGAGGCGCGACTCCGAGCGTCGTCGTAATTAAAGCTTCCGGTACGAGGCGTGCTGACCCAGGGGTAATATTAAGAATTAACCCACGCGAGTTTCGCGGATGTGCAAGGCTACTTTCATCCTCGCTGCGAGCGACAAATTGCCTCGGCTCCGATCCAATAAATCACTCCGCGTGGAAAGAGTCGAGGCCTCGCGGAAATAAAAATGAAGAAGCGGACGCGACGCTTGTCGTCATTTGTCGCGATATTTCAGGGCCAGTAGATTAGGAGACCACTTTTCAAGGTAACCTTCAAAGGACCTTTCAAGCAGGAGGAGGGAACCGTGTGACCAGCTTGTATTAACTACTTCAATATGTCTCTGCCGTTCACTTATAGCTGTCGGTCCTAATAGCACGGTAGAGTCTCGATCTAAGCCCAATCCTCGGGTCCGAGCTGTGACATAGATCGTGTAGGACTACTATTTTCTTGCGACTCGGATTCATTTTAAAGCTTGAAAATTCTACTTTCGCACACCATTATTCACTTTTCTCTAAGATATTTGTACATGACAAAAAAAAACATTGAAAAATTGTTTTCGTGAATGAATCTTTCATAGACTTAAAGATTTTCCTTCTCCTTGCAACGACACGTGAACCACTGATGTACATGTAGAATAAGTAACATTTGCGACATAAAAGTCGCTCAGACGTGTTTTATGATCGCAATGAACGTGTCAACGTTTAATAAATTATACTATTCTCCTAATGTAGGTTAAAAGCCTCTATAAAAACGTTAATGGTAATATAGTAGCCAGACGTATCAATTTAAACTTTGTAATCTTCAAGAAGTATCGAAAGTTGCAGTTGTCAGTTTAGTGTTCGATCTGCAGCATTGCAGTGAAATAATTTTATGCCGGAAGATACCTATTGAGAACACAGCCAAGTTGAACACCGATACCGGCTCTGTTATTAAAGGTCGCGAACAAGGAGCAACGCAGATCGTCATTAAAAGTTTTAGCATTCGAAAATCATATTGCAGAACTAATACTGATTCGAACTTTGCTAGGAAGTTGAAAACTCACCTGACAGTTGTCGCTCCGATTGCGAGCGCGGCTGCTGCAAACTCTGAAACCAAAAAGCGGAATCTGATTAATTTCCATTTCGAATAGATGCATTAATTACTGTATTGTCTTCGAAATGATTAGTCTGTGGATTTTACATATTCAAAACTTCAACTTCCGGTAGACTCTCATTCAATTAAAAAAGAAAAGATTTGCTACAAACAAGAAAGTGAAAACTCTCTTTAAAACACCACTCTCATTTTTATAAATTTATTTGCAACCGTTTAAATGTCCGTCAAAAGTCGAAATGTTATTTAATTTTATAACGAAAATTCTGCTAAAATTAAAAACTCTTAAAAGAACCTCCCACTGAGTTCGCATAATTCTCGGGATATTTCATTTGTTTGATATATTTTCTATCGATAACGTGAAAGTGGTTGTGCCATGGCAAGGCACGGAGGACACAATTTCGGTAATTAGCGTCCGTTGACGAAACGGCAAATCCCATTAATCCGTTTTTGTGGAATAAACGTGGTGACCGTTTCAGAAGTTCTGGCCGCGATAAAACGTTGGTCGCCGGCCATAGTTACTAATCGAATTCGCCTGGGCGACCAATACCGAGCAGATTTTCAGTATAAAGTTACCGGAGGCTGACGAGTAACGATTGGCGCGGCTTAAATTGCATTTTGAATCGTTTTGCCTCGTTAATTGACCGATGCACGAGCGACGTCCGAATTGCCGTGGGCGGACGTTATTATCATATTTAACGGCGATGTATTGGGTTAAAGTGTGCGGGCTTTTCGCGGAGGCGTGCTTTTAGAAAAACCACGGGGTTATCCTTCGCCGATGGGAAAACGCGTGGAGAGGGCGAACCATGACCCACATGCGATATCGAGCCAGGCCAGCGTCGAAACAAACGAACGACCGTGACCTTATCTGCGCCATAACGCTGCACAAAACGTTCATCGATTAATCCTAGCACAAATAATTTTATAAAAACGGCGGCGCGTGGGCTTCCTACGCCTCCTTGAAAGGTAAACAGGAACACGGCTTACCCGAACAAATTATTTCGAAAATATTCATTAACCCCTTGTGTCCCATCGTGCTGTCACAGTTATGCCGATTACAACTTCTTTGTCGGCTCATCCGGTTTTGTATCGAATCAGGGATTCAAAGTGTTATGAAATTCTTTGACGGATTCCCGAGAGCAGATAATGCTACTACGAATGTTTTCACGGAATTAGGACTTTTCTGGAAATATTTTTATAGAAATCAATACTGCGACAGGACAGGTATTTTGTTCGTCAAAATACTGAATACTTATTTCATGTTACGCATAATGTTACGTAGAATTGCGAATATGTTACGTATTTTTAACGTTCACATTTTACGGTGAAAAACTCCTTTCTTTCGCTGGTGGGATTATTTTTAGTAAACGTTTCCAAATAAATTGTTTCCGCGGAACTTTTATTAGAGATGAAATATCTGTTGTGCGAGAATACTTCTCAAGTAAGTTCCTAAGAGTAACATTTCTTCTTATAAAAATTCTTCGGGAACAGATATATTTTCTTCGGTGGAACGTACAAGTTCGGACAGAACTATTTTAGAAACGAGATACTTTTTCTCGTTTGATACCATAAAATGAAGAAAATGAATATTTTAATATGTCAACATTCTTGGACATGTCAATATGTATAACGTACTGAGTATCATCCACAACATTTACGTCAATTGCAGATAGCAAGTTTTTCGATTCTCAGTTGTGTAGAAGATCCTGAAGTGGATACATGCATTGTGCAACCTAATTGATAAAGCGTGCATGTCGTTTATTTGTGGTTATTTGATCAAAAGAACATAGTCCAGTGTTAGTGCAAAGAATTAATAAACATATAAGATATGTTACGCAAACCTTCTACGGTTCAAAGCAATAAATAAATAATAATGATAAACGTATGGAACATCAACCGATAAATTCCTCTTTCGATGCTGCGTGAATATTGAACTGCAATATTTAGTTAATCGATTTATAGAAGCTGTGTTTATTCATTCAAATCGTTATAGCAAGGTAATTTAGCCTTCATTAATATGTATCAGTGAACGCTGGCAAATTAAATTGGTAATTTCGAATTGATGTGCACGCTTCATACATTTATACATCACCTTATTCCTTCGTTGTACTTGCAGGACATTTGACAAGAAAAATCTATCCAGAGAAAATTTAGTCAATTATTGGCTGACAAATAGCCAATCAATTCGGTGAATTTTTATTTTCATCGAAGTTACGAGTTCTTTTTAAATAACTGGACGAGAAATAAATCAAACGTGAAACACTGAAAACAATTGGAAAATTTAAAAATGCTGTTATGTTATTCCAAACTGTCAAGAAAAGAAACAAACTCGCAATTAACGCAATTTTTATTTCCACATCAAAATCCTCGGTCAACAATTATTTCTGAAAGAGGCATCTTTGAATTTGTACTTTCTCAGTCGAAGGTTCTCAGCAACGAATAAAAAAAGAACCTGCGCCGACGAGTCGACAGCGTACGGGAAAAAAGGCTGATGAAACTAATTGTCCTTCAGCGTAAAATACAGTATGATAAAACGGACGGTTGATCGGCCGCAGGCAGTAAACGTCGGGATGCAGCCGTTCGCATTGGCAGTCTATTTACGAAAAATCGCAGGCCGCGTTGGAAATGTTTTCTCGAACAATGCCCGGGAGACAGAGCCTTGTCTTTTACGAGGTGCATAACTTCGGAAGAAGACACCAACGAAAGCACCCCGAAAAGAATTTATTTGTTCGCACAAAAAGATTCCGTTCGCCGCGGCTTTCCCCATATGAAATGAATTCCGCGCGAGCTTTGATCCGGACGTATGTACCTTCTGCCTACGTTGAAACCTTTGTTTTCCGATTTGACCTCGGAAACCGCACCGTAAATCGTTCATCGGTTCCCCTCGACAAATATTTTTCTCTTTTTATCTCGCAGCTGGCCGCGGGATCGTGCGAAAGCAAATTAAAGCCGCAGAAAGAACGCATCCTTGGTCTAATTGCGTGCACTTGGAAACATGCAAACGCTTGCACGCATTTGGATGCACAAGCAATCAAACAGACTCGCGACAGGGCAATTAGAAGCACGATTCTGCGGAGAACTTAATCGCGTGCTCTAATTAACGAATAGTATCATCGGGATGTTCTACTGCCACTTATACGATGCGTCTCTTTGTCATCCGTGTGGGCCGAATTTCTTTTGAAAATTAAACTGTTAGGTCGTGGCAGGAGATTTTAGTTGCGAGTCACTGTAAACACAATGAACTCGTTGGAAAATTGTTGTGAACAATAATGAAAATCGTATAATTAATTGGATGTAAGAATTTTCTTTTTGCAACCTGTGTAATATGATTCTGATTTTTAGTATAAAAGATTCAATTGGTTATTTAACATCTCAATCACTGAATGTATAATAAACATCAATTTTAATTGGTAAGCAGTATTAATTAAACGAGTTCACGGTTCCTGTTTTAAGGTATCTTCATTTTCTTAATTTTCCTTCGTGGCAGCTTCGTTTCTATCTTCTAGTTTTCCTTTTTTCTGCCTATTCTTTCCGAAGATATTAACGAGTTTAATAACTTTCGTAATGAGCTGTACGTATTTATAAAGTTCATCCTCAAAACTTGGTACTTTTTTCTAATATCAAAATTATCTAATATCATCTATTAGCAATAGATCAGCATTTCCAAATTCTCCAAATGTTCCGACTGTCATTTAATTGGTCATAAATGCGTGAAATTTACAGTCTATTCGTAATAATAGGAAAAATACTGTTAGGATCAGCACCGATTAGAAGTAATGCACAGGACCGAAAAAGGGTGAATAAAAGGGGGGAAATATGTTCATCAACGAACGAAGGTTGTAGTCACCGATGATTCTCGAAGCTGCATCGGGGTGCGATGATTTTTTCGCTCCTCGTCGGAAACTCTCCTCCACCTAAGGCCCTTTGGAAACACACAACCCACACACGATGGCTATTAGAGGTATGAGGGATGCCAACCGATTAATACGCCGACATGGCTCGCTTCCCCATTAGCTTTGATCACTCCCAAACACCAACCTGCCGATCTCCTGTACATGTGTATCGCGAAAACATATGTTCGCCGAAGCAGCGACGAACCTCTCGTGCGCGAACTGCCATCTCGTGTATCGACGTTTCATTGATAATCCGTGCACACCGATTTTAAGCTTACACCAAACTACCTAAACAACTGTGGACTACAAATCGTATTTTTTCAATCGAAATAAGAAAATGCTAGATCCGTGTTATTCTATTTTATTTATAATTTTACTTTATTTACTTCATATATATAATTGTGAACACAAAACTCTTCGCAGAGCAGTAAGAAGTAAATCAAACAAATTTATTTATTTGTATATACAATATACTGCTATCAGAAAATAAATTGTTCCATGAAGTGGTTACATCTTGTTCAGAGAAATGAAATTACCAGTAATCATAAACCACTGATTTTTAATTAAATGTTTGATGAACCTCGTGCACTTGAACTTTACGTCATAAAGCACGAAGCACGCTTATCAGTACCGGGACTATTTTATATAAATCATGGTGCACAATGTTTATGCTCGTAACTCTTAGTTCACGAAAGGCTTGTTACAAAGTTGACCCATAAATATGGAAATAAGTGAAGTCCCGATTAAATTACTGTTGAAGCACGTGGCCGAGCAATTAATAACAATTCTATGGTATAACTGTTCAAAGTGCAACGTGATTTATGTGCTCAGGGTTGTAAGTAAGCAGCGAGTAGATCGATAAATTTGTCGATCTTTTCGTGCATGTGTATAACATTGCCTGTATTGAAAAGTTTACATACTATTCGTCGCCTGGGGGTAATAAAAATATTCGAAGGCAACCGAGTGCAACACCTGTAGAGCCTGTTGTTGTAATTTATATTCTTAGCTGCATAAACATTCGCTTTACAGCGGACGCGAACGCGGACAGCTTGCGCAATACAGTATTTGGTAATATTACAACATTTGGCATATTTAGTTTCGGACGATAATGTGATTCCTTGCAAACTGAAAATCAGAAAGATTTGATAGATTTGAATATTGCATTTATTTATATTTGATGTGTTAACAAGAAATGGTTGTTTATTTCGGCTCGAAAGCATAGCTCTTTCTGCAGCAGTTTTTTGTTAGTTGTATACTGACACAGACTAAAAACACGAAAATATTTAGCAGCACGTCTGACGTAACGGGGAGGGGCTCATAGAAAATTAATTGTGGACGAAGAGCTAAAAGCTTCGGATCTGTTTTTTCAAGTGCACCAGGAGAAATTAATTTTAGCCTCGACTGGAAATAATTATTCGGCGAACAGAGAACGCCCGTTAATATTTCACGAAATGGTAATTAAATATTCCCTTTTTCAATGTCAGTTTGAACTCGTCGTGAAACGACGCTTCTATCGAATTAAATGAATCTACTCAAGCTCTTCAAACAGTTTTCTTTTCTTTTTGGAAAAGGAAATGTTTCAAAAACATAAAAAATAACAAACTAGAAGAAGAAAGGAACTATTATAACAAATCAACAGTTTTGCTTTAATATTTTTACCCAGTGTGGTTTAATCATTGATTCGAGAAATTATATATTTTGTTGGGCATAAACACATTTTCTCTTTATGAATTTTACAGGTTGTCGAGCGTCATGCTCAATTAGGGTTTCGATAGAGCCTTTAAAATTCTCATTAATTATCATGTTTTGTTCCGAAAACGTTGAGCGGAACGTCGAAATTCCTTCAGCGGGAATATGCGATGGGAAATTCAAGTTTCATCTTTCGTTCTGAAAGTTTCAGGCGGTATTTTATTCAGTGCTAGGAGCAGCAAAAAATTCTCGAGGTAAATAGAGTATTGGATGTGCGGTTGTGCATCGACGCGAAGAGTCGTTTTTAGCATCAAAGCGTCCACGGTGGCCTTGAACAATTTACGTAGACCGGTTGTCCACCATGGTTTGTGGCCGAGTATGAGTTATAATATCTGGCCGGACTAAAATTCTCACAGAAATCCTATATACTGTTTGATCTATTAGGCAGTTGCAGAATTCGATGCTTTTTGTCATAAAAAAATTCATTCCACTCCCACGGTTCCATATTAAAATAGAGGGAGGCTAACATCATAAGGATAACGATGAAAGTCTATATATAGTGATAACATAAATAGTGATAATTTTAACGTAAACTTTGATCTAAATAAAATTATAATTAAACATTTCTTTTAACTTCTTTGAAATCAAATCTGCATTTAATCAACCCCATACGTATCTCTATTAAAATACTGATTTAAATTACACTATGATTCAAATCACAAACACAAAATGAGACGTGCTTTTTTAATACAATAATTTCAATGAAATGTTTTATAAAATAATAAACAAACTTTGGCACCTGGCTGAAGCCTATAAAATTGTTTGGATTATTTTCCATCTACAAGAATAATGTCAACTGCCATTTACTTCCTGTTTTTAATAAATTGCTCTAGGAAAGCGTGTAATGTTGTACAAACACAACAATCGAAGTGCACGGATAAGTAATACCGATTTCTAGACGAAATTTATGCAGGATTGTACTTTGATATTTCGCGGTGCTAGTTCGCCAACACATTTTCAGATTTTGCAGCTGTCTTATTAAACAACATACACGCTAAATCGAAGTGGTCAATAATGATGAAATAAGAATGGCAAGTCTGTGGAGTAAAATGAGAAAAACTGGTACCAGCCAGTATGAACCGTGCAAATTGTTGATCAAAGCTTTAAAAATAACGAGCGCACACTTTAACCGATTATCGAGTCTTCATTATGCTATCGATTTGTCTCCTTCCCAAATAGGAACTAAATTTATCACTTTCCTATACCAGTGGAAGTTCCGCGATTAAATCACCGGTACGTAGAAAGTCTATTCACTTTGTCTATGCGACGTTCTCTCGGAAACTCTGAATTTGTGATCATAAAATTTGCAAGCTCCTCAATACCGGTGAAACGAAGGCAATTAAGCTCATTAAAACGATTTTATACTGTCCAATTATTTCGTTCTGTCCGAGCTCCGTTTAGTCATTTCAAGCGCGCTCGAGATTTAGTTGTGCTGCAATTTCAAATAAAAATAGAGTTTCACTGTCGATGGTTGCGACGTCGCATCGTGGGTCAATTTGAATAAAAATTTATAAAAAGTAATATTCGAGTCACGTCCGCGTCCGATGTTATCTGAACCGGTGCGATTCCGTTCGAAGGATACATCGAAGATCTCGAGAGTAGGTGGAGATACCCGTCGTGAGGAGAATTAAGCTCATCAAGTTCACAAAATATCAATTGTACAATCATTGTCCGGCGATACGTGTACGTTATACTAAAGGAAATCAGATCGAGTTGCGAGATAAAGTACACGCCGTGAAACCCGCCGTGAGGGGGAATTTAAGATCTCCATCCGACTAACAAACTTTCAATTTTATGACAAGCATTGGTATCATCGATAAGCCTTTCAATCATGCTTAATGCCCTCTTGCTTCCACCTCAATAATTTGCCGCATATTTATACAGGGTGTTTCCCAACTGGCTTGGCACAAGCGGTGGTGATTCTACACGCAGAAGCAAGTCGAAAAAAAGGACATTTTGTTCGTTTATCGCCTCGTTTTCGAAAAAAAAAAATGTTTGAACATCCGTCGAGTTTACGTGCTCCAGTATGTGCAGGAAGTAGAATTGGTTGGTCGTGGTCAGACGAGTCTGCCGATTGCTATCTAACAGCGCGCGCATTAGAAATTCTCAAACTCAAAAAACAATTTGCAATTTCTTTGTATCTTTAAAAGAAAGAAAGTTATAGCCCTGTTATGTACCGGATCCACCATTAACGACAACATTTACCCGTCAAATATATATGAACAGTAATAATATTGAACGTTTGAATTGTTCGAACGAATATTTTTTGTCAGAGCTGTATAATATTTAAACTGCACTTTAACGATCGGATGACGGACCGATTTTCACCACTACACAGTTGATAATCCTCGAGACCATTTGCAGCATTATTTGTCCATTTATTTTAAACGTATTTGCCGGAGGCAATTTTTTTTTAGTCAATTTTTCGATAGCTGAAAACTCGTTTTAGTCTACATGTTAGATATATTTATTTTTATTGACCTGACAATTTCTATCTGACAGATAATTGTGTAAGAGCTGTAGACAATGTAAAATCGAAAACCACATGAACTTATGAGCCAATTATGAGAAAATAATTTTCTTCGTTTATTTTTCTTAAAACTCCTCAGTAATGTGATTTATTCGTGTAATTTATTGTGCTAATAACCGCGTGAGCTCGTACTATGAATTAATTTTTAATCTGTTTTCTTTGAAGACAGTGTTGGAATTTGTCATTACATTTTGAAAATTGCGAACAGCGTAATATATTGTACTCGTGTGGGTCCATACTATAGATTCTATTCTAATCTGCTTCACGTCTTTTAAAAACAGTCTTTTTTCGTAGATTCTCAACAAGCTTCGCCCATCGCCAGAAATTTCATACCTGCATCAGTAAAATCCGCAAATTAACAACGTCATCCGCTTTTACATTCAGCGTCGGCTCGAAGTAT
>CM052118.1:18675447-18687782 GCA_028454245.1 Halictus quadricinctus
TATTAATTACACTTATTTTCAAAGCGCAATGAATATTAAAGAAAGAGATATATGACATATATATTAACTGATCTGAACAAAAATAATTTAATATCTCCTACTTCATATTCATTATGCTTTAAAAGTAAGTGTAATTAATATAGGCTCAGTATTGGTACCCACACAGTCGTTGGGTCTCTTACACGATTCCTTTACATTTCCCGGTTATTTCCACCGTCATAGAGTAATCGTTAAAATCATGTCTAATTAATTGGTCTGTAGCATGACTCTCATGAGAAACTAGAGTACAAAAAGTTCAAAAAGTATTTGAAATCTGCACAAGTAATGGAGTACCAGCGGTGTACAGATCAGCGAAGCAAATTTACTGTAACAAATTGTTATTAATCATATAACACGGTCATAATTCGTAAGTTATGACTCGGAAGATACATAACTCTGAGAGTTTATTGGCTATTAATCTGAATGAATTTAACAAGTACATCGCATCAGTATTTGCAGCATATTCCGTATGTGTGTGCATTAGAGATTCCTATTTCACGTGAATGTAAATGCGCATAAGTGTATTTTAATTTCATAAATATTAGTGTATTTGCATCACACGCGATGGAAAATATCGAAGGGTACAAACCAAGAAAAGTAGTTCGCTTATCAAGGTATTTAGCCCACCTAATTGTCGAAAATTTCTCGATTAAGAAAATTCAAATCAGGTGGGACACTTAGCATAATAGAAATAGACAAGATAAACCTGCACTGGTTGGAAAAATTCGTTCGCAACTCAGCAGAAGACGGATAGGTTAGGTTCAGGTACGAGTAAAATCGACACCTGCTTCGAACGTGTCGACTGCTCTATTCTTGCTATCATTACACCCTGTCTGTCAAGCATCACATCATTGTGTCCGTTTCAAAAGCCATTCCATTCAATTGGCACACTCCTCGGCACGAACCGTTCCCTCGGCTGATTACAGTTATCATAACTAGTCGACCCACGCGAGAAAATTCTGCGGGAGAGGTGCTCCTCTAATCACTTTGTTACCGGAGCTATCTCGAGCAGGAAGAAAGCGGACGCTAAAAGCACGCGGGCCAAGCTTTCGCATAAATATCCGTTTGATAAATGTTCCGGGCACCGGACGTTATGGATGGAGAATATTAGAATGGAACAGTGACGGCGATAGTAGGCGTGCATCTCGCGGAGATTAAACGCAATCCCAATCAAGACGATTCACAAGCACTTCCGTGTCGCTCGACAGAAACACTGCACTCCCGATGCACCGACCGAGTTTCTTTTAATTGTCGACCGCAATCAGGCTCGAATTTAACCTGAAGTCCGATCAAATCATTCTCTCGATGACGCTGGAACGTCGTGCGTTCGGTTCAATTTTTCATCTTAGCCGATTGCCTTGCGTTTTATTGATTATTCTTGGTTTTCAAGATATTTTATTTTTCCCAATTTCTGAATTCGTCATTTGCAACTCCCCCCTGCCCCCCTTCCCTAAGAAATCTAAACCTGAGCAAAATTCTTTTAACACTGAACCTACCACGGTCAAAATGACCGGTTTTCTGACTTCTTTATTTTTTATTATAAATCGTACAAAGTTTAAGTAAATCTAAACTTCTCTATAAGACGTTTCATGTGTTTTGTGCTTGACAGGTTTACTGTTAAAGGCTGGGTTAACAATCTGGAAACGGAGTTTCCTACGGATTTCGATGTATGTATGACGGTATAAATGATGAAAGGATGCATGAGGCACAGTGTTAAATTTAAGCCATCCACGAACAAGTGAAAGCGTGCGCTTGAATGAACAGGAAATTTGCATAATGCTATTGAAGAATTTCACATTTGCTTCGCGTACGGTGCGAAAAGAACGACATGACGAAATAGTATACAGAAAAGTGCACAGGAAGAATTAGAAGGGAACCGTGACCGAGTCGCGTTCAGTTATTAAATCACGATTACACGTGATTCATAACGGTTCTTGTTGAAGAAACGATAAAATTTTAAATATACCATTGTTCCGGCCGCTATTAGTAACCGCGGTCAGCTCGTTCATCGGGGTTCTATTGGCGTGCTCACGACTCCGGCGATTTTTCTTCCGAGTATATACATTTCCGCCTTTGCCGGGGCACAAATAGAGATATCCAGGCATGGTGCCATTATAGGAAACGCCTACAAAGTCGACGTTGTTACGAAACGGCAATATCTTAACCTCTCTCGAAGGATATTGGCTCACCTATGCCCATTGACATAAATGTTATTTAACGCGCTCGCTGTGAACGCGCCAGTCAGTGTACCAACTTGTGCGAGGCCATAAATAATCACGCGAATAAAAACTCACGTGTTTACGTGGCTTCAGAATTGCTCTCACAGGGCCATTTCTGAAATTCTTCGGACCAGACTCGATCATCGAAACACGGAGGAAATCATGCGAACCCGGCGTTTCTTTCGTTGCTCACCGCCATTGTTCAAATATTTTATTAAATGCAACGCACCTCCTCTATGAAATTCTAAGATAATTTAGCTATTTCTTAGACAGCAAAGTGTACACGATTTATTTGACTAACTATATCACGTTTACTTGTCGAACAATCACTTAAGAAAAATCCCACAGGATAAAAAGTAATTTAATTACTTTAATTAAAATGCAGAGTTAAAGCCTATCGCATTTATGCATGCCTCAATGAAGTTTGGTTCAAGCAATTGCACAAAATTAGTGGAGACATTTAGATTTCGTAATAAAAATCATAAACTACGTAAATTCAATATAGTCATTTCTATAACGCAACATTTTCCAGAGGTTTTGAAAGCTTGGTTTAGTGGCAACGTGAGTAAAATATAAACTCTGAACTCATTGTATTCCAGAGTGATTTTTATATGCCACTAAACTCTGAGTACCGAGTACTCATGCTGCGCCAAGAGGCTCGCAATTTATAGCAAATAAAATGATCAGTGTCAAGAATATGTCGGAGAACGCTGAAGCTTTGAACGCTGAACTTTTCAGAAGATTCAGAAAGTTTTTGATTTTTATTTCGCGAGACGTATCCTCGCTACTATTAATTGTACTCAATTTTGACGACGTGGAAATTCATTTTCGCAACGAAATTCAATCACGAAGCGTGACAAAGGCATCGCGGAGAAGAATTAGCGACACGGAATTCGACTTTTTCATTTCGTGCTGTATAATTTATTTGAACCGACAAGGCGAGCCGTCTCGTTTCGTCGACGCATCGCATCGTGCCGCGGCTTCTTCGCTCGATGACCGACCGTGCCGTGTAATCATTAGCGAATCGCCGACAGACGGTGAATGTTTCGTTTGGCCATTCATTTGCTCGGTTCGCCACCAGCATACCCCCCCCCCCCCCCCTCACCATTTTTTTACTTTCACCGTTACGAACAATCTCGCCAAACGCTTCGTACGCTTCTCAATGTCAAAAAATAAAAGTAGCAACAAACATCGGAAGATGATCATTTCGCAGGTACCTACCACTTTTCACGGAAAAAATTTGCTCTTCTTCTTCTCAATACCCACTGAACCCTCGCACGATGGTGGCTGGGTCTGCGATGACCCATGCGAGACCAAGTCTCCGGCAATTACGCTCCGTCATGCGAGGGTTCACGCTTCCGTTAAAAATACAAAGCTTGACGTGAAAATTGTTATTTGTAATTCATTAACATTGGAACTATCGAACGTGACAAAATGAATTGTTTCTCTTTTTCTCTGTTATGGAAATTATAAAAATGTCTCGGGGTGCAAAATTCATTGAGGAGAGTTAAAATAGTGCAATGGTAAAGTGGTGCGATTATTTCTGTAAACAATTGGTAAATGTGTTGGAATTTCCGATAGATGAATTGAGATAAGTGAACAAATTAATAAAGCCGAAAGTTTCAGTTCGGCACTACGGCTTCGGTTAAGAAAAATTAATAAAGAAATATCGGAGACGGTGTCCCGAAGAAGAAGAAGAAGGATAAGAAGAAGAAGAATCCGGTCCGTGAAGCGGTTCGCGCACGAGAGCCACATCAAAGTCACCAATATACAACGTCGACCGATCCATTACCGTTTTTATTAATGCTCCCGGTGGACGAACAGCCGCGGCCGCTAATGACACTGATCGTTCCCGCATCATTAGTTTCCTGTACCGCGGGATTTTCCCAGGGGCCATGTCATCGGCAACGAACCACCGGGAAAAATAAGAACGACCACCTCCGATTGGAGAAAATCGAAATTTTTCTACCGGGGACACCTCCGGACGAGCGATTAGCAGAATTTATTTACTTTCACGATTAAATTTAGCGCCTTCGTTAGCGCGTTTGTCAAAGGCAACGAGACGTTTATATTGTCGTTAACTCGGCAATCGCTTGCGGAAGATTCATTCCGAAGAATCTTCGCATTACGCGGGGATTTTCATGGTACCGAACACTAGGATTCGTGCGTAGTAAACGTGGAGGGTTCGTTTATTTATTTTTGTAATGTCGCACTTTCACCGCAACTTCGATCGGTGACGTCGAAGACATAACCGAGGAAAATCCTGTCGCAGGATCATTAGCCCCGCTTAACCCCGCGGTAACGAAGGTCACTGGAAAACGTACGAAAGTGGGACAAAAACGGATAATCTGCTTGATTTTTACCGCCTCGACAAAATGGCACTGTGAAGAAAGTTCCACTGACCGTTCACGTTTTCAAAAACGTTTCGTGAAAACAAGGATACTTTGTAGAGAAGAGGTGTAAATGTTTAAAAATGCAGGTATATTATTTTCTACTTAATAACACTACGCTTACGGAAAACTAAACCTGGCTATTTCACATTACTTTGCAAAAATAACGAGAACGTATCTATCCAAATTTTTAACGTATTTATTAAAATAATATGTATCCAAAGAAGTAAATACCTTGAATAATTCCGCATCTTTACGATTCTCAATAATCTTAAATTAAAAGTATCAAAATATAAATGAATTAATAAATGTCCATTTCGCTCCGGTTCGTTGCAATTCAGATAGTTTTTGTTTTGCACTCGCATTTGCATATTAAATCGGTACGGGCACTTGATAAAGTAACATGTCATACTAATACCGTCATTAAACTACTTATATCTCCATTTACTAAACGACTCGCTTCGAGCACCTATCGAAGATTGATCGCGCGGCTGCACTGTCCTAATCAATCTCGAGATTTCGCGTCAGGAAACGATATCTTCACTTATACTTTCAGAGAAACCGTGGACTCGACTGGCTCGTGCCGATAATGCTCCGTACGATTCAATTAAGAAATCGTTTTCCCAATTAGGGTCGTACGAACGACCGATCCATGGAATCGTTTCTGGTAAATGGGACGTTATTCGGTCTCTAGGGACGAGAGTCGCCAGATTGAGACTTGTCTCCCCACTCTACCCTCCCCTCTTACCATTCCCCCACGCTTCCGACACGGCCCGGTCACGTGACGTCTGATGTCGCGCATGCGTCACAACGTCGCGTGCCTAATTCGTCACCAGTGTCGCCGAGTGATTCCCATTGGGTATCTGTTTCCTCTCCTCCTTTTCCCCTTCCACTGTCCCATTCCACCACCATGAGCACGCTCCAACGTCTCCCCACTAACACCATAGACTGGTCACGTGACGTTCCGCATGAGACGTTAGGTGTCCCACTCGATCCCCGTCGCGCACGCGCAACGCGTCACATATCACTCCGGTCATCGGAGAGGGGGTACATTGTATTCCCCTCAATCTTTCCGACCTGGTAGAGTGAGGGAGGGGGTAACTTTTTCCCCTCGATTCGTGTCGATTCCCCTGATCTGGCGTTGCTGAGGCCCGTTGCAACTTGCGTCTCGTGAAGCCTGTGACCTGCGGGGCTCACAATTTTTCTTTTTTCTTTGTTCCCGTTTCGTCGATGAAAGCTGCTTGAAATTTGATAATCGTTTCGATTTCGGACGCCCTTTCTCGGCCCGATCGGAATCCCGCTTCCCGTTGATGGGACAAACGAGTTCTCGGGCCACGGTTTAATCCGATTCCTCGAGATAAAGCGAATTCGAAAGGAAGAAGAGAACGGCTTGATCCAGACTCTGGACATCTTTCGACGATTGAACCCGGTTGAAAGTGAACGTTCTCACGCACGATCACTGATGTAAAAGGATATACTTTCCGTGCGTTCGACTGTATTATTTAAAAACATTCTCTGCGCAAGTACGACCGTCGCGTTGATCGTGGACGAGCAAATTGGTAGAGTCTGTTGCATAAGTTTTGACGACTTTGCGTTGTAACTGCTGATTTTATGCATTTACGAGGAAAATTGGTAAGCACGATTTAAAGCGGTGGAGATATCGAAAAGATTTAAGGGCACCAGAGTATTGGTCCTAGCTTAATAAAATAATTTTTATTTCGCTCCTGTGTCTTGCAGTCAATGCTAATATTTTTTCGCAAGGTTACGGTACGTTAAATAAACTACTCCGACGTTTTAAACGGTTCATACGACTGTTAACGCATCTGAAGATAAATTGATCCATTTATTTTAAGAGAGACTTGAGTCGAAGAACGCACATACGCGTTACCCCGTGACAATTTGTTAATGCATCTTGATGTTATACAGGTCGAGCGAGGTAGCAATAAAGCCAACCGTGAACATTACAGCAAATCTTTCTCGAACAGCATCTTTTGAAAGCGCAGTTAGTAAGCAGAGCACAACTCGTCAGAACCGTTGCGACACATCAAACGCATTCCGCAGAAAAACACGCGTCAAAGGGTGGACGCATGTGCGTATCGCGTGGAAACATCAATCTTCCATGTTCGGGAAAGAATGCACGGTCGACGGGAACA
Organism: Halictus quadricinctus; assembly: GCA_028454245.1. Taxonomy (NCBI): domain Eukaryota; kingdom Metazoa; phylum Arthropoda; class Insecta; order Hymenoptera; family Halictidae; genus Halictus; species Halictus quadricinctus. Next base: position 18,682,249 of record CM052118.1, read on the forward strand.
ATCGGACGACCGGTCTTGTCCATTGCCTCGAGGATTATATCATTAAACGCAGGGTGCCGCGCAACAGCCGTCCGTAGACGTTCGTTGCACTTGTTCGAAATCTCGACGCGAAACTGGAACGCGATTTATGTACTCCGGGGACACCGGCAACGTCATTGTGCTCCGCGAGATCGAGAGAACACGTCTTGACGAGAGAGCCAGTTTCTGCGGACCGCGACGTCGCTTACGCAATCGATCGCGCGCGTTTCAGCTGGTCAGGGTAACGAACAATTAACTATTCCAGCAAAATTGCAATCACGTACCGGCTAATGAGACACCCGTTAATTATTCCATCGCTTCGAGAGGCACTTGCAGCGGTACATCTAAAATTTTCTTTAAGAAAAATAGTGTGATTGTTGAATGCACATGCGTCGCTGCACTTCTAAAAAAGATACGGTCCGGCGAATGTACTACTCTTCGGACCATTCATCTTTCTCCTTTGACAACTTTTTGTTACTCCGCTGGTAACGGACTTGTTACCCGAAACAACTGACCACCCTGTATATTAATCGGTAACGTGATTTACAAACGAACCTGCTTCGTCGTTAACCCTCGGACTTCTGCGAGTTCTACGCCTATGACGGAGACATTTCATAGAGTGATTTCTCTATATATGTCGTCAAGGCTTGGATGATAAATGTCGCGGAATTATCCCCACTACCGCGGGGGATACTCTGTGAGGGGCCGCGAAGCCGAGAGTTCTCGGACTCCGGGGAGCGTGAACAAAACACGCCTTGGTCTCCGATATATGTCGTGTTGTTGACTTATATCGAGAATTCACTGTATACACTACAGTTCTCGTTCGATATAAGGCGATGGCTCGGGACCGGCTTTCGTCGTATTTCGAAAGGAAGAGCGTCGTCTTGTATCGGAATAAAATCGCTCGAACTTATCCCTACTGCGGCGGGTCACGAATGACTTCGGCATAGCACACGGAGGGTTAACATATAAATATTGCAGAATCACAGTTTGAAGAGAATACAGCAAAACCAAAATTTTGATTCGCACGCGAATAAAATCGAGCGCATTCCGCCGTGGTGTTCCATTAAATCGTTGGCCAGCGAGCTGGAGGAACATATCACGCGTTAACACCCGCCACGAATGATAATAAAAAGGAAACGAGAGCTGCAACGATGATAAACGAATTTCAAAGGCAACCTGGATATCCTGATCGCTTCTCCCGTTCTAAATTTTTTTCCCGTCGCGTCTCTGTCGCGTGAAACACAAACCCTTTATTCGCAATCGAGGAAAATTGAATGAACGCGAACGCAATCTGAATTCTGAATGGAAAACGTTGCACCGTTTCCTTGATGGAAAAAGAAATAACTGAAAGGCTGTGCTAAAACCAACATGGTCTGTAAAAATGTTTCCACTGTGTACACCATAGAGAAACTGTTCGAACTGTAAATATTACCGATTTTTACACACTGAGAATTTTGACGGAATCGATTAAGTACGCCGATTTGAGTGAAATAGTTAAACGCCAGGTTATTCTTTAACTATCTAAGTTTGAGGTTGCGGATCATTTTGAAGATGAAATTACTTTCTTGAATGTTGGTCGGAAGCATTCGAAAGCGATTTCTCGAGCAATATCACGAATGAAATCGCGATCATCCGATATGATACGTGAAGGATGCTCTTTCAAAAATATTTCTCGCCCCGAGAAATCCAGAGATCGAACTGCCAGGCTCAAGATAGGTAAAAATCTTGCCAATAAATTTTCACCACTTGTCATACCTCGATATTTTATTGCTATTCCGACCATAAAACGGCAGCGCGACGGTTGTATGTGTACGCGGCCGCATCAAACCGGAACCTCGATGAAAGTACACTGCCAGATTCTCGAGTTATTCGAGTGTTCCATCGATTGTGTCCCCAACTTAAACTACCGGCAGTGCATTTGAATGTTCGATTTTATTTATAATAAAATTTCGAAGGTATCGATAAACCATTCAATACCATCGATGCGTCCAAATCATTTAAAACACGATACCACAAAATTTAAAAACTAGTTTCATAAACTATACCGTAGCCTGTACAGATCAACAGCTTTCTTTTCGAAACAGTTTCGTTTAATTTTCCAAAGGTAATAAATTACATGTAGTAAAGCAGAACTGAAAGTTAGAAATTGTTCGGCAATGAAGAAGCAGTTTCGCGCGTTAAAGTCGGCGTAATTAAACTCTAACGATTTCTGTCACCAGAGTAGACTTTCAACAGCGTTTTATGACAATGCTATATGCGTGAAACTCGTGCGCCGTCCGTCAAGCGAAATTTTCACGACGTTCATGTTTAATTATGTTTAATTAGTGGTTACTTATTATTGCATTTACCGTTATTTTACCGTGTGTTTTCCATACATCATGCATCAGCACGAAACGGCCGGATTATTAGTTATAAGCTGCTACTTAGGGGACTCGTAAACTGTGTTCATGTGTAACTCTGGAATGGATTACACTTCTTATTGTACCGTATGCAAATGATGTTTCATTTCAAGATGTTGCAGTCTATGGTCCCGGGAATTTTCAGGTGAAAAATTTCAGGTGTAAAATCTTCCCGGCGGCAAAGCAGAAGCGTAATCTGATTACACACGGTGTGGTCGGTCATACGGGAGAGAATGCAACGTATAATTTCCATCGAACCGCCGATAGAAAGCTGAAAGAATTGCACCGATGACCCTACGCTGGCCAGGTAATGACCAAACCGACACGCCGATCGATCATCCTTCTTGATTCTTGATGACGAGAAAGTGTTTCGGGTGTTCGGCCGTTTCGAACACGTGTCCTTTCGTTACCGATGAAAAATGCGCGCCAGTTCTGTCACGATCGGCCGCTTTTGTAATACTCGGCAATTTGCTCATGACGGAAAAGGAAATTTCTCGCGGTAATTATTCTTATTCTCGACGCGTAAAACGCCGTGACGCAACAACGCTTCTCCAAGCCTGTCATTCTGAAAGAAAGTACCGAACATTTTTCAATTGTCTTCCCAGACAATTGCCAGCCAGATCGGTTGATTTCGGAGTTTTTAATCGGTATACTTATTTTTGTCGGTAACGTGGCCCCCCTACCTTATCGCGAATCTACGGAGTCTTGGCTTTTCACACTAAACCTACCACGGTCAAATGACCGGTCTTATATTTTACAATTATTGAAATTATAAAAATTCATTTCCAAGCATTTATTGTATGGAGAATTACGGACAACCTCAATTTTAGGGTTGCCATTTTTATAAGGCAATATTTACCAGATACTGTTAATGCTTGGTATTAAATTAAGAGACTTTGATCTGAGATTTAATTATGTAACAAAGCTACATTTTTGAAAGCTGCCATTTTTGTTTATATTGTCCACATTTGGACAGTATTGAAAATTCAATAATTAACTGAAAAGTAGAATACGAGAAAATTAGTGATTGACCATGCGTTGGTTAGTAGTGGACCACTTATAGTAAAGCCGAAAGCATTGAGAGGGGACTGCTTTGACGCTGAAATGTTTAAAAAACTGGAAGGGTGGTTAATTGATTCGGGACGTGAGCGGGCCGCGTATCGATCTAGTTTTGCCGAGCGAACGCACAGCGCCGCTGCGTCTACGGTGCACTCGCGGCTGCATGTGCAATGTGCAAGCGCGGACCGACCCGCGGTGCGTATTAATGGGTCACACCACGTGTTCTCCGCGGTGCATATACGAAGGCGCGTCCGTGTACACGTATGGTAAACGGTATCTTATCGTTTCAAAGCCGCGGGCGTCGTGTGGTGCATGCTCCGAGCGTTTTAGCTGCCGACGCCTCGAGTAGAACAATGTCCCTCGTTAAAAGACTTTCACACGGAACCTCGTGTCACGTATGGAACAAAGCCTGGACGCGAATAAATCATTGTTTTTCACGGTACGTTCGTGGAATATTATTTAAAAACGGTATACACCGGTCGCTCGTTTCAAAAACGAGCCGAGAGTTCGTAACGCGAATCGCAAATTTCCGAAAATTTCTCACGTTTCTCGATGCATTTTCCGTGTCATATGAAAATTAAAATTTGTATATCCGTTTGAGATGTCCTGTTTTATTGTTACGTTCGCCGTTGCTCTGTTACGCGTGTACAAGTGCGTGGGAACTTTGACCTTTGCTTCTTTAGGGATATCAATTCTCTACCAATACCATCTGCCAATAAAATTCAGTGTCACTCTAATTATAAACAGAGTTTACAATATTTTTCATGCTAAATGTACTAAGCACTGAATATGAATATTTCATCTTCTAAAACTGACAAAATTGAATTCATTTACATTCCGTGCAATTTTTACTGTAATATATGCACGAATAAAGAAATACAATTTCAATAATTGTAAAATATAGGATCTTTATGCAAATTCCAAATTTCATGGATTAATTAATGAAAGCCAGGACGAAGAACATGTTCAATTTATCAAATTAGAAAGTTCCTTACGGTAAGGACAGTGTAAAGATGTCACTAATGTTTGTATACATATTTTTGTACATTGTAGAAATCTGTAAATACCATAAATTCATCCAATCATAAATCCACAATCTAGTAATAATTAATAAAAGCATTTGCAGCATAAATTTTTGTTAACCTCCGGCTTCTTGATATTTTCATTCAGAGCAACCCTCAGTTAAGTGTCAGTTTTAAATCCACGTCGCTTACTAATACAAATGGCGACCTATAAACTCTCTTTTCTCACATGATCAAGCGTTATCAATGAATTGGTTCGCGATCTGTGTTTTTCAGTTATTGTCAATTCCTATAAGCCTATTCTTCTTGAATAAAGGATGCACTTGCCGGACCTCGAAAAATTCGCAAACGATAAAACATGGAGGACCGTTCGCTGAGACCGAGTCTCTTTCGGTCGTCCGTCAGTCGAAGTGACTTTTTACGGAGAGATCAAGGATACCTGCTCATCCTCGCGGTTCTTAGGTTTGGCTATCGGTGAATCAAGACCGGCCGTTTCGCCGGCGAGTTATAAAACCTCTGGAGGAATGTCGAGGTGCTCCCGATGGCGAAGATAAAACCACCGACGCAGAGCAATAAGTGTTTGCCCCGTGACCGTAGCTCTCTGCCCCATAAGCTAGACGGGGAGCTAGGAAAAAGTCGTTTGTCCACGTGCGTCAAATGTTTCACGGTGTTGTGCCGATTCATTCACAGCGTATTGGCGAACTAGATTCAGTTGAGCATATATGTCCTACGTGACAAGTTTATATTTTAAAGAAAATCAACGAACTGTATGCTGTACGTTGATTTTATTCTTTATTTCAAATTGAAACGCATAGGTCACTTAATGTATAGAGTCCTAATTAAGTTCTTGAGAACCTAGATAAATAAATTCTTGCTTTTTGAGTAAATTTCATAAAAAAAATGAAATAATATCTACGTAAACAATACTTCTTGGGAAATGTCGAAATCTGAATTTTGATTTCTTCCAATAAATATAAAATCCCTATTCAATAAAGTATGACAGATTTGATAACAGAAAGTATGAAAATGCCTT
>CM052118.1:18687882-18703298 GCA_028454245.1 Halictus quadricinctus
AGAAAATCAACGAACTGTATGCTGTACGTTGATTTTATTCTTTATTTCAAATTGAAACGCATAGGTCACTTAATGTATAGAGTCCTAATTAAGTTCTTGAGAACCTAGATAAATAAATTCTTGCTTTTTGAGTAAATTTCATTAAAAAAATGAAATAATATCTACGTAAACAATACTTCTTGGGAAATGTCGAAACCTGAATTTTGATTTCTTCTGTAAGAATATTTAAAATAGAATCCTACGACCCGTGTTGATGACTTATATCGAGAATTCACTGTATATCTCACTACAAGTTTATATTTTAAAGAAAATAAACGAACTGTATGCTGTACGTTGATTTTATTCTTTATTTAAAATTGCAACGCATAGCTCACTTAATGTATAGCTTCCTAATTAAGTTTTTGAGAACCTAGATAAATAAATTCTTGCTTCTTGGGAAATGTCGAAATCTGAATTTTGATTTCTTCCAATAAATATAAAATCCCTATTCAATAAAGTATGACAGATTTGATAACAGAAAGTATGAAAATGCCTTGTTTGTGGAAAATAAATTATTGCGCTGATAAATGCCAAACGAAAATGGTGTCACTGTCAGCTTGACAGTAAATTTGTGGCAAAAAGCCTAACCGGAATCATAGCCATTTCGCTTTATAATTGACGACATAGCGCTATGGCCCCGTGCAACAAAAGCTGTCGTAATTCCTTCTGGGTAACGGCAAAACTTCGTCGAAACGTTTTACACGACTTTGCAACAAGTTTTAAACCTATTTTCCACGTTTTACGACTTCTGTTGCAATTAAGTCGTAAAGTAACCTTAAAAGTAGCAACTAAAACCGATGAGCACGATTCGATATAATGTTTTCACTCACCGCGAAACAAAGTTGTTATTTTCTGGACGGCGCGGCGTTCCACTATTTGTAATCATATCGTTTCATCAACAACTCGATCCGGTTGTGATTTTATCGGAAAAGAGAAAATTGATTCTGCTCGAATTACGAGTACACGTGACTAGCTGTAGTTACAAAACAAAACCGTGCTGCACGGTTGCCATTCGATTAATCGAATTAATTCGACGCAGCAATCTAACCTGCATCTGGCCAAGTGTGCCAGAAAACTGAAGTAATCGCTGCCGTAGGTAAAACTCTTTTCAGGGACCTTTCCAAATTATGATTACTCGATTATTCGACTCGCCTACAAAGAAAGTTATTCAGGGAGCTTACTAGCAAAAATGGCAAAATTTAATTTTCCAAATTTCATTAAACGCTTCCAAGAAAATACTTTGGAAGGGTTGCGCTATAGATTTATGGAAAATATAATTTTTCCGATCGGCCGCGTCAGGCTCTGGCCTAAAAGGAGAGTTTTAAAAAGTGGCAAGAAGCGCTATAATTGTTCGAATCTTATTAAACGCTTCCAAGAAAATATTTTCAAAGGGTTGCGCTATCGATTTATGGAAAATATAATTTTTCGAATTTCATTAAACGCTTTTAGGAGTACATTGTGGAAGGGTGAATATCCATTTATGCGAAAAAGGTGACCTTGTTGGCCCGCTGCACGGGCTCCAGAGTGAAAGAAAGTTGTAACCGGCAGCTCTAAATTTCAAGGGTTCGGGAAACGCGTCGGAACCCGATCGAATCAATGAATAGATAAATCGGACAGAGAGCGGATGCTGGGGAAGGAGAGGAGAGGATCGGCGGTCACCTCTCACTCCTTTCGAGAAACTGGAACCACGAAGGACGAGATTTATGTCGCTCGCCTCCGCGACAACCGCGTCTGAACTGAACCGCGGTTAAACCGATGCTCACCTTTAATTGGCCGTGAAATCCTCCACGAGTGCGGTTCAGCACGATTAACGACGCACCGAGAACCGGACCGAAGGCGCTGTTCTTGAAGGATCGACGCGATCAGCTCTGTACACACGAGGACGATAGACATTTTTTGATGCATTCGGGACGACGGGTGACATTAATCATCCGCGAAAGTGTCGCACCGATCGCACACGATTCATCGAGGACTCAAATGCTGGCCTGATAAAGACGAACATGATCGACATCGGAGGAACTGAGTTTCCCTTCCCTCGATTAGAAATCTGTTTTAACTATAGCATCTTATTTTTCTGGCCGAATTCGAACCTACGCGAACTCGGATACGAACCGAAATTTACTCAAAGTAGCAAGTGTTGTACAAATGAATTCGTGCAATAAAAGTAAGTACGTATCCAAAATTGAATTTGTTATATTTCAGTTTTACACGTCGCACACATACGTCTATTAGGTGCCAGAAATGAATTCCTGGCATTTCTTTTCTCTTAACTTATTGATTGTTCAAATAATCACAAGTAAAATACATTTGCAAAATAATCTCCACTGCATTCTATGCGTTTACTACATCTTGTAAGTGATTAATGAATCTTCTTATACATGGTGGTTGAACTTGATTCACATGTATGAGAACAAATTAGCAATTTGGGGAAGTGGCTATTTAAAAAGAAACTTAAGATAAGCTCGAACAAACGCCAATACGCATATTGAATAAAAATATGAAGTATTCATGGCTGCGTCTTGATTTAAAATCGATGTGAAAATAATGGGCCGCAGCAAAAAGTGAGCAAATCCGATCGAAAAGGGAATAACTGGAAATTGAATAATCCAAGCGCCACAGGAAAAATGAACTGATCCATAAACCAGTTAAAGTGCGCGTGTTGCGAACGCATGAAATACGATTATATCGATAATCTATTATCTACAGAACGTTGGAACAGGGAGAAGCGAAAATATGTGTACCGTGGAAAAAGAATTCAGTGTAATAATTCGCTAACAGAAAAATACATTGAACAAAATACCATGGAAATGTATGCCGAAATACAACCATCCTCAAAAACACAAATTCACCTCGTACCTGTACCTCTGTTCTAAAGAATATCACAATAAGACCATAGATAAACGTAATAACAGTGCGACGCAGAGAATATTCGAGCTAAACAAGATCATCAAAGAAAATGGTTTCCGGTCCAGTAGCACAATTTCCTAGCAATATGTTACGACGATTAGTATCGGCAGACTAGTCAATCGAATAATTGCCATGGGTAGACACCTTGAAAAATATCAGCTCTGGCATGTTCTCAAAATGAAAAATTAGATCGCCATTTTTACGCATGTTTACAGTAGCCGCTATTGACGCGACGTGGCGCGGCGGTGAGCGCAAGCACTGTTTTCATCGGAACGCAAGCTCCCCGCATGCATGGCTTTCGTAATTGCCCATTTCTCTTGTCACTCTAATCATTACGGGGGTCTCGTTATCACGCGCAGCATCTGCAACACCATTACGTCGCTCGTTCCCTCGAATGAATTATTCCCGCTCATTGAACCGGGGCGTAAGCGTTCAGGCCTTTCCGTCGAACGATTTCTTCGGGAAACGGTGTCAAACGGGTGTCGCAGTGAACCGGGTGATTCGGTTTGATTCATTCACTGTCTAAATTATAGACCACGGATTATAGTTCCGCGAGGTTTGATCCCGTGTCATGCGTTCATTAGATTCGCCTTAACGGAACCACCGTGCGAGCCACGTTCCGAACTGCTCCGCTGTTGCGCCGGGAGTTCAAAGGATCGAGCCTACTTTTCAGACAACGCGACGACGGGAATTTATTATTAATGAATCCATCAGCTGCTCGACGATAATCGATTCCGCAGTCGCCAGAACGTCGATCGGCTGGCTGGCGAGCGCTCGGCCCGGAGAAATCCATCGTGAGAAGCGACCCGACAGTTGCCTTATCCGAGACTTTTATTTTTACCGAAGTCAGTCTTGTTCGACAGGCTACTTTGCAATATATTGGGTTGTCCGGAATGTTCCTGCCGATTTTTAAGGGAAACTCAAATAAGCGCAATTTTCTTCCATAATCTTTCTCCATCTTTCACGCAACTTGCGTTTTTCGGCGATGAACTTTTAAATATAACTTTCTTGTGTCGACCAAAGAGTTTTTGTCATTATGGGAATTTTGTATTGACCCAAAGAGAATAGGGTAGGACATGCCAACCAAGCTCCAACAGCTTTTGCAAGAAAAAAGCATCAAGTTGATATAATTCGCTCTGTTTCCTTCCATGTTTAAGAGCGTGTAAAACTAGCAGAAATTAATGTATCCTAATAAAACTTTTTTCTAAAAATCCCTGGAAGATCACCTTTTTAGACTGTGTACATGTACCATTTGTTTTCGATCACTCTGACATATTCAGACCTATCCTAATGCCACCTACAGAAAAACGGCACGAACTTTCCGGACAATAGTACTCGTTATAGCGCGCGAAAACGTAATTTTAATCTATTCAAGATACTTTGAGAAATCACGAAACAAATACACGAGATTGTGCAGTGTGTTCCAATTGAAAGGAATCATACAAGTATTTTGTTTATTTTGAATTACATGACGGTTGTAATTTCAGATTTTTTAACGGAAAGTATTACTTTTCAGAGATGCTTCTTCTCTTTTTCTTTATACATTTTATCCTATCATTTAAACAATTTCAAACAGCAATTAAGATATCATTACAAATGAAGATGACATTTCAGTGGCTACCTTCAGTCGGAACACCCTATATATTTTTCCGTGACTATCATGGATATTTTCCGCGCCATTGGAATTCTGGAAACGCGAAGCATTTTAATCGTCGCTTTAATTAATTGCTCCGGAGACGTAATTGAGTGGATTTCTCATTATCCATGATAAATAGACTAGTATCAGCTTATGACATTTTTGTTCGTATTTACTGCATATGCAAAACCCTAGTTAAACTGTGGTTTGCTATTAATAATATTGTAATTTTGTAAACCTGTAAACACGTGTGACATTCACAACAAATTCGGAACACTCATGGATGCATAATCATTGACAGCAAAAACTCAAACTCAAAGAAATCTTAACTGTATCTGATTGCATTTTCACCAGGAAACTTTCAAAAATGGCGCCACCAATAGAGCATTTCTGAGTACACGAAAATGTTTACACTGGTGTTCAGCGACGCGAATGGTACTAATTACACCTTAACACCTGTTCCGCGCAGTAATCATACTTGATGCAACAAATTTAAAGCACATCAATCATTTACGAAATGAAGATTACCGAAGAAACTTTCATTTTTCCATTCCTCTGGAATGCGCCATTAATTTATAGTTTCTGTCGCTGTTCGACAAATAGTGTTGAACTTTCGGAGAAGCCACGAGAGCGATATTTCAAGCGTGACGTTACTTCATCGCAGAGACAATGGTTTCAATAAAGACGTAACGTCGAATTAAAGTGTCACTAAATCACCGAAGTCACTTTTTCGCATTGATCGTGTTACTCACCCGAAGACTATCCTACAATCTCGCACTAGACAGTTGGCACACGGTGCTGCTCCTAGTTACTAGTCCCATTGTCTTGGAGACGATATTACAACTGAATTATCATCGAACAACACTCGGGTAGTCACCGATCGATACTCGTGTTCGCGTTCTAGGTAGCGGAGGAACCAAAGCCATACACCAGCGTGATCTTCGACGATCAAGACGCGAGTGCGTGCCACGATCGAGCGTGCACGCACGATCGCTGCTCAAGGATCACCCGGTGACACCGATTGGGCATCAATACGAGATTTCTGTTGATGCTTTCCACCAGGAAAAATCCCGATACCTGCCGAAGCAGTTATTCACTGAACAACATTCTTCTTCTTAAACTCGGATTCACTTTGCACGCTTGCAATATAAATAAGAAATCTATACATGGAAAATTATCACTTTGATTAACGTCTGAAAACTGGGTCGTTTACGTTCACGACTAATTTTCTCCCTGTTCTAGTTTTTGAAAAAATCTACAAAATTTTTGCAGTACTTATTGAAGTCCCTATTTTAATATATAATTCTTGGAACGATAACTGTTTAATGGGAAACAGTAAATATTGGAAATAATTCTGAAATGGAACGAGAAAAATCTGTGATATGTTTTAGTAGTAAAAATCACAAACTGGCAACTATTCTTCGAGTAACATTTTTGAATGATTACTTTCATTTACAGATATTGTACAGTTTAAAAGCGCTTGAAAAATCTGTTACATTTTGCTATGCAAAATCGTGATATTTCTCGGGACTCTGATCAATTAACAACACTCTTTTCATTAAACTAAGCTTGTTCTGGTATTGTGCAATGTGAGAGGACGAGTTTGAAGAAATTGAGGAGTATAAAAAATGATGACTTTCACTGACCGATGTTTTTAAACATCCAAGAAAATGATTACTATTTATTTTGATCATTCAATTACAGTACTAGTTACTTTCATGTATGTACTACATACAAATGGAAAATAGACATTTCATTTAATTTTGTTCATTTTATATGTTACTGTTCTTCATACATTTTTTGTGTTAATTAGTTCTATGAATTTCGTTACTTCTTTTGTATGGGCATAATAAAAAGGAATTACATTTTATTTGAGGGAGTTAATATGATTAAATTTTACTTCACTTTTTAAACAGATGTCTATTTATTTTTAACGAATACGCAGTAATAAATGCAGCTTTTTATTAATCTAGTTTGTAATATACTGAAATAACACATTTTTTTTTATACACGCTTTGACCTGGTTGCACATTTTTCAGTAATAAAACGCACGAGCTAATAAAAAAGTTTTTAATATTCTCTGAACATTTAAAAGCTGAGTGACAGACGGAATTCTGTAGTGCAACTCTTGCTGAACGTAATATTACACCAGTTTCACGTCAACGAAGTTAACAGGTGTTCAATTATGCAAGACTATATATATATATATGTATATATGAATGTATACATACATTCTCCCATGTTTCTTTTACTCTGCACTTTTTACTTTTCACTATAAAATTGTATTTCACCGTAATTGAGATGAAAAGATTACGAGCGATGCTATGAATTTCTCCGTACGTGAAGGGCAATTTGTTTGTCTTGATTAAATTTTGGAAGCGTACAATTTCGGTCGAATAAAAGTCAGGGTATAGCTCTGTGACATCATTGCCGAGGACACAGACAACATCGAACACTTTCACCGGAGGAAATCACGATTTGGTCAAGCGATAGAATCACACCTACGTCGAAGAAGTCGTCACGTCCGATCCGAAGTGCTACGTAAACACGATAAAAACTGTTTTTGTTCTAATCATCAAAGTGGAGTAAAAATTCAAACACAAATTTAAAAAGTCATACCAAGAAACTTGGGGAAATGCTGCTAAGACGAATACACTCTCAGAAAAATATTATATAAATCCTAAGAATATCTGAGAACCTATAGCACATCGTCAAGTTTCCACTTGTCGAATTATCTTTCTCTTTTATTTCGTTTTTCTGACAAAAAGTATTCGAATTAAATACACATCTAGTACCTATAAAACCAGTCAAAAATAATACGTTCTAATCTTAACGATTTCGTTAGGATCCATTGCAAATACACGAAACTGTGACGAAGCCCCTCATAGTCGAGGATTTTGTAGTCGATTGTATTTCTGTTAATGAATGAAAGGAGAATAGAATTTTCTTTCGGTTGAAATTGATTGAATGATGTTAATGATTAATAGATTTCCTGCTCGAAATCCTTAAAAATTGTTTTCTGTAGTTATCTGTTGTTTTCTGTAGTTTTCTGTGTTAAATTGTGCAATTTCACAGTATTTACACAGACGTTTCGTAGAAAAGACAACAAATCCAGAAACACACTTAAATTGAGATCACGTGTGCACTCGGAGGATCGGCAGCTTCGCAACGATTACTGGAACACGCACAGAGCCGCACTGTCTGGTTAGTCAGCCACTGATGGTCTTGCCTGTGCTGTTGATAGCCTTCCACCAGAAAAGAGTAAACGGTTGAACGTCCACACAGGCAAACGAATGACATATACACTGGCGAATTCACCGGCCTTTAAGATGTTTACATTTAAATCCCGCCGCAATTGGAAAACCAACAAGGATTACCGCTGGCACACTATCTTAAAGTACGCGGTTTGTTTTAACAGTCGAGGAACTTGCAGATTCCTTAAACTGTATTGGAACAGCAATGGATCGAAGTGGAATTTATTACAATCCTATCATATTTCGAAAATCAACAACGATTACCGCTAGTCCACCAAAAGTCGAAGTACAGTAAAGCCTCGATCTAAGCCGAACGGATCTACATGATTTTAGTCAGTTCGTCCCCTCCACTGGGGGGCATAAGTAAAGTAAAATAAGTTTTCTACGTTCGGCACGGTCACAAGAAACAAGTAGCCCTACACGATCTATGTCACAGATTCGGTAACCGTGTCATCGCGAAACAAGTGATAAAACAGCTCTCGGTTTTCCGAATTAACTGGTCGGATAAACGAGGTGGGCAATTTGTACAGGGATTACTGTTTCCAGTTTGGAAACGATCTATACACACGCGCTACTATCTGGGCTACTTGGCTTCCACGCGAACACATCGAGTGATTAACCAAGCCGCGTTAAGATAAGGCTAGATTGATAGGTTAACCCGGCTACCCATAAATGTGTTCATGGCGGATCATTTGCGGAACTGTAAACGCGAACCCTGTGCGAAATGGCGTGCCAATTAGAATCAGTAACGACTGAATCGATTATCTGGTTTTACATCTTTGTTTCTTTTGCGCCATTATGATTCTATCAAGATGCTTGCTCCTTCTACGACTCTTGTCGAAGGAAACACCGTATGATTTCTGCTATTTAATTCCATACGCTTGTTGGCCGTGCACGATTACGCTCGTTTCATTAATACAAAATGATTTTTAAAATATATGGTGGAATTCGATCATGCTGTATTTAGTAAAATTATTCGACGAACGAATACAGTTTTATTTAATTTCTATTAAATTTTCTGTGAATCGTATTTGAATAATGTTTATTGCACAGTGTGGAATCACGACAAGCCTCTTTTTTATTGCGTCAGTGTGGGTTATTCATCCGAATGTTTTGCTTACAGTGACCCACCTATGAGTCACATTGCCATGCAATGGAGTCAGGCAATGACCTCTACCAACGCTGGTCATCAACAGTACCATCCATGGTCCCATCGATGGACCCAGTCATACTCTGTTAATACTTTATGTAATGGTCGACCTGTATCTGAAAGCAGCTCGATAATTTCAAACAATTTTCTCCGAAGAAATTGTTACACTACACTTCGGGACAAAAAGAAAGAAAAGAAGAAAATTAATATTTTATTTATAATAGAATTCTAGGAACGAAAACGTAAATATTGTGGTCCGCAATTCATCCATATAATTTGCTGTTTTACCAACAATATTGAACTGTTAGAAGATGGCTAGTAGACAAAGTGTTAAGTGAAACGCTTTCTTCGCCCATCCCGGGCCAATGAAATAAAAAAATATTAATAACCCGGGGACCGTTAAATCGCGAAACACGTCGTTGGAGGAACATCGACTCGGCACCTGTTCCGGAATAAAAACCGCTTTCTATTCCGTCAGTAGAGGTAGAAAGTTCGGCGAACGATCGCTTCCTTGTGCGCAATGACATCGTTAAGAGGGATGAGCCGAAGATAACACGCGAACGGGATCAATCGGGGATGGGAAACTCTGCAGTGATTAGAACGGACGTTTTCCGTGAAAACGATCGAAAGTGGTGACCCAGAAGCCGTGCAAATTGATTCCCAGAAGAACGCCCCGTAAAATCGGCCGATTAGCGGAGAACACCGTCACGAATCCAATTATATCAGCCGCTGAAAATTCCCTCGAACGGTGAACAGTGAAAGTAACCGTTTCGGTGTCGCTTTCGGAAGTCCCGGCGAGTACGAATCGGCCAGCAGCCGATGATTAAACCTTTCGATTAATTCCCGGTCTCTTCCTTTGCCCTTACCTCAACGGTTTATTAATTATCGCTTGATGGTTCATAATTTAAATCGGATTTAATAGAATTCTGGCCGTCCTTTTTTTTTTCTTGTCTGCTCTCCGTCTTCGTGTCACATTTACATCGTCGTCTTACAGTGACTAATGTACCATTTTCGGAATCCGTAACATAACTCGGGGCATAACAGTCTATTATGTTAATCGACCCCGAACACATCAGGCATGAAGAAATGAATTTTTATCGGCCAATTTATAACTCGGATTAAATGGAAAAAAAGAAAGCTGAGAAATGAACGTATTTACGTGACAATTGAAAGGCGAATATTTGTGGAGAATAAGAATTTTCTAAATCAATTGTAACAGGTAGAAATAAATTTTTTCGTTTGTTCTGGAATTTTTATACACATCAGGGCAATTTTGTAGTAGAAAATTCTGAAGTAACGGGGGCGAAACGGTTCGGTTGAAATTGCCTCAATGAAATTAATTACCCGGAAACCAACGTTACTCTACATCCGTTGAAAACAATACGCCCCGAATTTCCAGAACGATTACGGATTTTTACGGTTGTCGGCATTTACGTTGTCAATGTTCACCTTAGAAATAAAATTTTGGAAGAACCCACCCACGTTGGACAGTCCTCTGCTAACTACCACGGAATTCTCACGCAGATCGATCTCAATAATTTCCTTTCGCAACGTGAAATGTCTCGTGTGGGCGCGGAAATATGGAACTGGTTCGCCCACCGCGCTTAAAAAAGGAAAGAACAAAGAAACCAGCGGAATAAAGCGCGCCACGGTTATTATACATTTATATCTGACATTATGCGGCAAAAATTCCGAACGTCCACTTTTCTCGATGTTGCGAGAGAAATCTCTTGTGCCAAGACAAGTTAACACTTCACCGGACTTGCGAGTCTTTGTACAGAAGAAAAATTATCTAGCCCAATTGCAACGAACTGGTTTCAAATAGAAAATTCCCTTAATCATTTTAACGGTCTGCGATAAGTATAATAGCAATATTAAATTCTTCTAAAGTGCTTAGTGTTTTGTGCTTAACCCACTCACTTTTGTTATAAATTCATAAAATCAGCATTTACATATTACATATCGACATTTCTCTAATATTTTTTAATAATCTGTGATGGACCTGTCTCGGTGACTTTTTTCATAGCAGATTCAAGCGTACATCTTGAGTAATACAATAGAATAATTTCTCTTGGAATTTTTATTTAAAAGATGCTTTGCAACCTCCTTGTTGATGTATTTTGATTGGTCAGAAGCCTATTAAGAGCTCGTTATCGATTGATTCATGTTGAGTACTTATGAAAAATACAGGGTGTCCGAAAAATGTCGGAAAATCTTGCAAGGGGTCATTTGAAGTAACTTTTTCCTTAGAAAAAATTTCCGCCTCGGCTTTGTTGAGGAGTTATTAATAAAAAAAAAAAACACAGACCAATCAGGGCGGAGCTACAGCAGACGGACTCTTGCGTCGGCCAATGGCAACGCCACGCTCAGCTTGACCCGTCGCCAAGCCGCAATCTGATTGGTCCGTGTTTTCCGTGAATAACTCGTTAACGAAGCCGAAGCGGAAATTTTCTCCAAGGAAATTGTTGCTTCAAATGACCTGAGAAACCGCCTTTTTCAAGGTTTCCCGACATTTTTGGGACACCGTGTATGTCAAAATATATCGTAAAAATGATTGGAAGAAAACAGGATTCGTGGGTCTGAAGGGACCCAGCGCCGTTCACAGAAGAGTTAACATTACGAGTGGTTACAGAGGCTCGCTCCTGAATCATCGAAAACGTGGCCGATCGATTTCGAAGACGCGAGTGACGCAACGGATCGAGGGGTCCGATTAATCCACGATAAAGATCAGACTGGAACGCGGTCGAGGAATTACGCAAAACAAGACTAAAAAAAAGGAGGAGAAGAAGAAGAAGAAGAAGAAGAAGAAGAAGAAGAAGAAGAGGTAAGATAAAGAGAAGGAAAGAAAGGAGCCGACCGGGCATCTGCAAACGAAAGTGGGATTCCAAAAGGCCGAGCAATCTGGAGCGCGTCCATCATTCGCGTAACCGTGAAGTTAAACTGGTTCCAACGTGCTCATCGTAAATAATGGCACGATTATTCTCGGTCAGCGATCGCCGGTGTGATTAATACTTTCGTGCGAACGCGATGCAGAGTCCAGCAGCGGTTCGTTAATCGTTCTAACGGTGCTCTAGGCAGTTCGATAACGATAGCTCGCAAACCTGAGAAAAATCCGGGGGATTCGCCCAGTCACTGACAGTACGGCTCCGATCGCCGACTCGATTACCGGGTTATATTTTCATCGAGTTGTCACGATTAATGGAAACGAATGGAACTCGCGAGCCGCGCCGTCGTTTCACCAATAAATTAAATAACTGAGTTACGCTAATGAACGGTAAAACTGCTATCCATCACTCCACAGAATTATTCCCGTTGCTTTTCGACACTTCGATTCAATTAGGCTTCGCTCACTTCCGACTGCTGCCATGTTTTAGTCAATATTAAGTATCGCGATGCTCGCGAACAGATTTCCTAGTGGAAATGAATATTTTCGGAAATGAAACTGTTTGAAACAGATGGGCGTAGAGAAAATTAAATATTCTTGAAAATCTACTGGGTATACTTTCTTTGGTGTAGAATCTGTTGATACTAACGTGGTGTTAATACTACAGTAAAGTCTCGATGTAAGCCGAACGGAGCTACACGATCTTAGTCAGTTCGCATGTGCCCTCCACTGAGGGGCATACCCCGCGAGGGTTCTTTATTTTTTTCTGGGAATTTCACCATCTCATTCGTGGCATTTTTATGATTAAAATGAGATTGAATACGATATAATTTGAACTGTACTTAGTGGTTTAATTGACGGTACGTGGTTGTCGTAAATGCATAAAATCTGACTGTGTGTGAATTTGCAAAGTGTTTGGTTGTAGGAAAAGTTTGGGAAACGTTGGTGTGTCCTATCGTTTGTCATTCAGAGCGACAAATCCGAGTTGAGAGCCACAAGAATAGGCGTAATCGATGACCGATCGATTGATCTAAGCACGCGCGGCCCCGAGGTTCGCGCGAGGTGAAAGTACCGGTTAAACATTGTAATTAACTCGTCGCGTGTAATAATACCTGCGGGAGAAGATAGAATCAACGCGATCTCGAATTTTACGCGCAGATAAAGCGCGAAACCTCGCGCCTAGATAAACTCGAACGATCCCTGTTATCAGCTGCTTCGAGAATTTATTCCTCGTCCGCTTAAACCCTTGTTTCATCCGTTGATCGGCTGATAACAGGCGAGATACTTGTAAAATAGAATGTAATGAACGGTCCAGACGGGATCGAGGAACAAGAACTATTTTCATCGGAGTTCTTTTTCCAGCTCACTACTTATATGCTATCGTTCTTTTATTTAGTTTTTCTCTCTTTTTTTTTTTTGTTTGATTTCTCTTCAGATAAACTCTTTCGTTCTGTTTTAACGTAAACTCTAGAGGCAGTTTGCGGAACGTGATTGCTCCCTGATTATACTCTTCGATATTTACCTTCTAGACTTTATATCGTGGTTAATCGATTTTTGATTTCATATTAGATTCTAATTGAATGTTACTGAAAACTGTGAGGATTTAGCTGGAAACACTTTGCAGTTAAACGCACTAACGAGTTTGTGCAATTTAATAACCAAGAAATTAAGGAAACCGTAAATACTCGTGCGATTAACCAGATCCTTATGATTGAATGTTACTGAAAACTATGAGAATTTCATTCTAAACCCTTTGCAATTAAATGGACTGACGGGTTCATGTAATTTTAGAACCTAGAAATTATAACCGAGAATTTATTAAGCTTCAGTCTTGTTGCTCAGCTATCGGAATATTTAAAATCGCCGATATTTAAAACCTCATACTTTCGTCGAAAACAATAGTTCGTCATTAAACCTAGTCTCGTTTTAAAGCTTGAAGATCTTCAGTTTCTCATCTGCTGCGTCATGTAAAAATATCCTTAGAGGGAAGTAGAATCTTCAAGCTTTAAAACGAGCCCAAGTTTATTGCTGTATGATTGTTTGTTACAAAACTACAACAGATTAAACATCGTCAATTGTTAGAGAGTCGGAATCTTCACTTTTTGGCTGCACTGTACGTACAAACAGCATCAAAGAAAAACTGCCATATAAAAAGTAAAAATTAAAATAGAAAATTTCTTAATCTCTTTGAGAGCTTCGTGAACGAATGTATTGATTACCTAAATTTTATTGTTATCGATACATTTTAAAAAACGTGGTGTCAGTGCAAAGTATTTTAAGTTTTCTCTAACGAAAATGCAAAGTTCTACGGTATTCCGGAAAAAGCGAATTTTAACGTAGCTGTTCCTGTATTTGCATATTAAATCGTTTACTAAAATATATCTATTCGCAATTACAGGATCATTCGGTCGTTTTAAGTGTGCTGTTCAGAGATCCACGGTGACAGGAAGGATCTACGATCGCTACCAAAGAAGGACAACGACGAGGAGTGGGAAAGTTTCGATAGGCGAATTTCCTTATTCGAACGTTCCTTGAAGTTGTCTTCGGGTACAGAGCTAGCCTCTAATTCAGTGGAAAGTAAATTTTCTTGTTTTGCGATTCTCATGGACGCTATTCACGCGGTTTCATCTCGATTTGTACAGATAAGGACTTAATGGCTTTCAAGGGGAAACAGTAGTTCGACCAGATGGATGAATCTCGTGAGCTAATTAAATGAAGCCGATGACAATGGCCGATAACGTTGCAGTCTTCTGTCTTGATATTTCGAAACCAGTTGAAACAGTCAATCTTTCTGTTCTTTTCAGAAAAGAAATAAGGTCTAAAGTTGAGGAAACGTCAGGAAACTGAACTAATATTTGTCCACGAACCACGACTAATTTTCGTAATTAAAAGCCACGCTCCGGCGACGAATAAACAGCTCCCATCTTTTTTTCTTTTACTTTCCCCGGGCCCGGAAACCGAGAAGCTAACTTTGTCCCGTAAATCACGGGGCTGTAAAGCGGCACAGCGGCCCATGCAATTAATTATGCTCACTTTGTTCGACGAAGAAGCTGAGCTCGTTTCTTATTCTTACGCGGGGGAAATTCCAACGAGCCGAGTTCTTTTTGTTCTGCCGGTTAATTAGGAGTCGTCTAACCAAGTTGGGATTACCGGCAGGTGCGACTAATGTATAAATGATGCTGTATGATATTCGGAACGCGAAACAGACACAGAATTTGGTTTCATGAGAATGATGCAGTACCTCGCGACTTATAATAAAACGGATTTCGTTGAAAGGGTTCGCAAGTGGATTAAACTTCACCTTCCAGGATCAAAACTTTTCAACTATTTTTCATACAATCCTGTAGATTTCGACGAAAAAATGCAAAAAATCAAAGTTTTAATGCGAGGAATTCGCTGGTTCGAAAATTATGCGTGTTTAAAGGTGGCCGATTTTAAACGTTTTTACGTTACGCAGGAAAACGCATATTTATACATTTAATTGCTTACTTTTGATAGATTATTCATCTGTTTGATTCTCGTTCTTTTCCTAACTTTTGATCTTAT
>CM052118.1:18711296-18729908 GCA_028454245.1 Halictus quadricinctus
ATTTCCACAGAACATGTTTTTACTTGATGCCCTAATGAATGGTTCATGGGCCCTTCAATTTCGTCCAAGGGCATTTTTGACCACCATCAGCTGTGCATACCCATCAGACTTATTTGAGGTTTTTGATTTTTTACAGCCAGGATATTGAACTTAAAAATCCGAATTAATTTTGGTGTATGTATCTGGGTAGTTGACATCTGTTCGTTTTTTTTCAAAATTTTTGCGAATTACTAAACAGGAAAAATTCGCCAAAAACTAATTTTTCCCTCTTACCCCATAACTACCCTTCCGATCAGTAGGGTTAAATTTCCACAGAACATGTTTTTACTTGATGCCCTAATGAATGGTTCATAGGCCCTTCAATTTGGTCCAAGGGCATTTTTGACCATGTTGAAGTACACCCTTCGCCTCAGCATTTTTCGCTTAAGTTTAATTTTTCGGCCGGTCTGGAAGGATTAAAAAAGAAAGACTCACAGTGTATACGCTTGAATCTTCACAATATGAAATAATCAAGAACTTTAATAAATGTTATTAAATTTTTAGACACACATTTTAGACATCGTAAGATACAACCGCTGCAAACGACGAAGTCTACCATTCGATAAATCCTATTTTCGCAGTAAAATAAACCAACTACTGACGTAAAAACGGCCAAGGGAAATTCGCAAGCTGAAGAGAACAAGTTCAAGAATAGTCGACATTTTACTCGTTCATTGACTCGCCGGGTTCGGAGGGTCTTGCGGCGTGAACGAACGCGATGAGCTAGAATTACGTCGTAGCAGAATGGTCTATAACACTTTCCGCAAAAGCTCATTGAAACTGAACGAGCCATAATACTTTCCACGGACCGGATTTGGAACAATTTCGCGAAACCACGAAGACAGCGATCGTGCGCCGAAACGAGATGCAGATGTACAGGGATTTCACGGAGATAGCTTCGAAGAATAAGAGAAGTAGTCGGCGAATCGCGATAAATCGGGACTAATGAGGGTTGCAACGGAGTCTTAACGATCTCCTGAACAAAAAGCGTCGGTCGCGATGCATTTCGGGATCATTACGCGTTCCGCGTGGTCAAGAATATGATAAATGACCCGAGAAGAAATTATTGAACGGACTGTGAACGCGTCGATATTCCGGCCGACATTTATTTGCCTTTTGCGAATTCCGGTTGCATTAATCGCTATGGAATTGTTTTCGTTCGTTGCATACAGCTGGAAATTTGTGAAACTCGTTTTGACCGATTTATGATATATTTCTTGAAGACGGTGAGAGGTATTTAGCATAACTTCTTGTATTTCAATTTTTCGTGGCTGTTTGAAATGCGTTGAAAAATTCTCAACGATGATAAAATGTTCAAAACTGTGTATTTAAGTTGACGAGACAGTTCGATGTTTATTGTTAAAAATTATTATATGATAAATAAATTTTGTTATTGGCAGCTGCTGTTAAATAACTTTACTGATAAATATTCTTTACCATTTTTCAAACTCAGCGCTATACTGAATGTGGAAAATTAACGAAATCACGCTAAATCGATAACGTTAAAATTATCTTCTTGAAATTTGTCTTGATTTTGAAAAATGATTAGACGAAGAAAAAGGGGGTAATTAGAGAAACTCTCATCGTATTAGATGGGTTTTTATTTAGCATTATTATGTCCGAGTTGATCATTCAAATCAATTAGTAGGTTCCAGTCTGACCGACTGGATTTCATGCCATCATGTTCATCCTGCCATCTACGAACGAAAGCGGACACTCATTTGTGCTTCATTCTTCCGCGGCGCTCTCTCGACAAGAAAAATTTCTGTTCTAATTCGGATCTGTGACTGGCAACAGATATCCAAAAAAAAGTAGTTTTTCAAATGGAATTTCTTATAAATATCTATTTATTGCGTTTTCCGCCATTTCTTCAAACTTTCCCATTTATTTAGAAATGCTGTTGCCACTATTTAAAGCACAACTACAGTGTAAAAATTACTTTTCCAAAATCTCTGTAAAAGTGACAATCCAACCTGATAATTTAAATGTTGCTGACAGTCAATGGTATCAAAAAGTTCATTTTACTTATTGTCACAACTGAATGTACGTAAACCCATTTCTATGATTAACAATTAAACATTTTTCTAATACATAACACTCACAGCGTTTGTCCATAGCTTTAAAATATCTGAATCGTAACATTTCAGTAAATTATGCAAGATCATATTTGTTAAGCAAAACTTAAGTAAAACTTATCTTTCTCGAGGAGCATCTTACGTGCCACCTAACACTAACTAACTCTTTACGCTGGACACCAGCATTCTATTAAATAATTAAAACACAACGAAAAGATTTGAAGACATTGAAGCAGACTTATATCAAACAAATATCTGTTTCTTCTGATTATTTCGCTGATTTAATGGAACACTTAAATCGTTAATGCAATTTAACGCAAAGAAAACTACAAGATAATTTCGTATACTTTCAAATAGGTGTATATCACCCTCTAAATGTTACACCCACAAAACCATAAGTATACTTCGACGAGGCCGGAATTGAACAAAACTCGGACTCGTCACTGCAACGCTTCTGTTCTCGGGCTTTCGTTAGCCTTTCGCGTTGCCACAGATAACATTATTATCTCCCGAGATAGAGGTGGCCGCGGGTTGATCGAAATCGGACGACGCCGTCCCGGGCCGCTGTTCTATGTTATCCTTATTGGCGAAACTATCTTATCTGGGGTCATGGGGTGTGCGTACATCGATGAAAGAGCCACTTACGAGTTCCTTCCGACGTGTCAAACATCCGACGTCGGTTTAATCGTCGCTTAGGCCAGACGCGGCGCCGAAATTTCTTCGCGTAGTCATCAGAAAAATCGAGTGAGGCCAGAGGGGGCGAGAGAGGAGAGAGAGAGAGAAAAAAATAACGAACAGGGATGAAAGGAGATGTAGGAGGAGGAGGAGGAAGATCGGCGATACATTACGGCGAAGGCGTCGCGAGGCAAAGTGGAGAGATGGCCAGGCAGCCGAAGGAGAAACGGACGGAGAAAAAGAAACCGAAGAAGGCAGTCTTAAGATCGCCGCACGAGGATCTTCCCACATAGGATCACGACAAGATTACATTGCAGGATCCTCTGCGAAAGGATCATATTGCCTTTGTGCGCAGCACCCGTGCCATTTGACCCTCCACGCGTTCTAAGATTCCTTTTCTATAAAATTCGCCCCGGGTATAAAGTGGAGCGGTATCGCAGGTGGTCGCCGCTCGATTTTAACATTCCTATCTGTCTGATTGAACCACTTGATCAAACAAGTCACCGCCTAAGTGTCTGCTGCTCGAACAATTTCTGAGCAGCCTCGCTCGCAAAGTCTACGGTCCAGCAGACGCTATGTTCAACTCGGTGTTGCCAACTGAAAACAAGTGCACGCGGTCGCCGTTCAGTGCCACGGAGTTGCAGTTACATTTCCCAGAACTCTCGATATATGTCAACAACACGTCCAGGAGACATACCGGAGCCGCGTTATGTTTGCACTCCTCGACGTCCGAGGCCTCTCGAGCTCCTTGGTCCCCGCGGTAGTGGGGATAACTCTGCGACGTTCGTCATATAGGCCTCGGCGACATATATAGAGAAATCACTGTAATTGGCGAAGGAGGCACGTCTTTGCAGATCGTACGTGAACAAATTGGTAGGGGGTGAGGAACCCTCCAATTAAAGCACTTGATCAAACAAGGTGTCCTTGGAAATTTGGAGGGAAGCGCTTTCTCAAAGCTCGTTCCAGCTGATCGTAAACGAACAACGCACAGTTTGAACGGGAAAAATCATTTGAGCATCGAACCATGCGAAACAGACGCGTTCTTTTCAGTTCCCATGAAACTCGCGGGGTATAGAGCGCCATGTCTTTAACATAGGCCTCCTATTCGTCCAATTGAACCACTTGATCAAACAAGACACCGCCTCGGTGTCTGCTGCTCGAGGAATTTGGAGCGAGTAGCTCGGTCAAGGCTCGTGGTACAGTGTTTCTTGCCGGTCGTAGATAAATGACGCACAGCTTCAACGGCAAGAATCATTTGAGCATTATTATGTTATGCGTTGGAACAATGTAACCAACCTTGCGGCTGGACGTGCGGTCAAGTACGCAGCGACTGTACGCGTAACACATAGAAAACAGAAATTCGATATTCGAGTCTTGTAATTAAACTTTGCTACAAATCGATATAGACAAACGTTGTCAGAGTTGAGGAACAGAAACTGGAATCAACGAAGACGGGCTGTAACAATTAAACTGCGAACTGTACGTATTTATCGTAAAAATGAGTAGATACAATTTACGAAAATGAAGAGATTGAAAGAATTTTAACAATTTTAAAGAATGGAAGAATTTTGAGTTCGTCTTCTGATTCTTACAATCGCCGAAGAAAATTCTTATTTTGCAGAAAGATCCGCAGTGTGATAATACTGCAGATAGATTTAGAACTCCTTTAATAACAAAATGTTACTACTTTTCCATGTTCACTTGTGAGCATGGAAAATTGATGACGATATTGTCGACTGCTAAATGCAATGTCGATTATTCAACTACGAATCCATAATTGAAATTTCAATTTTCGGCATCGATTAGACCTGTAGATACAAATAGAAATTCTTGAATAATTTCGATTTCAGCCGACTGTTTCAAATGTCATCTACTGATTTCCAGATGCATGCAGTTGTAACGAGCGGCAGATCTT
Source organism: Halictus quadricinctus (assembly GCA_028454245.1). Lineage (NCBI taxonomy): Eukaryota > Metazoa > Arthropoda > Insecta > Hymenoptera > Halictidae > Halictus > Halictus quadricinctus. The sequence continues at coordinate 18,716,001 of CM052118.1, forward strand.
TGCGCAACGCACGTCGTGAAAACAGGACGACGGGGAAATTGATTCCGCCGATAAAGGGTCCCGGTTAATGGGAAAATAATTAACATTTGCGTATAAATGCGTAAAGGCCTGTAGCCTACTAATAATCGCTTGACAGGGAGAGACTCCCTTTTAAGAAGAGTAGAACGGCGGCTCGAATAGCTACCGCGCGAGCGAGCATCGCGGTACACAGGCATTAACGTTGTTTACTCAACGACCAGCATGGTTGTCTTATTAATTGCGACGGACGTCGGGTACCCGCAGAAGTCTCCCCGGTGATTTGTCATAATTTATCGGCCGCGATTCGAGTCCGGTCTTTGCCGCTTTGAAATTCAAATTGTCCACCTTGCAGTTTTACTGAATAGCTCTCTCTCCCTCCCTCTCTCTCTCTGTTCGGCGGTGCATGTTGCCACTAGAGTGGCTAATATCTCGATACGATTGCTGCTGCCTCTGTTGCATCTCGTTTGTCCCCGACGCGTTACGTATACTGCGCGTTCGCGCCGACAATTCCTCACAATCAGCTGGCAGGGTCATCGACCGACTTAACCGAGCGTGTGACGCGTATGGAGCGGTGTGCTCTCGGACACCGATTTCTTATTTAAATCATGGCCAGCTCACAAATCATTCGTATCGCATGCGCTCCATTAGACGATTGGATTTTAATAAAGCTACCAGAACTCCCCCTCCTCCCCTCCCACGCGTTCGTCATTCGTCTTCCTCCGTGTCCATCTCGATTAGAACGACGTCAGCCTGGTAAGCGAACACAGTAGAACCCCTATAACGCGATCAAAAAATTGTTTAAAACAACTGTATGCAAAACTAAACAATTTTTTGGACAGGGTATATACAATTTTTCTAAACAGCTTCTTTACTGGATTATACGGGGATCTACTGTACTATGCCATGAAATTAGAGAAACATTTCTCTTAAAGAGTTCTGATACAATCAGATTTGGTGCAATATGCAATTGTGTTTTACTTTTGTCGTTATTGAACAGTGGATTTTATGAGAAAAATCAGAAGGTGAAATATAAAACAGTAGAAAGATTTTTAAAGATTCCTAAATGAAAACAAATTACGTATGTTCCAATGTGTTACCTACTTTTTTACATGAAAGATTGTTAGTTATAAAGTGACAGCAGAAGGACGTCTACCGTCTTGAACTATGACCTGAATGAATATTAACAGCCGATGTACAGTGCGTTCTCTGTAATTATTCGAATCATGTCAAGATACGTAGACTGTGTTTCTTTGATGAATTATGTGTGTATATTAAAGAAGCTATCTATTTCCGTATCCATTGACGCTTATAGTTGCGTTGCAATCTTCAAGGTTTGTGTCTTGAATATTCTTGGAAAACATTGCAATTTAGCAAGGATTGATTCCGAATAAAAATAGAAACTACAACAAATAAAAATCAATTACTCATATTATTTTAACGATTTATAAACGTATAAAAATAATACAGATAATTATTATAATAATAACATACTTACTTTAGACACACACAAATTTTTATTTCGATCTCATTTTTACGAAATGATTGAATGTTATAAACGATTTTATGTATTTTTAACAAGTACGTTAATTAACAATCCACGTTCTTAATGTCGAAAATAATGAGAAGATAACAGAAAATGGTTTCCTTAATAAAGCGCTCACTAATACTGTTTCTACTAACTATAATCTGTATCTATTACTGTTTCTATTAATTCTAGCTTCATAACGTCTGTTTGATGAGTTTGTTAATCGATAGCCCGCGTTATTGATACCGAAACTAATGAAAAACTAATGAAAATGGTTTCCTTATCGACGCGTTAAAGTCAGCAGAAATCGTTTTTCCCTGGAGCAATGGACTTCGCCGTGTGTACCAGAGACATATAATCAGTGGTTAATAAGCATCGCGTTTATAATAATTAGTCACGCTCTCGCGGCCTTACGAGGGTATTGGGCAACGGTGCGGTTAATCGCGGTAATTGAGGAAACGAGAGATCTCGAGTTACCGTGATCAGATGCTGCTCCATCAGAGATCAGCAAACCTGGCCTGAAAAGAAGGCACATTATGCTATACCCCGTGGTGCACCTACAGGGGTAGTAAACATCGCCATTAATGCTATTTTGTAAAGATAATATTGTCTACAGAACAATTTATTTGAAAAGAAAGCTGAGCATCGAATCTATAACAAATTAATGGCCAGCTTCTACTTTCACAACACAGAAGTTTCACCAATAAAATCTTCTAAACAATTACTTCGTTCTCCCTCTGATTTATTTTCGTGCAAATAAAATTATGAGCGATAATTACTTCAATACCGACACCAGGCTTTTCGTTTAAGAAACTCCACAGATACAACCTTAACGTGGTAAACACGCATAACTTTTCAACCACAGAATTCCTTAAAACTACAATTTTTGGCATATTCTCGTAAAAATGTACAGGCTTATATAGTAAAAAGTTAAAAATTTTGGGTTGCCAAGGTGAATTTTTGTGTCAATTTTGTAAGATCTCAAAAGATTGAAGAGTTAGACAGTCGACATTTAATTATTGATAGGAAAATGTAACATTTAGTAATTGTTAATTCGAAAACAAAAACTGTGTATAATTTGGGAAGTCAATTATCGGAACCTTCACAGTTCTATACTAACAAAACGTTTTGTTTCCTTATCTTAAAATAGTTTAAAATTTTCTGTCCGAAGTAAGAATTATGAGAAAAATTTTAAGCGAAGCAGCCGGTCAGCTAATCTCACGTTTCTCAACACGTTGTTGCATGATTTGTATATTTCCGAAGTATGAATTTCAAACCAGCCGAAATAGTGTCACCTTTCACATTTTGGCAGTTTCATCGATCTTACGTAAGAGTCAGCGTTACTATAAATTCTTACAACCACACGAACCGATGTTTAACGAAAGTGAAATTGTACAGTGAGTCGAACGATCGGTCAGGTCCATTATCAGGTTTTATTATCCTTTGTCATCTGAAGTATTAAGTCCAGAGCTTCGAAACGAAGTGACAAGTGGACAAACAAAATGGACCAGCTTCTCCTCAGTTTCTCCATTTAACACGTATTTTTCTTTCCTTGGTTCGACCGATCGTATTAACGCGTAACAGGGAACCGTTCTCATCGGATTTCCTTTGGTTCAGAGGACGTTGCATAATTTATTTCGAAGCGTGTCGTTTGTCATAATTAGTCACGCCTTCGTAACTCGTGCGCAGACATTTGGCAAGAAGCGTAACTTTTATGATCGAGGTGATGTGCCAGGTTGTGAATCTTCCGAACGAATCTCTTGTCAACCACCCACTGGTATTATATGTATATATGTATGTATGTTACGCTACTTTATACTTGCGATAAATTTTCGCTGTTCAACTACATTTTTCTTTCAGCAACTGTTCTCTTTGTCGTTCTATAATATACATCTAACGTCATTGTTCAAAGACACATATATATCGAAGAATCTGTGTCACGAAGTTGCGTTACAATTTTAGAAATCAAAGCAAGTAATATTCGAAACTTTCCATGGAAAGAGTGAAAAATATTTATGTATTTTGTATGAACTGTTTATACCATTTGTTAAATATACTTTCTACTATTTCGAGATTCCGAAGACAAATATCTCACATTCAATTTAGTAATTATTAATAAACCAAACGAAAAACCAATTATTTCATCTGGAAAGTGTGAATGTCAGTGTTGACAAGCGATAACAGGTGCAAATGAGGTGCGAATACCTTCTTTTCTCGTATTATTCTGTTGTTCTTACGATTCAGTTTCCGCTTTAACTCGCTAAATGATCCTTTCTAATGAACCGATCAGGATTACGGTTGAACTCGCTCGGAAACTTGTGCAATTCCTCTTCGCACGTTTCCTAACTAATTTTTATTGGAACACAATGAGGGTTTAACACGGAAAGGCATCGCTTTATAATAACAGAACGCGACGACTAACAGGATACGTTGAGCAACGTTCGCTCGGTATCGCGAAGGAAAACAAAGGACTCGCGATCGTACGCTCAGCGGATTAACGAGTAACGCCTTCATAATGATAATTAGAGGGTCTCCTGCAATCCCGGCTGGCCGATTGGGAAATATCGCCGTTGTTTGACTGGATAATTAAGGAGCCGATGAATCGGTGATCGACAGGAAGCACTTCCATCTGCGCGAAACAAAAACCTTGCGCAACGCTGGTTTGTTAATCACGTGTACCCGATCTTTCTCTCCTTTTTAGCATAAGAAGAATATCATTCTAACCATTAAATGCTTACGATTAATTATTGTTCAAGAGCGGATTTTATGCTTTTATTGCACGAACGAGTAAATCGAACACAAAACGAAAGAAAGTGCACCAAAGTGAAAGTATCAGACGATTTTAAGAAAACGATTAATCGCGGCGTAATAAAATTATTATTATTAGTATGCATCTCCTGTTTCTTGCAATTGACTTTGAACATTTTTATTTTCCACGAACGATCCGCAGTCTATTTATTATTAATTTATAATACCTCATAAGTGTCAGATTGGAGAGTAAAACCGTAATCTATTGAAATAATTATACCATATTGTCCACATACAAAATTACGATATAAGTATTACAGTTTAAATACAGTTTTTAGTGTGGCTTGAAAAGATCGAAGTGATCAGAGAGTGTGTTTAGAGAAAGCAGACATAAAACCACAAATTACTATCCTTAAACGGCTTCGAATAATATCTGCGTTCTTTGCTGAGATACATTAACTCGAGAACAATCAGATACACGAAATTTTAAACATAGAAAATCGTGAGAATTTCTCAGAAATCTCGTACGAATTTTTTACCGAAATAAATTGCTCGAGGAGAATTGCGAACGGGTAAAAATCTTAAATATAGAAAATTGCGAGGATTTCCTAGAAATCGGTAGCACTTTGTGCGGAATGAAGAAAGCGAAAGAACCTTTCACATCGCTTTCAATCTCGAATCGCGTACTCTCCGCGATATTAGACGCTGCGAAAATGTTTATAGAAATAACACATCCTCTACCTCGAGTGGATGATATGAATCCGTGAGAGGTGCGATCAGAGAACGATCATGCATAAACGAAGATTGCGGTCGACGCAAACAAAGCTAGTTGCAAAGTAGTTTTCGATCTCGCGAGTTGTCAGAGTAAATATTCTGGAGGTCTTAAATCTCCAATCAGTAGATCTCATTAAATCCATTGCAAACAGATTTACGAGAACCCATGAATATTTTCGTACGGTATAATACGAAATATGTTCGTATCGTGATTGCTAGTGATTCAAACATCGGATCGCTATCTACTGATTGAAATTCTGCGACACTGTTAAACAGGCTGAGCTACGAGCTGCTAATTTAATGAAACTATACGTTAGGAAATGATACGTTTCACGTCCGCAGCCAGTATATTTAGCATACAATTCTATTGTCCGAGGAAAGTGCATTAGAATGTTCGATTATAGTGATAAACAATCTGCGTCGCTTTTCACTTGACACTAGTCATTAGGATGTGTTGATGTACGGCGGTGTACCAAAAATGTTGTACCTTGAAATGAAAAACAGTAAAAATATATCAAGCATTGAAACATGCTTATTTTCGACTGATTCAAATTACTGAGAGAATAAATACAAATTTGCAAACAATTTTTATTTTGGATGGAAATCCGCAGTAGAACATTTTCAATTCTTCAGTGTATGGACATTATAAAATTGGAAATTTGTCTGCGTAGCATTATAAAGGGACAGAAGAAAGAAATAAAAATTGAGAAAATGAAACGAATAGTTGAACGACGTGTAAATTGTAGACTATGTAATGTATTTAATTATGATATATGAAATAGGAACTATCAACCACTTAGCTCTTTGGCAGATTCGATTTAAACAGTCATAAATCATATGAACGTATGTACCACTTCATTGGATGATATGGTGTAACGAAGTATGATGAAGTTTAATGGAAAACTTTTATCTAGCACACGAAAAGACGACTTCGACTACTCAAAACATGATTAAACATTACTTGCGTGATTCCTAGCAAAATGGATTATATTTGATTGCGAGTAATATTTTAAACATTTCTGCACTAAGGTTTTACGAACCGACTTTTAACATTAGGTTTACAGAGCACTAAAACTGGTTATTTTGGATCATATTATAAAAATAACTTTTAGCGGCTTTCACCGTAGTATATGTTCCAAGGAATGAATGTATTCAATAAATTTTCTATAAATGCAACAGTACAATAATTGTAAATCGATAAAATTTTAAATATTAAAATCACTGATAACGTGTACCTACTGCAGTTTGAATAAACAGAGAATTATAAATCAAACCGACTAGAATCAAGTCTCTTTCGAAATGATCTCGCGTGATATAAATCAATGGCTGTTTCCCGCGTAGAGCTATATCTCTTTTCGAATTTATTAGCCTACGAATAGGCCTTCCATCAATCCGAAATACTTCGAATACCTCACATGTAATTACAATCCTCCAACATTCGGTGATACCTCGTTAGGCCATGGGACCCCGTTACCCACATTTCCGAGCCAGTTCAGTAAGATTCGTTTGTCCGAACCCGACACCGAAAATACCAAGCTAACGCACGATCGACCACCCGACGTTTCACTTAATTATCTGGTATCTCTAGCCGCGTTAATCTACGACCTCTTCGGCTATCTGAAGCCCTCGCGTAGGCCTACACTTCGTCCCCGAACAGAACTGGGTACAGAAAACTGGGAGTAACACATGTAACATTAAATTTACTCTACATTTAATACTACATTCCACTTAATATAACCAGTGTCGCCAGAACAAGACTTGTTCCCCCACTCTAACTTCCCCTTCTACACTGGCAGAGAGAGGGTAACATTTTTCCCTCGATTCCTGCTCCCTCCCCTCATCTGGCGACACTGAATACAACGGTATTCACGAAAATGATTATGCACTCACTATTTTGGAAGTTATTTCGAACTCAAGACGCTTATTTGCTTTCAATGCCAACATATAGAACAACTAACAAATGCTTACGCAACAGAACGGCATGCAAGCCATTCAAGAGAGTTCAGTATAAATAAGCAGGGGTCTCATGTTAGGAGGAGTCTTTTGTCAGGCCACTTTAACCTAAGCTTTGTATGACCTTCGAAGACGGAACAGAGGCGTTTCCGTCTGCGGAAAACGGAACCAGTGGGCCTGGTTTACCCTAATTTAAGGTCGTTGCGGGCACCGGACGTCAGTGAACTCTGAAACTCTGCCGTTCGGCGGCGACTGCCATGAGCGCCATGCCGGGGCCCGAGTAGACCGCATAAATCTCGGGGCTATCGCGCGGCGCGGCGCGGCCCGGCGGGCCCGACTCGCCGGACGGTCTCTCGTCGACACGAATCTCGGCTTCTTTTTCCACCGATCTCCTTTCCTCTTCCGTGCGAGGCGACGCGCTGCTCTTATTTCACACCACGAACGACCCAATTTCATGTCGAATCAGTCGGTGGCACGCAAACACGTCGCCGAGTATATGTTAATCGTGCCGGCCCGGCCCGGCCCGACTCGGCCCGAGCACATGCACACCTACAGTAATGCAGAAACAGAAGCACCGGTCCCTTCGATTTCATTTTATTTATCGCGGCATTGTCGTTAGCACGGGTTTCTCGGACACCGTAAAACTTGTCCGCCGGTACTTATTGCAGACGGTACGCTGATTATCGAACGTTTTAATTAGGAGCGTCGTGTCTTCGCTGACGGAGCAAGCTGTTTATGGGAGCCTGGTGTGAATCGTCGGAAATGAGGGAATCTTCCGGAATTTATTGCGAGCGTTGGGTTGCACCAATCCTTTGGAAATCTTCAGGATATTTTACGACAACGTTGAAGCAATTAGAGACATTTTTTTTTTTAATTAAATAGAGCTTTGTACGAAAGAGTTATGGATTATGTGGAGCATACCGTCGAGACAGGTGTTTCACGCCAAAGTAGCACCTGTTGCATTCGTTCTACATATTAAAAATATACATATCTACATATGTACATATTAAAAATCGAATATGTCCGTTTATGGGTATACCCTCACCGTGAATATATTTTTTAATCAAATCATGAGAAATTTAATAAAGTTTAAAGGAATAATTCATGTTTCTACGAAGTTTTACAATAAAATTGAATTATTTGAACAATATTAGGTGCAAAAGTAAGTTAGGCAGAGAACACTGACGAATATGTTCGCAAAAAGAATTTTATTGCAGGTACACGACGCGATAATTGAAAAATATATTTCATATAAAATCTCCTGCGTTTAACTGAAACTTAATTCAGATAATTGATTCTGAATATTGATTCTAATATTTACCAGTAGGAGGCTATATAGATACCGTATTTGATAGAATGTTACGGTGCAGCCTCCAAAAGGAACGCGTTTAAGTTTGGCGCATACGCATAACCGGCGGAACGCAGTCACTGAAATTATGCTGATGTTTTTATGAGCGCACGGCGGTTATGTTAAGTCCTTTCCTGGGTTGAAAAAGGAAGTGGAAACGCGGCGGTGGGAAGCGACGAGTCCTGAGATTTTTTACGGCTCCGTTTGGAACACCGGCGACCATTTGAATTTTAAATTGCCAGCGTGAACCCCTGCATTACAATGACGCTTTTATTGCCGCAACGAACGAAATTTATCAGGATTTAATTTAGATATTTTGTTCCCCGGATTTCAATGCGCTGCGAGCTTTCGGATACTTGTGCAAAATTTAGCGGGAACAGTTGCGAAAAAACCTGTTGATTCGATATTTTATGAATTCTTGTGGCCGGCTAAAATATTATAGTACTTTTTGCAAAAATGATTTGGAATAATCATGCACGGCAAAATTATGAGAAACTAGATGCATAAACGTGATTATTTATTGACATTTTAAGCTCCGTCTATAGAAACGATTTTATTCGATATTTTAATGTAAATTCAAGATTCAAGCAAGGAATTGAAATATTCTCAAAGGTCGAGATGATTAATTTACTCTACACATAGATTATGATGTTTTCACTTAACAATTTAAAGGTTTACGTGTTCCTGTATATTAAAACATTTTTCTTCATTGGAACATTTTGTATTAATTAGAAGACTTGATAGCAATCTTCTATGATAAAGCCATGTTAAAATTGGTATCACAATAAATCAAATTTTTCGATACGTTTAGTAGCCATATAAAAATAGCATGATATATTTAAAAACAAATTTTCATATTTTTCCGCACATACTTGGATGTTATTGTCTAGACAATCGTCCTATTGAAATTGAATTTCCCCCGCGAATAAAACGACAACAGCGTTCCGCTCGGACAAGCGACAACAGCGTTAGCTGTTTGCGGGATTCAGGTCCGCGTCGGTTGGATAATTACTATCTAATTGCGTGCATTACCGAGTGCAACAACGGGTCGCAGCCGTTAAAGGAGGCCGCGACGACGCCCGGTATAAATGAGTCCTGACGGGATATAAATTCAGGGTTAAATACTGCATACAAAACGCAGTAAAGCTCTGGTTTACGAGCATCCGACAAGATCTCGTTTGTATGTGTGTGCGTACGTTTTCTGCATGTACGTTCCGCACGTGCCTATCCGTGCGCTGGCCTGTGTGCGTTTACACGATTTTGTAAACGCGATGAAATATCCTTGCGGTTAGCTATATTGGTGCATGTACCGACTCGGCGCCTGCGTCCGTGCAACGGTGCACTCTGCGTGCACGCGGACACTCGGTGTTGTCGGTATAACGACTGTATTATATTATTTTTTATAATCATACTATCGTGTGTTCGGTGGACGTGACCGCGTCGGGTTCTCATGCGAGAACGTCGTAACAATAATGAAAGTCGTTATCAGCGGGGATTCATAGAGACGGTTCTCGTTCGAGAGCGTTCTATTTAAAGTCGGCCCCGATGCAAATGCATCGACGGCGTTGCGCCGGTGTGCAATAGTGTTCGACGGGCTCCTGGTTAAAAATGCTGGCGTGCGAATTCGGGATCTCGGTTCTCGATCGGTCGTGGCTTACCCGGCGGAACGACTTCGCAATATATCTGCCTCTTAAAACTCCGGCAAGGATTCCTAAGGCGATACATGCGCGGGTTTCCGCCCCGGACAATGAATAAAACGAATTGATCCCGTGCGAAGAAAGACCGTGTCGTCGATAGAATAAAAAGAACAGATTTATACGGATCATTTAACAATTTATCGGCATTCGCTTGACATCGGTAGTTATTCGCGAGGAACGCGGCAGTCTTGCCCGTTAACTCGCCGCTCTATTCGCCAGCCGACTGATAACACTTCTCTGTTTAATGTGTGATAACAATAGTTTGAACGGGAACGCGAACTTATTCCTCTGTACGCTGTACCAGTCGTTCAAATTATAACAGTTTATTGGGCTTCTTCTGATCAGATCGGAAACGATTTCTTTCTAGAACGAATATTTACCGAGGTGTTACAGGAAACGTGTTGATTGGTTAGGTCAATCAGATTCTACGTTGTAAATTGAGCAAGAAATGTGAAATGAAACATTTTCGTACGGGGCTTCGTTTTCGAGAAACGCGAGCTATCCTTCGGCGAGAAGTGGAAACGGTTCGCCACGCACAGACACGGCGCACGTCCGCTTAGGCGTCTTTTAATGGATTTTTCTCGAAAACGAAGCGTCGTATCAGAAAACTTCATCTCACATTTTCGCTTCGGTTTTTCACGTAGAATCGGTCTAGTATCGTGAAGATCAGAAAATTGCTAGAACAACGCCAACGCGAAGCTGTAACCATCCTCTATGAGTGAAATTGAAGGGAACAGACGCTTGGCAGAAAATGATTTTCACCCAACAGTAAAGTGTGTGGACTCACTTCACGAGAGTGCGAATTTAGGTTTGGCTGATTAATAGAACCGTTTCAAACTTCTACTAAATTGCATGTACCACGCGTTAGGGTATCCGCAGCAGATTTTATCCGCTACCATCGCAAGGAAATTGGCAGAGTCCGGTTTCCCTTTTATCACACATTGTATATTTTCGTACTGCTGGAACATTCTTTTTGCTCTTTATCTTCCTTTTGTTGTCCGAAAAAAAGTTTACGTATATAATGGAACGCCAGTATTAAAACGATCGATATTATGTTACCGACTACGTTAAGAGCATTATCGCGAACCTGTTTCCCGCGCTGTAAAAGCGATTCCTAACAAGGGGATAAGAAGATAATTGCATAATTGCTCGTAGTAAAACAAATAAGTTCCAGCAGGCCTGCATAATGAGCTGCCGGCCATGAAAAGTAATTACACGTACTGATAATCGGTAGCGCACGACGAGCCTGAGGACTAGACACGATGCACGTGTACCGAGTTCATCGGCAGCCATTTTTCTTCGCCGCGGTTCTCGTTTTCGTTCGAAACTGTCGGATTGATTTTTACTAATTATCGCGGAGTGTCGGGATCCTATCCTTCGATCCCAATCGCAATCTACCATAAGTCCCGTCAATTTTTGAACAGCTGCTCACAGTGCAAAGTTATGATACTAGGCTAAACTTCACTTGAGGAAACCAGAAATTTGTAACTTTTTTTATGTAATTCTCTAGATTTCGGTGAGAAAACGCAGAAAGTCCAAGTTTTAATCCTAGGAGATAAATAATTAAACAGTTATGCGTGTGTAAAGACGTGCGATTCTCAACGTTTTTGACGGGTAAGGGCGCCGCCATATTGACTACGCTTGCAAATGAACGTTATCGACATGGCCGTGTGCTTATGCTGCCATCTAGCTGCCTTCTTAAAAGGTACAGGTTTCTGAATGAAATACGAATGTTTATATAGGTACACGAAGCGCGATAAACGACACAGCTTATGGGATCACCTAATACATCGAATCCTATGATCACGCATCGTCCGGCCGATTTTTCATCGTTAAAGATCACCGACTCCGTCGATAGTGCCCGATCAAAGGCTAGATCCCCGCTGATCCACAATAATTCTCGGGTCATTACTGCGTACATTGTACATAAATCCTTCTCATTAGAAGGTATCCGAATCCGATTATCACGATGCTCGATCATTCCTCGTATCGGGCCGTATCCATCGGATCAACGGCGGAAAAGAAATAGGAGACAGGCCGGCGTACGAGTAAATTTCCCTCTCATTAAAATCCTTTAATTGCCGGTCAAAGTGAGTACTAATCGGTTCCTATCTTGCTGCGTGCCGCCCTGAAGGGAAGACCGCCTTGACTGGCTCTCACCGGCGGCAATGGAGATAGGCCCGAGGGAGCGGGACACAGGTGAAAAAAGGCAAACACGAGCAAAACAATCAGCACGGCGCTAATAGGCGTAATTACTGGCTTTACAGATCGAGCCCGCCAATGACTATCCATCTATTCGTGGCTCGATTCGCACGGACAAGGAGCACGCCTTTGCGGACCCTCCCTGATCGCGTTTGCGGTCAGCCTAAGCTCTCAGTGTCGTGCTTTGTTGCCGATCTGCGACCTATTTTCTAGTATTGATCATGCTCGCCCAAAAAGTCACTGGGCCATTTTAAAATGGAATAACCCTTTTCATTTATAAAAAATGCAAGTATATTCTTTTAAAAAGAAATTCGAATTTCAAATGGTCTAGTGATTTTTGAGCCACCCTGTACAAAGATAGATTGTTATAGATTCTATTGTTTTCTAGTTTAATGTAATAAGTTTAATTTCCCTTTTGTGACGCATATCTCATTTGAAACTATTTAAATGTCGGGAAAGGGACATTTTCCACTTATCTAGAAATCTAAAATTTGATTATTTCCTATTACTGTTGATAAGTTTATGTTGTTTAAATGAACGTTAAAAAAATCGTTCCTTTGGTGGCATTTCTCTCTTACATCTATTAAATGAATGTTTATTGTCCATTTGAAATATTCAATTAGCTATATTTTTGTGGTTCGTTTGGCGTCATATTAATTTCGATTAGGAAACACGCATATGGCTATTGTGACTAGTAACAATGTAAAATAAATTGGTTCCCACAGCAGAGTGTTCTCTCGCATCAGACATCCTTCATCCCTTACACATTGATCGATACACATTGAACGGTCGCTCTTTGTGAGAATGGGCGACTTAATTACCGATAGTGAAATGATTAATAACGGAAGTACAAGAGAGCATCCAGATTACATTCTGCAATACGCACAAGTCTGTGCCGTACGTATTGTATTACTATGTCGTTATCTTCGCAATTATCGCCATAAATGTGTCTTCGACACTGATTACAAAATGGATTCCATGCTATTCTCTCGTCCAGAGAAAAACAAAAAAGCATTATTCAATCGGCTTCGTCTTATAACAAGATGTTCGACCGAAGAAAGGAATACAATCTGTCTAGAAAGACAAGATTCATCGACGACACAAAAATTTCAATTCTGTACCTTCATATTACTTTCTTTGCAAGTTATATGAAATTCTTATAAAAAATTTGGATTATAAACTTGGAAAGGACTGACCACAAAATTTATCTTCTATACAAGAATTTCAGTTCAATTTGTGCACAAATTGTAAGAAATAGGAGCCAAGTTCTTTCCTTTTTTTTTCTTTTTTACTGAATTTAACAAGTTGAGCATTGATGTGTCAAAACTCATCTTCCTCAAATGACTGTCCTTAAAAATTATCCATGCCCGGAAGATCCACTCACCGCACAAGAATTTAAATTCCACGCAAGATTAGTATTGCTTGCACTTGAAGTTCTATTAAATATCTAAAATCAAATGTCCAACCTTAAGGATTTTCTAACGATCAAGAAACTGGCCTGATTCGCTGTCCTCAAAATAACGCCGACCCGACCCGCGATTAAAACAACGGATCGAGAGGTATTGTACCGGATTATAGAAAAATGTCATATCCGTAGAGCGAGCGGAAGGGCTTAAACGAACGGATTTGGTGATACCATGGTC
>CM052118.1:18730008-18742033 GCA_028454245.1 Halictus quadricinctus
GAGCGAGCGGAAGGGCTTAAACGAACGGATTTGGTGATACCATGGTCGTGACCAATTATTTATAGCATAACGGTGCAGAGTTACCGTGCCAATCGAGATTGTCGATCGTCCTAGTTCGTCGTCAAGAGCGCCTTGCTCCGGACCATTTTCGAGTCATATCTGTTTTATTCGATTCGATGCGATATCCCATGCGACCTTTTATCTCCACGAAAATGCTGGCTCCGACTGAACATCGTTCGAACACGTGAAAGGAAAAATGGGAAAAATTTTAGGAAAGTGGAAACAAATCTGAAAGAAATAAAAATCGTACTAAATTCTGTGGAATTTCATATTATAGCATTTCTTGAAAATTTTCGGAAACCATAAAGATCCTTAGTCTACTGATTACAAACACAGATACGTCCCTGTTCGTTCGTCTTCGAGTTTAGAGGTTCGTTGGCTCGATTCTCTGAAATTTTCACGGTGGGGAATGAACAAACCTTGGTAAACGTAACCGAGACACGCGATAAACTAGACGTATATCGCTCCTAATCCCCAAGCATGCGCAACGTTCGTGGGCTTTGCCGGCACCCTTCGGTTGATCCGATTACGGGAACCCCAGGGTTTTACTAAGTAATCATCTTTTTCACGAAACTTTAAACTGACCGTAGCCGACCGCTCGCTGTCCGACAGACGGCGTATAACATCGAGATGCAGGCCTGTTACGGGCTACAAAACATTCAGTAAATCTCGATGAAATTATGTTGTCGGGAATTACGAGACTCTCGGGCAATGCTTCTTGTTCGTGTCGCTTCCGAGATGTTTGGATCGCTCGGCCGGTTTCTTACCGCTCGTTCGCCGTGAATTATTGAAATTGCCGTATTTACCGCGTTTTTTCCAGTCTTTTATCTTGCTCCTCCATTCCTGATTTTGATCGATTCGTGTCCGTGTCACAGACGCGCGCATATGGAACCGAATTAAGGGCCAAGGGTAGTCACGTGATTTTTGCAGAGTCAGCGGTCCGGTAACTGCTGTATAATTTCCGTTCACAGCCTTCACACACTAACTCAAGATCCCTCTAGATCTTGATCCGACGGGTCTTAAGTCTCTGACTATACTTGTCACATTTTTTGCACTGTATAGTATTTTATGTATTTTGCTCGCGGAGAATCAAGACGAAATATAGCTCAATTTGTAGCTGGAGATATTTTCTAGCGCGCGATACTCTCCATTTTGTGGGTCGATTAATGGACACATTTTCACCGGACATCGCATGATGCTATTGTCATCCATGCAACGAGAATACGAATAAACTACATTTAAAAGTAAAATTGGATAAGATCAGCTTTGTACCTCAAAATGATGTATAAGAAAAATTTTGTTTGTCCGGCTATGTTTTCATAGAAAATTTTACTCGTATTCCTCCCTCGATACCAGGAAAATTGTGTGAAAAATATTTTTTGTGCCATTAAAAATAAAGGAGATATTTAGGTGGCCTCCTCTAGCGGAGACACCCGTAAACTATACATATATTATACATGTGATAAATACATAATAACCTAATATAACACGCATTCACGGTTGACTCAAATCTTGACAGTACTTTGTCCACTACTTACATTAAAACAGTACTATGGACTGAAAATGCTTGGAACCCGGTTAGCATTTACAGTTACTGTGCTTCTTCGAGGTGTTTCGTCATGAAATGATGTTTCCATTCGGGGGATACGATACGCGAGTAAAGCACGAGTGGTTGAATTAAAATGCGACATTCGCAGAAAAACTGCATAGAGAGAAACTGGTGCAATAGGAACGAGCTGGTACGTGCTTTCGGAAATTGAATTTTGGCCAGGTTTTCGCGAAAAAAACGCGGTACTGTGCGATGTGGCCGCGTGCACGCGCTCTTGCATCGATCGATCTCGATCGATCGAAGGCGAGTAGCCGTTATACCTGCTAGCCGAGTTCCAATCGGTCAATTTGCGGCACGATTCGCGCGTTACCGTGTTACGAAACGAGTAGAAGCCGTGCCGCGCCGGCAAAGATGCGGGCAACTCGGCTGTTTGCCGCGCCGATACGCCCGCAGCCATAACTCATCCTCGACCCTCGTAATCACGGGGTGGCCGTGGCCATTAGAATTATCGATAAGTATCGACACTTCTCGCTGCACGGTGCACGACTGCCCCTGCTTCCCAGTTAGACGCAAAAATTTATTATGAATAGAAAGCCGTTCAATCGGCTCGCGGAATTCTGGGTCGATTGAGCTACCTCCCTTGGAATTCTAGGAAGATTTAAACAATTTATAATGTCAATGTAGTATCTCGACTGCTAAAATTGGCGACTGAAGAAATATCTTGTAATCGATGGAGACAATTTTTATTTCGCATAAAGATCCGCAGTCTACTCATCACATATCATATTACGAAATCTCTTAATCTGTGCGAGTGCAATTATTTTTGCAGAAAGAGTAAAGAATATTTGAAAATAAGGATATAAATGGATATGTAATTTAAGTTTTCCAATCAAAATTACTCTTATCAGTTTATCCCTTATCGCAGATTATCTCTGCTCCATCCATCCCCTTTTAAATTTCAATGTCGTATTCAGGAAATAAATTAATATATCACGGTCAAAGTTGTTCGTACCTGGAAAAATGCAATGTTTCTAGCATAATATCTTATATACAATTAAAGCTACTGCGTAGTAAATAAGGTTGACAGAAATTATAGGTAACGAACGATTAATAAACGAGAAAGTTTTCTAATTAACCACTGCAAATGTCAGATGTTAGAAGTCAAAGGTCAGGAGAGATACCTCAATACGCTTTTACTTTCAGGTATACGCATATTCGTGTACGTATATTTTATCAATTTTTGCAAAGCTGCTCTCAAATCTATGCATTCATCGTCCAATACTAATTTCTGAAAATTTCCTTACTTATTTCTGACACGGATGAATTAAACTTTACATTGTCTACGACAACAAGTTTTTGACCGCCAATAAAATCCTTACGTAGTCTAAGAAAAATGTGATAAATTGATATATAGAAATTATAAAAATCGATGAAACAATCTTTGTTACCGTTTAACGATACTATTCGTACTTACTTTTCCTTAAAAAATTAGCCTTACAACGTTTGTACATTTCCGGCTATTTAAAACGCTTTGTTAATTAGTTAATTCATGACTGCCCGGTAACTTCTGAAACTTCCTTGAAAATAGCATACGTATCGTTTCAACTCCAGAACAATCATGTGTGTATTTCAGAAATAACACAAACAGTGTTCAACGCGGTAGGAAGTCTTAAATAAGGGAAATTAATGATAATTACGCCGTCCCTACTCAATATTCAGCTGTATCAAATTGAAAAGGGAAAAAAGCGTCGATACAATTTCCGCCGGCAGCGAATATGAATGATTATATCACCAGACGGAGTGTACTATGTTCTATTCGAGGCGGAAAATGTCCGCTGAACGTCGAATCTTTCGACCGGTATGTATCCTTCCCGGGAGACAGGTTTTAGCGGTAACAAAATATGATAGCTCTCGCACACGAGTCAAAGTGGATCCTAGAAAGCGGCTTAGGATGGCATTAAAACTGTCGATCGTCGTTAAATATTGGCGCAATTAAGAGAGCTCGTAAACAAGATAAGCGCGCGACCGGGGTTGCATTATTTATAAATGCGCGCAGAATTTGTAACCGTGGATTTTTGTCCCATCCGCGAGATAAATATGTCCATTAGAGAGGCCGATAAATATCGACACTCTTCGAGAACGGCGCCGGCGCACACCTTGCCCTCCTCTTCTGGTGGCCAGGTGAAAAATCATTCCGCGCAGATGGAAAACGGCACACGGCCGGATCGAGTTCTAAGAAGCGCGACGCAACCGAATGATTTATAGTCGTGATAGCGCGGAATCTGCTCGCATGTTCCCGACGATTTGGCAAAAATCGAAGCTAGACCACAGATACCGATATAAATCAATCGGTGATATTATAATCACGATATTCTCCTCCTCTCCTCTTCCTTTCCCCTCTTGCTTCTATGCGTACGTGTACGTTATTTGTCTCTGGCAAACGCCTGTCTGCCTTGATAATTGTTTCAGGATTATTACACACCGGCGAGGATGTTTACAGAGCGCGAAGGCGCACACCAACCTGCGGCTGCGAAGCGAGTTCAGGTATTAGATTGCATCAGGTGAAATATCCGGTTTCGCCATTTAAATGGAAACAGATTAAGTTGAATACCTACTCGGATCTTAATGATATTTCGAAACGTCTTGTTAGATTCACGGAGAACCGTTTAAACGGTCGTGTAAACAGACTGTCCAGGATTTTTAATGTAAACTCAACGTTTTCTGGCTAGATTGTGAGAAAGGAAAAATAAATGAAAAAGGATGTAGAATATAAATACAGTTTTCTCGAAAATTTTGTTACACGTTATAGTAGATCAATCATTCTAGCATCTGGAATACAAAAGTAACGAAAAGCATTTTTTCTACATTAATTGTCCTAACAATGTACACTTCTGTCATTCTAAAGATGTTGCGAACCATGTATCCAGGTGCATCTAACTGCATCGAGTGGTTGCTCAAGGTCGTTAGACTCACTTACTCGTGTTAGAAACTGTTATCATGCCGCCAATCTTATGTTTCATTAGATACGCGCTACTCTAATGATCACTCTTGAATATTTAATTATGTAAGAGGAAGTGATTATAAAAATTAATTATACATAAACGACGGAAACAATTATCTCTTACTGCACGTATAATAGAACTAGCTTTAGTACACAAATTCCATTCGATATTTTTATTTATCGACAGCACATGTTTTCTTCTAACTATTGCATGTCGAACAATGGAGTCATCGTCAGTGTCGCCAGATCAAGACTTGTATCCCCACTCTAACTTCCCCTTCCCGGCCCGGTCACGTGACGCGTATCGTCTCTGTCGCGCATGCTCCGGTACTGGCAGGGAGGGGGTAACTTTTTCCCCTCGATTCGTGCTCCCTCCCCTCGTCCCCTCACTGGTCAATACACGCCTGACCGTCTAATTTCTGGAGACACGTTCGACACCAACTTTCCAAGACTGCGCCAAGACAGATAACACGCTTCCGTAAAAACGTGCACTGGCTTGCTGACATAATTCTATCAATGACGATAAACATCGAATTCGTAATTAACGATTACCGTTAACTCTACATTCTGATAAAGAGGGAGGAGATCGAACTGAACATAGCAAGCCTGGAATTAACTACGTCGCTGATGATCGACGAGCGAACGGAACGCAACAAACCAGGGAGTCGACAAACAGGGACGCTCCTTGTGTCATCGAGAACCGATAATTATTTATAGTCGCTTTCTGACAAATTCAATCCGTACATCCCGGAACACTTCTTCGCTAATTATTGTCCATATTGCCGATAATCGTGTCAACGATTCTCGACAAGCAAAGATAGCAGTTTCAGTGGTACAACACTGATATATAATTCTAATTCAGTGATAATAATGTTAGAACTATAGCGACTTTAAAAAGCATACTAAAATCAGCATACTCGATCTTTAATGTTCGAATGATTATCGGTATTTCAACTGTTACAATTTCGTAAAATAATAGAGTTCATCATTCATCTTCTTCTAACATGTTACTCCAAGCTTGAAATTGAGTTAATTGTTGCACTTGTTACGAAATTGTGAGTTTGAGTGTCGGAAATTTTTTCGAAAATGGGAAAAGCGTGGCAACAGTTTCTATTAGCAATTAGTTTGCATCATTATCGCCTGTTTCGCGTGGTTTACAAAAGATTTACCGGATAAGAACTTTTATCGAGGCTAGCTTACTTCATAACTAAAAAGTCAAAAGCGAACGATTGTCGTTGGTGTCGTGGACGATCCGTAGGACGCTCGCGCCCGTATCGTGATTTTTGATTAAACGAAAAGAGAAATAACGAAGCTTAGTATTTAATGGACTCCCAATTAGAAATCGCCCGTGTGTGTGTGCGTGTACGTGTGTGGAACTAATTGCTACTCTAGTAATAACGATGCCTGGTTCAGGAGTAATTATCGTCGGCAGAAATACTGCCTGTTCGGCGATAACTTGTTGCAGGTTGATGTATTGCGACACTTTATCGCCGCATAACGTACTAGTGACTCAACAAACGCTTGCCTCCAAACAAAACGAGCCGGGCGAGAGAGGTCCGGCGTCCCGGGCTTATTTTAAGATTTCTCCCGCGAAAGTGCCGACGATTTATAGGCGTATTCTTCAAACTATCCTTCTGACAAGAGAAGAATTTGTCCAAGGAAACACGCTCGCTCTCTCACTCTCGCTCTCCGCCCGAGAGCCGCGAGGATTCGCACTTGTTCTCGAACGGAAGAGGCCTGCTTTCGAACCACCGAATGGGATTGTTAACATACGGGATTATACCACATATAGACTATCCTTTCACCGGGTTCAGAAATTAATTTTTGTTATATATTCGAAAAAGAAAGAAATTTTACTAGGATTTTTAGGATGCAACTTTTAACCATCCGTATACTATGCCAGAGTCGCGGTGGGGATAAGCTCGAGCGACCGTCAATATGTGCTGTTTCATTCCGATACAAGACGACGCTGTTTATTTCGAAATAAGAAAATCGAGAGATAAGAGAATCAGGACGAGAGGGTACGCCATATTCCATCTTTTTTCAATGAAAGATAACACTGAAAGATTATATCATATCACATTATAGTTTGTCGCTACATTCGAAATACGACGAGAGCCGGTCCCGAGCCATCGTCTTATATCGAAATAAAACTATATCAGTGAAATATTAGCGTGGAACTCGTACAATTACTGAAATTATGAAGATGGTATCGTGGGAAATGATTAAATAGATATATTTAGTAGAGCGTGTATTAAAATACGAACCCCATAAAATCCAAGTAAATTGAATCTTGTCATTTTTATAAGACAACACGTACCAAAGGCTCGGTAGATTTAGTGTTAATAGAAAATTTCATTAAATGTTACCAAAATTCTTTTCCAGCTATGTGTAGATTATGGATTTTTTGTATTTATTACAAAAATGAGCAGGTGCCATTCAGTGTTTAAATAATACAGTTTATCCTTCTGTTAAACTTTAACGTTCCATTTCGGATTTTATTGATTAAACTATTTTGAATTTGTGGGATTTTCTTAAGGTTTCTATTTGCCAGTAGAAGTGTTAATCGAAAACTGAATCCGTTTCTGAATTTGATGCAAGAAATGTCGAAGAGTGACTTCACGATTATTTACGATTATTTAAGATTATTTAATAGATTTTTTATTTCGGAATGCTAGTCAACAGAGTGACGGTGTACAAAGTGAACATGAGGTTGCTATATTTCGTATATTCGACAAACTGAAAATATAGAAATTTGATTTTATAGAAGACCTGGTTCACTTGTTTAAAGTGATTTGTAATTGCCTTACAACGTAGGTCATATTGATTGCTGCAAAATACTAAAGCGATTCTACGAAACTTTCTTTTTTCAATTGAAAATACTATTGTGATGCTATTGTGATGCTACATTCTTGACAGTAAAAGAATTTGAAAGGCAAGCGTAAGTGATTTCGTTCACAAGCGTTTCAATTCTCTCGCATCACGAAGATGGTATCTTTCCATCTAATGATACGTTCTCGCATCGATTCTGCAACCAATCTCGAAGGTATCGTCCCGACTTTTAATAACCTTTTCAGAACTTTGCGGTGTTAAGAAATATTCTGCGCAATCACATGTATATTGATAGACACTGACGCTTCGCGAAGGTATGAACAATTGTCTAACAGCTGCCTAAGAGACTCGTCTACCTAATCATTGTCACCCTTCCTATTCGGATCATGAATTTGAAGTTGCAAAAATATGAAAGAAAACCTTGTATCCAATGTTACACATGCGACTACTAATTCTATAATATAAAATACTAATGTCAAGTAATAAAATACTAATGGGCAGGGTGACGAATGTCCCTTTAAATTTCGTTTGTCTCGAGACACGCACACGATTATGTTCCGTCTCATTATCAGGTCAAATAACTCCACACAATCAAATTTTGCAGAAACTTTAACAGCTTATATCTTAATAACCATTTGTTTGCGAGATATGGTTCCTTTCAAACTTTTTCTTTTTCCGATGTATAAAAGGTGTAGATGTAAAGAGAAATTTGAACAACGATTTATTAAAATTAGTTCGTGGCTCTTGTAGTTAGGCAATTGTAACTTTATTTAGAATGAAAATCTTTCATCCACAGATCTAGCATCCACATTGATAGAAATTATTTTAAATAGTAGAATGTGTTTTAGTTGTGTGTAAATAATCGATAAATTCGCGAAAATGGAAATGCCCACGAACTAATTTGTACACCTAATATAGATAAGTGTATTCTTTTGCCTTTGAATCTTCCTGCACATACAGGGTGTCCCAAAAATGTACTTCCTTGAAAAGCACGATTCCCCCCTGTACACTACTATTTTTCAAACTTAATATTTTTTGGCAGGGCTCCTTCTTTCGGGATCATGGAAGACAATTAGCATTATTCGCGGGACGAGCAAATATTTACCCCAGTTCATCAATTGTCTCAGCTCTGGGAAAAATCATTCTGTTATCAGCCACGGACGAAGGACGCGAAACACTTCGGAAGCAACGAGGCCATTGAAAACAGCAGGCAAGAACGCAGGTAAGAGAAAAAGTTCCGACAATGAGAAGCCGGCAAGAAAGTGGTTCGCCCGAGGCGGGCACAAATCAGCCGAGCAGAAACTCCTACACGAAAAACCCACAAATAGAAGCAAGTAGCCAGTTCATTGATATCCCGTCGCTGAATCCACCAAGCGCGACCAGACGTGCCCTGAGACGATAAACAATGCGATTAGAAAGATCGAGGAAGTGAGGTAGCCAGATAGAGGAAACAAGGGTGAAGGGGGAGGAAGGAGAGAAAGAGTCTCCAATGAGATCTGGGTGGGAGAAAGAGAGAGTGTCGGTTAGCCAGAAAATGAAAGAACGTCTCGGACCTTACATAATCCTCCGAGAGTGACCCGCATAATTATACGCGAATGCCACGCGCGCTGTGCCGACATAAATTTTCGTCGGGCATTAAGCGTGTCCGCGAGCCATAATCCGATCACGCTGCCTTGCCCAGGACCGGGGGAGGGAGGAGGGAATGGTGATAGAGTGATACCGTGGCTTTCCACCCTTACCCCTTTCATCTCTCGAGCCCCCATGAACACCGTCAGCACCGCTACACCCCCGCAGAAGCCTCTTCCGTTGGACTCGCGTACCCTGACCGGCATACGGCGGAGTCGCGATCAAAGCGAGCGGTTATTTATCGCGGAACAAGGAAGGAAAGTTACGGGCGAGGAGTTACGAGGATGCCCGGAGACATTCTTGCTCGAGCGCGGTCGCCTTTAATGAGAAATGCCAACGCGACCGGAGTGTAACCCTTCGACTGAACCTGGTCGCCACGCGTCTTATACAAGGTCCTCTGCAGCCTTCGAGTCGGCTCTAAACGCGTTGACCGACGCGACCCGCTGTGCTCCAGGTCGGGGAATTAGCTGTTCATCTGATAAAAAGAAAAGCAACTTGCTCATATCAATGTTATTTATATTCAAACAAATCATTCAATATTTATATGGTATATAGGATACATTCTACTGAGTAAAAAAGCTTTGGGGATCAACAGAAAGGTCAACCGTTTCTGAGATATAAATATTTTTGCTTGCTAACTTCCCGATTCATTTACAACCGGCCTTTTGATATTTACAGTAGATTTTCCACGTGTCTTCCTTCCTTCGATAAATAACTGACTGATTCCGAATGAAATCTATGTTTGCAAACGTTTTGATCGAACTAGCTTCTCGAAACTATTTCAAACGACAACAAACAAATGTTTTAACGTGAAATGATCGTTTTTTTTTTTTGCGAACACGTGGAATGCAAAATGTTGACATTGACGGTATTTCAGATTACACGAGATCTCGGATTTGTTTGGCGAACATTTAGCTAGGATTAGCAGAGCGGAACTTTCGTATATGAAATAAATGGTGTTGAAATGTGTAATCAATGTACAGCAATTAGCCTTTCATTTTTCGAATTAATGCCCATAGAACGTTTGAGTTTCCCGTCAGCAATCTCCTAATTAAAATTATAGCCAGTTCAACGGCTACGCCATTTCTGCCACTCGATTAATCGCGGAGGGTTATCTGGTTTTTGATCGAAACACATTTTGTTACGTATTCCGCGCGGAACCTGAAGCGTGTGCGATCGGTGAAACTCTTCTACCGGACAACACGCAATTATTTAAAGTCGCGGAGTAAGTAATTCTGCCATTTGCCAAACGAATCGATGAAACTTCACTGGTTGGGGTACGCTCCGATAAACTACACGCAGCTTTCTAATCCCGGAACGAATTTATAACGTATCGGAATAGAGGAAATTGTATTTGTAACAGGCGCAACTTAATCGAAATCGATAACTGTAAAAACCGTGTAAAGGTATCCATCCTGCAACTATAACAATCGTGTACCGGCATGGTGTACTCGCAGCTCGTAGTTCTTCGAGATATCTTTAATTGAAAATAAAAGAGGATACGGTATCGTTCCAGCATTAACACGCGCTTACCAACGAGACACGTGTAATCCCTGAGCTAAAACCACCACTCGTCGCACAAATCGACAGAGAGTTTCTCTCGTTGGGGCATGTTCGCATTACTGCTTATAACTTTCTAATAGTAAGCCTAATTTATAGCGTAATAGGGTAAAAACGGATGTGTTTCCGATACCTCCGAACGCAGGCAAGTCTTGCAACAACCAGCAAGCTTTATAATTAGGTTACAGATTTTATCCTTTGATGATAAAAATTAGCAGATCAGATGCCAAAAAATAGTGAAATTATTTCAAGAATTTAATATTACCGTTGCTTTATTTTCAAACTATTAAAACAAAGTAAATAAGTATTTACACCTATGTAGATCTCGTATCTGGCAATTAATCCAGACAGTCCTTATTTTGCACAAAAATCCGATATCTATTTATAATTAATCCTTACTCTTTAGAAAACAACGAAAGAGCACATGTGCAATTTTTAAACATCTTTATGTATTATCTTATAGGAAGGATTGTCTAGCTGTAATATTTAGTCGAATTGTCTATCGGGTTAGGCAATTGTTACCCAGCAATAAATTAATCTGGTAATGCGATGTTTCCCTCTAACCGCATCGGCCTAGATACCAGCTTACGTCAATTTAAACGCATTAGGTAGATTAACGCTAGCCACTAGGATAATCGAGTAACGTCCGCACTGATATCAACGATTAAATGAATAAATTTGATTATGATTTAATGGAAACCGCTGCCACGGGCTCCAATAATTAATCTATGATAATCCGAAGTTGTATAATCACTGGAATACATATTTTTCGTTGAACAACCTGTTGGTTTACTGAGAAAACGATTGTTTTCAAACAATATTTAAATTGAACTCGCATTATTCGTTATCAAAGCACACACTCTTACAAGTGTTCCAGGGAACGGTCACGCGAATACTGCAAGTTTAAGTAAATTTTATTCTAAAAATTATCTGGTGATTCCTGGTAGGGAGATTTGTTTATAAAATATCACCGAGTGTAGCATCAGACTTTATCGATGTGTCACGTTCGTTTGCGGAAGCGAGGAATATGAGACTTGCAAAAAACTGCAGAAAGTTTTATGAAACGTTTGTTTCATTGAACAAATACGTTCTGTTATGTACGGGTGAAATATGTGGTGGTAGAAGAATTGCTTTCTGAAAGTAAACAACTAGAATATCCCCATAAGTCGATAGTTACACTAACGAGCAAAACTGAGTCTACACTATTTGAAGCAACATAACTTTTTAAAAATTAGATCAAATGACTTGAATTTTATTGAGAAGTTAGAAGGATTAGTTTATTACACGAGATGTAAAAAATTTTTGAAAAAAGTTTGAATTGGTCGGAATCGCAAAAGAAATAGTAAAAGTTGATTTTTTTAGCTTTTTTATCTGAGCCTGTATTGAAAATTTAAAAC
>CM052118.1:18754309-18773177 GCA_028454245.1 Halictus quadricinctus
CAAGGGGGTCCAAATAGAAAAAGCAAGGAGATATCCAAATGCAAAACGCAAGGTGATTTTCATACAGAAAAAGCAAGGGGTTCTGAATAGAAAAAGCAAGTAGGTCGAAATAGAAAAGAGTGGGGCGCAAGGGGTTTCCGCCGAAAATTAGCAGGGAGAATGCGTTAGGCACCGAACGCATCCGACACACCCAACCGGATGTACGGCAGTCCCACAGTTGCCACCCACACAGGCGAATACTTGGTTCGAAGTGTAGACAAGGAGTAAGAAGCAAACGCATAACAGAGAGAGAACCGTGGCCGTGTACGCAGCTGCGTGCATACTGCATACGCGCGACTGCAATCCGCGGGGAACGACGCGACGGGGACACAGTACCTGGTTGGCCGACCGGCTGGGAGATGAAGAGTGAAAGTACCGAGGTTGGCACAAAGAAGTCATTGAGGAATTCGAGGGAACGACAGCACGGTCATTGGCCGGGGAAGGATTCTGCATTTCTGGCAAGGTTGCAGACAGCTGTAACGCCTTGCTACGAAGTGCAAGGTTAATTGCTGCTCTCTCGCGTTAATCAGGCCTATCGAAGGCAAGGTTGACTGCGCTCGATCTCAAACCACGCTGATAGTTTCGACATTGTTGTATATTAATCTTCTACCTGCTAGCTACGCCGCTCTGACATCTGTTGCCGGGGTTATTAACCGATCGCTGATTGATAATGTCTTGTTACATGAACGCTCAGGATCCAGGTGACTTTTGAGAATTCGAAAGAATTGTGGTAGCTTTTGATTCATGTACAGGTGAGTTTCGTCTGAAGAATTTGGAGTATAAACTTTCGAGTATTAATACAAAAATGAGAAAAATGCAAGTAGACTACCATTAAAAACTGGATTGCTTTAATCTAAGATTCTCATCTTATGCAAGTACTAATAATTTGATCACTCACTGTGTTTCTGAAAAATGCACGAGTTTTAGCCAAGAACTACTATCAATGTTTTTCATTGTTATGAAATGAAGGCTGGAGCTCGGAAAGAATGCATAGCAGTGTGCATGTTCCAAGTTTCAGCAAGCAATGTCGAAGTGTTTGAGCTATTATTTATTTGGCGCAACGTGGTTCAGACGGTCCCAGGTGACGAAGGGTAACAAAACCAGACCACGAAGAACCTGACCGCAAGAACCGCCGTTTCATCCTCTGGCATACCTCGGCCCTGAATTCACTTTGAAGATCGTCTCGTATATTTTACCTACACCGTTCCGGGTCGCTCTATTTACCCATATACCGCGTTATTCGCGCGTCACAATTTTATTTACGTTCCGGCTTCGAGCGTGCGCGAACCTCCTGCCGTTTGGCTCAGATTTGCATGCGAACTTGAACGTTACGTAGGAATTCCAAGGCCGTACGTCCTTTCCCTCGATGCCCGCGAACGCGATTCCACTGCTCCCCTTGACTTCCCAGAGAGAAAGAGAAGGAAAGGGGGAGAGAGAGAGAGAGAGAAAGAGAGAGAGAGAGAGGAGTGGTTAAACAAAGCCAGATCACCGGCTCTCTCGTAATCGCAACGAAACACACAAGACAGGAAGCGACAGGAAAAAGAAAACACTATGACAAACACGTGACATCGTTAGAACCGGCAATCGACTAAAACGTCGACGAATTTTGAGGTTAAGTTATTCACAAATATTCGGAGAAAATTAATTTTACTTTCCCAACATATTCTTGGCACTTTTCTATTCGAAATGATACCAAATATGATATTATTCCGATGATATTTACTCGTGTAATGAACGATAAAAGTCACTTTCCATTACAATTATATTAACGGAAAAATAGTGTAAATATGATCCGAATGTTATCGCGTTTGGTATCATTTTAATCAGAAAAATTCCACAAATATGTTGATGAAAGTCCCATAAAAAATAATGAAAACTACAGAAGTTTTGTTATTGGGTTAGTAGTGGTTTCCTGACCTCACACCGATATGCCCGACCCGTATTATGTTACACTCCTCGGCGACCGAGGCCTCACGCGACAGTGGGGTTAGTTCTGCGACTTTTATCGGGCAGGTATTTGGGACATATATCGAGAAAACACTGTACTAACTTTCTGGATTCTTTTACAATACTTCTTTTTTGATCTTTAATATTTCCTTCTTTGAAAATATTTCATTCAAATAGTCACATTGTTTGTAGTGTGAGGATATGTGAGAAGAAATGAGACATAATTTGAAACGATTTTACAACTCAATAAAATTAATAAAGAAAGAAAGAACCACCAACTTGTTCATTGTTCCTTGCATTCGACACAGACAATCTTAATTTTGCACAAGGATTTGCACAATCAAAAATTATATTTGTTGGTATTTTTGAAATTGAGTCTCAGATTGTAAAGGACTCGACGAAACTGATGGAAACAATTTGGAATAAAAATAGAGACGAAGGTAAATGAAAACCTAGAAAGCCGCGATGGATCAAGACCATATCTCGTTAGTTTATCGAGTTCTTATTCCGCCGAAAAAAGGTGGCTATGCGTAGTAGTTCGGGCAAATGACTCATAAGCATGATCCCGAATGGCTGAGCCGCGTTCGAGCAATTACTTACGAGCGCAAAAATTCTAAGCGGCTGTTACATGCGCCCCGCGTTCTCCCGATAACGTTTAAGCTGATTTGAACTGTTGAATGCAGACTGGTGTGTAGGTATCGGGGTCTCGCGCCTTTGTTAACCTTTCATTATTATGCATGGAAAATCGACTGATCGATGGAGGGGGTAAACGTACGACTTCCAGTAGCATATTAATTGTTCCGCAGGAGACACTATTTGGCGGCAAGAAATTAACGAGAACTGTCAGTCGGGAGATTTGCGGTTACGGCTTGCAACCGAGTCAATTAGACACGTTCGAAAAATCCTGGTTCTTAATTGAGTTTAAAATCGACAGTTACCTCAGCGGATTTTGTCCCTATTCGTTCATCAAATTGACTATTGCAATCAGTAACAGTCCCAACTCAGATATTATCTTAATTGATATACCAAAGCAATTGTTGAGACCTGCGAAAATAAACAATGTTCTTAATGAAGTACCTTCTGTAGCAACAGAGTGCAGTTCTGATATTAAAAGTACTTAAGAAATTGTTTATTGTCGTTAAAAATTGTCATTGATGTGTCATTTCAGATAATAGCCTTACTTAAAGTGCAATCTATTATTAAAATTTTTTACTTTGGGATACGATTGTTTATATTTTTTCTGTGTCACAGGCATGGATAATGGTGCTTTTTGCAATACTTCCAACAAATGACGTCAGAGAACCCTCGATCTTGCGAGATCAGCTTCACGGCGATAGAAGATTATCTATCTTACTTTCACTATGGAGAGTGTCCTGCGTGGGCGTGGTTTTGTTGCTCTTACTTTCAACGGGGCTAGGGCAGTGCCCCGTAGGGCAATGTATCTATCGAACGCAGGAAAGTGTAGCTCTTTTAAATATTTCACATAAACTATTATTTAATGGGAGCACACGACTCCTACCCTTATTCGCTCTTATAAATTCTAACTAGATTACAGATTTTATGCATTTCTGACAGAAACGAGCAGATCGAAAATACTATTGAATTGCTTTTAATTCATTAAAATTATTACGAAAAGAAATACGTGCCTACGTAGTTCCTGTGTCTTGCAATCAATGTAGACCATTTTTATTTTGAATAAATCAAAATCGCAGTCTTTCTACAAAAATTGTATTTTATATTTAATATCTTCTGACTGCAAACTTATATTTTAGACTGCCGGAATTTTTGTAGTTTTTTTTGTTTTAGTGGATTTGCAATCAATCTAATCTGGACTGACTCTAATAGTGCGACTAGTCTTTCGAGATTGCTATAACTGGAGTGTTCTTCAACATTTGCACTAACCAAGACCGCTGCTACGCTTAACGTTCCATTGTTCGTGTCTGTTCAGCGTTATCTCTTTTGCATGCGAGCTACACGGCTGTTATTACATAAATAACGGATCCGTTAGTACACGGCAATTAAGCAACAACGTACGAGATACTGAAGCGTCCCGATATGCAACGCGCGATTAAAAAATGATGAATCCTCCCCGCGGTATCCCGTAATCGCCCGACGGATGAAGCATTGTTGTTTCTTTATCGTTATTTTACGCGCGCAATTAGCAGCAAATCGACGCGCTCGAATTGCGCGGGGATTATTTAGTGGTAAAAACGATACCGGTTCATTTATGTAGCCGTAATTTCGAGTGGCCTAATGAATGCGTGACTCAGCGCCGCGACTGCTCGCCTCGTGTAAATTACATCTGAACGTTAGATCGTGTTTAAGTAGCGCTGTAAATGATACCGGCCGGTCGACGGAACGCGAGTCGCGATGCAACTTTGTACAAACTGTTGCTTTTATTGCTTCTGTTGGCTTGCTGCGCGCTGCATCGCGGTTTGTTATAGTAATGTACACTACCCACCATAAATTTCGAATGAACTACCAGCTGAATAGAAACGATCCTTGTGTATTCACTCCTTAATTATGGCAGTGGCAGTCACTTCGTTGTGCCGCGCATGAAACTAAGAAAGACCTTCCCTCGATACCGCGGCACTAATTTAGATTCAGATACTTGATAATATTAACTGATATTTAACACGAATCTCTTTCATTTACTTATTTATGAAGGTCCCATTAAAAACGTCTTTGATTTTCAACTTCTTCGAGATTTAATTATTAGAACTGTAAGAATAGTAGTGTCAACATTGGTATAGTGTGACGCAGGGAATTCTATATTCTATTCTCGATATATGTCCAAAACGCGGGCCAAGCCAGAGACATATATCTGTCAGGAAATACTATTTTGAACTTATATTCACATGAACATGAGCTCTAGTATGAGGTACACGATTCTCTATATTTTAATTACTGTTCGATGACAGCTTGTCCCAGGACAAAGTAATCGCTGAACTTTAAGCACGCCAAATTTTGAACCAGTGAATTCCTCGCCTTAAAACTTCGATTTTTGGCATTTTCTCGCCGAGATGCACGGGAGTATATAAGTGAGAAGCTGAAAATTTCTGGGTTGCCAAGGTGAAGTTTAAGCAAGAAGAAAGTCCAATAAATAAGCTTCTCGTAAAAACTGGTATGTTCCGAACCTAGCCGTATTTTAATGTAAATTATGGCGCGCTGTAATATCATATTTTAAGCTAAAATGGATAATCTTTTCAAAATGCCGGCTGTCAGTGACGAGGCACAGAGAATTTATATTAATCCTCCATAAGCCGAGTCGTAAACAGTAGTTCGAAGAAAACGGGAGTTCCCGGGAATTGGTGAACCAGCGTTTTGTGAAAGATTGATGACACAGGAGACGAGTCTACCGGATTTTCGGAGAACCATTGATCGTTAAAAACCAATGAGCACGAGGATCGCATAGGATTTTATGGCCGTTTCTACGGTTGTTATTTGCATTATATTTTCTACGGTTTATCGGCTGCCAATATGAATAAAACATTCGTGTTTTTCGCGTGAAATTGTGTATCCGAAACTCGTGTATTCGCATGAAATTATGATTCACACGGAAAACACGTGTAGCGGATGGTGCAAACATTCTTATAAAATGAATAATAATTCTTTGGAAACAAAAAGACATAATAATATTTCAAAGGGATCTTATATGGTCTACACTTAGGTTGTCTGCGGATTCAATATTAATAATAGAAGTAAAATTTAGACAAGTAATTGTAACTGCAGGCAACAAAAGTGTTAAACTATGATCGCGTATTATTAAAAAATTTGCAGAGGCAATTACAGATTTTGTAGAAGGATTTACAGAAGCAAAAATTGAACAGAATCTCTGTCCTTTGGTATGTTTTACATAAAATTAAAGAAAAGATTTTATTCTATTATTTATGTATGCTAAATAATAATATAAGCGTGTGGAACGTGTAATTCAGTAAAACATTGATAATTTTGATATTTCCTTTGGTTGCTACATTTATTCCTTATTTATGGTGCTTCGTATTTAGAAAAATAACATTTTAGACGTTGCTGGCGTTTTACAATTTTATCAGGAGAACAAAATAGTTAACGCGCAGCTTCGAATAGAAATCATGAGAACGGTTCCAATGTTGCTTCCAAGAAATCTAAGTTACATCAACGCCAGCATACTTTCGAATTGTGTATGTAATCGTTGCAGGATTTGATACTGGCTTAACAATATCAAATGTCACTCGGCTACGTTACTTTTCAAAAGCGCGGATCAAGCACAGGAGCATTCGCTAAGTATGGAGGTATCGTGACACTTTTTCATGGAACCTATTTCGTGTGGTATAGTCAAAAGAAAATATAGTTCGATGCAAAATTGATTTCAAAACAAAATACGGAGGCCGGCAAAGTATGCTGCTGGCTCCACCTAGACTCACCTGAGGTATTTAGAGCTATGGGGATGTATGGGAAGTTTGTTGCGACTTCTCACAGGTAGCGTTTTAATACGTTCCAAAAATTAAATGCCGCTAAATTAATTAACGCATTAATTTAATTAATTCGTTTTCTGGGAGTTGCGTTATTTTAAAGACGCAGGACAAAGAGAGGCAGAAAACGTTATCGACATCTGACATTTAAAAAGACCCAACTGCGTTAGCATGAATTATAAATTATGAATGTATAATTGTTCACGTTTTGCATGAATATGTCGTTAAAAAAATGTACAAAATGAATATTTTACTAAATGGAGAGGTGGAAAGTCCGAATGTAAAGGTCAATTGATAATAGCTAAATCAAAGTATAAATTGCGAATAATCTTCCATCTGTTTTACAAGAATTAGCAATAATACCAAAACTTACGGCAAGAAATAAAAAGTGATTACGAACGCTCTGT
Source organism: Halictus quadricinctus (assembly GCA_028454245.1). NCBI lineage: Eukaryota > Metazoa > Arthropoda > Insecta > Hymenoptera > Halictidae > Halictus > Halictus quadricinctus. The sequence goes on from CM052118.1 coordinate 18,761,154, forward strand.
ATTCTAATACATTCCATAATTCAAGTTAAAAAAGAGAAGTAACTTGTTTCTTCAACGATGTTCTCCAGCATCATAGTGACAAGAGCTGTCTTTTTGACAATAGGGTAATCATTTCTGAAAAAAAGAAATTAACTCTTCGGCCATGTACATCGTGAAAGTAGTCGAATTTTTGCAAATCTGCAGAACCGTCGTTTCTCTCGTGCGTCTCTGGAGCTCGAGCTTTCTACCGGCAGTGTGCATGTAATGAAACATAGATTTTTGCAAAGGGTAATCGATTCTAATGAAACGATAGGTCGACACAGGCCCGATTGACATTCGCGGATAGATATTGAGCTCGATCGTATCAACAACACCGGTACATCACCGGATAAATCGTCTTCTAGAGCGACGGCCGGCGCCGTTAGATAAAATCTTTCGATGCAAAATGAGCAAACGAAGAGTTAGAATGCGGCGCCTGAGCTGTGCGACACAACGGTGGGGGAGGAGGGCGGAATGGTGGAATACGGAATGACATCCGGCTGGATGACTCGAGGGAGTTCCTGGTATCTCGAAACTCTTTAGAATTCTCTTCGGTGGCCCGAGCTTGCCCAGCTCCGAAGGGAGATTCTTTCCGTGTACGTGATCTATGCCATTTTATCGAGCCGCGGATGTCGATGCTCTGCACGGTGTGCTGAACATAAACCAACCCACCCGGCTTCTCTAGCCGTACCGGCTCACAAATTGTGGCTCAACATTTTTATCTACGACTGATCGAAACACTCTTCTTCGCACAAATTAAGGAGTCGAAATGTTTGAAATATCTCCGACCATATTTACACCTGAATTAAATTGAATTAATTAATTAAATTTTTTTATCTATCAATTTTCAGCGAATAAAAGGAATATTTATTTATTTCCACCAATATTTTCGGCTTACTAAAATTATTTTAAAAGAGAAATAAGTGTCTATGTGTCTATGTGACTGATTTTTGTGTACAAAAATCCAAGAAAGAAAATGAATGTTTCTTTTCCTCCAGTTTAAGGTAGAAAATGAAAGAAGAGGAGGGAATTTAAGGTATAAAATTGTTATTTCGGGTATAGATCCGCAGAGTACGATTGACACGGTCCGAATGTGACACAGCAGTAGAATGTAAATGTTTAAAATACGCGGTGCAGTCGTAATAGAGTTCAACGTCCAGTTCACCTCGACAGAACGGAGGACTATAGTTAATTGCATTGAAGCGCTGCGGTCATAACAGCGGCCGCAACGAGTTCCTATCGATGGCCGAGCACGTTCTCGCAATCGGTTCCCATAATCCGGCCTCGTTCGACGGCTTAAAATTTCAATCAGCCGTCGAGACGTCGGACTACGAATTTATTCCGTGCTCGAATCCGTCCCGCGTGCACGCCGTACGCGTACGCGTTACCGAGATCAGAAGATAGCTATGCAGATAGAGCGTTCCCGCGCGCGAGAACTGCAGTCAGCGTTTGCGTTTACGCTTCAGGTCGCCGCGTTCCGTTCTGATTATTATACGCAACCTCGAGCGCCGCGCCGGACCATCGCGTTCGAACTAAACGTTCGCGGGTGTCAAGCGTATTTACATTAAAGCGGAATCGTAAATAACCATACAGCCGGCCGAAAAACACGCCTTCGAACAGAATTCACTTTTTCTCAAATCGGTTCAAACGCGCGCACATGGCTCCAGACAATCGTCGAACTTATTGTTCTTCCATTTTTATCTGATACCCTCAGTCGTTAAGTAAACCATGCGAACATTTATTCCCATACGTGGGTGACGGAATTATTTGTCCAGGTTTCAATTTTTACGTTAATACATTCGTCGTACCGATTAGGATCTGTAAAATGCAAGAAAGTTGGAGGAAAGTTGATTTTATGGAATTTTTGAGGCTTCCAGTTTGGCAGTCAAAGTGTTAAGAAGAAAGTTACATCATTTTTTCAATTACATTGTTGTTTGTTATAACTATGAAAATCTATTTTTTCTTGGGAAAGTAATTCAAAAGAAAACGGTTCAAAACAGGAAAAAGTAAAGATAACAATATTTCTATAAACTAACTTACATCGTTGTTATTAAATGGTTATTCAGTCGAAATGCGAATATTAAATTTAATTTGCAAAATTGTGTTTACCTCACTTGTAACTCTAATTCACGGTAAATATAATTTCAAATATTATTTGTCTAATTTATTGTCAGACAATTATGATTTTATCTTTGGCGCTCTAGGTACTATATAAATATAAATCTGTACAATTATAGTAGTCCAATAGATCAACTTATTGGAGTCTTATTAAAGTCTAAAAAATATTATAATTCCATATAATTATATTATTATAATGTTATATTGTAATGTTATAATGTTGTCACTCGAAACATAAATTAGGTGTGTCCTTGATTGTTATATAATGTAGTTAATAATTCTTACGGAAATGTGATCTCGATCCACATTTCTACGTTTCTACAGATTTGCATGCTTGCAAATGTGTGGGCTATAAGCGACCACGATAATAAAAGAATCGAGCACGGACAAATTTTCGAACAGGTTGCAGTTTGCATCAGTAACGTGCGCAGTTTGCATCGAATATCGGGACTCGCGCACAGTTCAGGGGCATACGATAAATTTCTAATAAATGGATTAGTATGCGTCGTTGTGAAAACAAGAGGCGATTCGAGAGCGTAGACATTGTTGAATTCAGCTTCGATTGGTAACAAGAAACTCCGGAAATTTACTTAAATTACTTCGATTTCCACGCGTTTAGCAATCTAGAATTCGATTTCTCGAGTTCGATGAATTATTCAGACTATGCGGTTATCGTGAAAGTTCAAATATACTAACAGTACACGAGTGTAATTGGACTGTAAGAAAATCGAAGCACATGCGCTAAATAAATCTAATCAATAGGCTGTCGATTTTATGCGTTTACAACGAAATTGAATAGGTGAAATGCAAAACAGTTAATACATTTAAGGAATGTAAAAAGACCATTATATTAATTTAAACTCGCTGAGATTATTATTAAAAAAAAGATAAATGTACCTCTTTTGCATAAAAATCTTCAATAAATTATGTCAATCTGAATGATTGTCGAAGCCAATGGAAAGTTGTATTCTATTGTATATTGTATTTTTACTATTGGCAAGTCAGTTGTTCGATTATTTGTGCAAAAATATTGCAATATCGGAAATCATTATGTGGATTATTGTATGCGTGGCCAGTATCTGATCACCAAGTCGCATCTTCTCGTTGTGTTGACGTTCATTATGGGAAACTTCTCAGAGCTAAAATAGACATCATTTTGTAATGTAGTCACCGAGGGTCAAACGGTTTACAACAACACTCGCAAGAGATACGCGTGTACCAAGCAGAGATGTACTGTTCAGGTATAACTAAATTATGCGTCGGATGTCGTGGTCGATGTAACAACCTTTCGTTTCAACTACTGCCAATCGATCGCTACATTAAATGGAAATCACAGGTTCGTCGATGGTTATACGCGATAGCAAGGCGATTGGTCATCAACAGCTCTGGCAAAAAAATCACACGAGAGAACAACTTTCATTTATCGTGCGAGAACATTGCCTGCAAACTCGGGGATTATGAAATTGAATGATTAGATGATTAATTGATTTGTTTTTCAGTTTCACGTAATTTATGGAAAGCATAGAGATAGTCTCTTTACAGTAAAATTTTGAAAAGTTATTTAAAATTTCACATACTCGTCCTGCCGAAAATTGCTAATTGTACGTAGCAGTCATTTCTTAAAATCTATTAGACTTGTAATTTGTCCATAAATCACTGTATGAATTATTTCGGTATCTTTCTTACAATAAAATTTAAAGAATTGCATTCAAATGATCCTCTAGATTATGGTTTGATTAACTGGTTCTTCGATATTTCACTGTAGTTACCCTCACAAACAGGGTTAAGATTCAGTAGAAAGTATTTTGTACAAACACAATACGTGCAGACCGCTTTCTCTTGATAATATAATGCAAAGTACCATAAACGATTGAATTTTCAGTTGTGCAATAAAACGGCGACGAATAATAGAGTTTCACGTTCATCGCGTCATTTAAACGCACACATTTACGAGTTTAGGTTTTCTCATGGTACTCGGGCGATAAACTGTGAATTTATAGTTTCGATATTTCGCATGACACGTGGACCATTTGCGTGGCATACGCGGCAAGAAAATTCGAGCGAAGAAGCTGCGTTCGGGCAGTAAAAAGCGAGATCACTTTCGGCGACCGACTGACTCACCTGGCACAGGTGAACGCCACAGAAGCTGGCGTGGCTCGCAACGAGCTGTCGATCGTCGACCACAGGCATTTCCCCGCGACATACGATCATTAAGCAATAATCCCGAGTCAGTGATCGGTGTTCCGAGCAATCTGTTACACGGTTTGTCCCTCCCACGTGATTTCCAACCAGCGGGTAGTTCAGTTGCATTTATGGAGGCGTAAATCGCGTAGGAATAATAGAAGCCGATCGGGCATTCCTTCGCCGGACAATCTTTCAGCCCAACGTCAACATTGTTTTGCCACCGATTGCGCCAGTCACACCGCTTAATTAATTTACCGGAGACAACGTTTCAAGTTGCAACCCGACGTTCGTGACACTCGACGCGCGTTGCGTTGCCTGGACGCGCTACCGATCGATTGTTCTCGATGCTGTTCAGCTTCTGTTTCCAACCCAGCTCTTATTTTCATAACAAATAACTTGTAAATGACACGGAAAAAATACTCTTTGAAACAGAATAACTGCTGGTTAGACCTTCAGAAAAGTTTCTGGGTGAATTCGGTATTAATTCGGTCAATCAATGCGTTCGAGGAGCAAGGATTGATAATAAATCGAAGTGTTCAATAACTGCTCGGAGGCTCCAAGTTGGTGGATTAAAATCAATATTAACATCTCATTATATAATTTTTTCTCTAACAACAGAAACAACTGTTAACCATTGGCAGACACGTGTTATTCTGTCATCCCCGAGCAAGAAGGCTGAAGAATCGCTCGGCAGCATCGATAGAAAACTCGAATTGTGAATCGCAGCAGGTGCTCCGAATCTAACTGACGTCTGGCAAATGGTTAATGTCGTCGAACGGTTTCGCAGCGGCAAGGCGAGGCGACGCGCGATTACTCGTTACGAAATTAGCTCCCCGAAGAAGCTCCAAAATATTTATAACGGTGATAGCATCGACAAGTGGATCGATGCAAACATTCGGCTCTGGAGAGCTCGATCGAAAATACCGCACATCTTTCACACGGTAGATCTGGGCATCGAGAGAGAGAGAGAGAGAGGGAGAGAGAGATTCGGTCAAGGTTATTCTCAGTCAAGTAGTTCCACCCAATAGAGATCGGCGTTTCAATCGCGTTTTTTCGACGAACAGAAACGATCAAGTGCCGCCTGGACCAGCAGCATCTCGATACTCTGAACTCGGTTGTTCCAAAGAAGAAGGGTCAAAGGCCAGCGAATAAAAATGACTGGTGGCCCTCGAGCGTTTCTCGACCGTAGCCCTCCGGTTCGCACGATCGACGGAAAGAGTAAAAACTCTGTGTCACTGGCCCGAATAAAAAGAGGGCTGAGCAAAGGGCAGAGAAGAGATCCGTTCGAGTCATCTGCTGCTCAGCTTGTCGTTGATCGCGCGAACATCGGTTTTTCTTTTAAAAAAGAAGTGACGCAAAACAGTCGGTGTTTTTCTAGCCGCGCGATAGTCGAGCCTTTGTAGCCGTGGCATATGCTGTTCCTCTTTTCCGACTAACCGACTAGGCTGAATTAATTGCTTCGCGGGTAATTAATTAAACGGTTACGTTCAACAGACGGAATTAATGAGACAGACGGTTGCTCTTAGCTGGTAAATGCGTCGTTAGAAAATGATCGTTTCGCTGCTTCGGGATGTGAACGAAAGAAAAACATGTTACGTTCTGAATCAGACAATTTTTCTGTGCGAAATATAGCAATTGTCTGAATGTTGCCTTGTTCACGCAGTGGTCCTTATGTCTATGAGGCAGTTGAAAATCGAAAAGGTTGAATTTCAATTTTTCAAAAAAATTACCTTGCCTTGATGCACTGTTTAAAAGGGATCCTGGAGATATGGAAATTCTATTCTCTGAGAAAACGATCAGAAAATCGACTCGCCTAAACCAAAATGTCCCCTCAAGAAAAGGTGAAAGTTAGGAAGACAATTGACTTTTGAATACTTTTCAGAAACGGTCAGCTGACAATGTAAGTGGAGCCTTCACAAATTATATACTCTGGTTACATGTTGCAGAAGAGTCAAGCGAGAAGTTGGAGTCACAGTCCGAAACAAAGTAACACGATTTCGCACGTGGTAAGTTGTTCTGTCCTTTAATTAATTGCTCCGGTGAAGCAGCCGGTTAACGAATTAATTAAAATGATTAATGGCCGCGCGAGTGCCGAAGCTTTCGCGACTCGACCGCTTCTGAATGATATGAGCTTCGCCCGAAGCTGGCAGACAATTAATTAATGAAAGTAATTCGCCGGGGCAGAATTAATCGGTCAAATTAATTGGTCGGCGACCGTTGGTCGTTCCTCGACCGTTGGTTCGGCGCTGACGACAAGGTCACCCGCCAAGGTCCCTGGAACTTGCAATCGTAAACAGGATATTCGTCCCGACGTCCACATAGTCTTCGACGAAAACCCATCAGCGTTTATCTGCACGGGATCCAAAGTTCGGATCGATCGAGGAATCTTGTTCCATGTGTGCCAAATATAGAGTCAATCTCCCTGTTTATTTGGGTTCCGAAGACATCCGGTTTTCGGTGTGTTTCGCTATTGCCAGACTGTTCAGACTTCTTTCGAGGAGAAAAAACCTCGGAGCCGAAATAAACAGGAATGACCACACGATTTTGTTTCGACGGTAGCTAGACTAAATACTCCGGAGGCATCGCTAAAAATTGCTATCTATAATTCACAACAATTCTCGCGTTACTAAATCGCTTTGTGTTTACTAAATTGTTAAACGTTCAAGTCTGCCACGTATAAATACACTCGATTTCATATCGACAAAGTGAAAAAGATCGTACGTAACGAGAAACATTTTAGATCCGACGAAATGTTTATTTGATTAATTAGTAGCTACATTCTGTTATTAAACTACCTACTTCAAATGTTATTGTTATTAGTTAATCCTGAACATAAGCATGTATTTCGTTCTCAGTGTTCCTTACAGTAGGAGAATGTAGAAGCGAAATATTACCACTAGTGTGGGTGTCATTTAAAAGAGTACAAACATTGGAAGAATTTAGAAACACAGTGAATTCTCTATGACATACCCCTAACCTTCTTATGTCCTTCGAGGCCTCTCAAGCTTCGTGGGGAGAATTCCGCGACGTTTATCGCCCAGGTCTCGGCGACATATATAGAGAAACCACTGTATCAAGTGACTATACGTGTATCGCAAAGCTGGGAAAATCGTTCGAATTGCGGGCGATCGGTGACAGCTTAGAATCGAGACCGAACGGGAAAATTCTGAGTGACGTAACACCGCCGGTAATGGTGGGAGTATGACAGACTGTTTCCGCATCGGCGCGTTTTTAAAGCCGCCATTCTGAAGCAACACGCTCGGCCTGTTCGCGGATCGGAATCCTCTGTTTGCGCGGCACAAATATCGGGCCGATGCTCGCGCTGCATCGACATGCACCAGTGCATCGCCGATGCAGTTGGTATACACCGCTTAGACGGGAACATCGACGCACCGACACGCTCCGCAAGAAATAATTGCGCCGGGAATCCTGTGTACGCGGCTACGTACAAGCTTTTGACTCGCGAATCAGAACCGGTCGCGTTCGCCATTTCTTTTTTTTTTTCGGCATCCTGATCGAACCACGAGAACCATTTAATTCCACGGTCTAAGAATCTGGAGCAGGTGGACTAATTTAGGCTCCCCGACCGCGACCACCGCGGGAACGAACAACTTCAGGAACCGATAACGTTCCGCTCCGATAACGTGTCGCTCATAATCGTTACGTAATTACCATTCCGGACGAGCGAGACTGGAAGGCTGATGGGGTTTTCGATGGCGGGATCGTGCAAATTCTGTGACTTTGGATACAGGGTTGTGTCATCACTTTGGTCGTTTCGAACATTTTCGTTGTTTGTGAATTTGATGCAATCATGCCAAACATATAGCAGGAAAAGCATCGGAAGAATCTAGGAATCTAGGCATTTATGACAAAATTGAGTAGGTGTAATTGAAAACAGCAAAAAGATTAAAATCGTTTAACATGTACAAATGATTAATGAGCAAAATCAATTTTTACTTAGCTCCTATACATTGCAATTGATGTATACAAATTGCAATTGTATAAAATAATATTTATCGTCGGAGGAACGTAAAATTGTATAGATTTTATATCGAAAGTTTCAATAATAAAGGGTGCAATATTTTCAATAATATTGATTAAGATTACACACAGATTTCTCGTTTCTCCACTTAAAGAAACGCGTCTGTACCAATTAGAGAAGTCATAGCAATAAGTGAGATCTTGGAAGATCTACGATTTCGCCGCGTTTGATTCGAAATCGGCGGGACGTAATGACCGAGAAATGATGTTTCCCGTGGAACGAATGAATTCGAGGAAAAAGCAGGTAACAAATTCGACCAGAGCGCGGTGTTGAAAGTCGAAAGAGGAAAGTGAAAACCGGTCAACGGTTTCGGATGTCACCGGAGACGTTTAGTTCTGTAGAGCCGAGGTCTCTGAAACAGATGTACCGCGGTAGGCAAAGACAGAATTGCAAAAGAAAAGAGAAAAAATAAAAATAAAAAGAAGACATGGAAATAAGAAGGGGAAGGATAAGGCAACAGCACGAGAGAGGTGGACCCAGGCGGTCATGGATGAAACGTGTTTTGGAATCTTGCACAGCGATCGTAGCGTCATGTTCAATTTGTTGTGCGTGCTCGGCCCCCTTGGATCGTACCAACTTCTACCAACGAAAGGATCGATCACGTTGATGATCGATCCGTGAGCGAACAACGTTGCGGCATTCGAAAAAATTAGGTGCATCGCGTGAATCCCATTAGCGTGCACTACTGTGATTAAAGTCGTAACCATTCGGAACGCGAACAATGTAATAGCGAGGTAGTAAAGTGTTACGTCAATACTGTTCAAAGATTTCTATTGTGTGTATCTTAGCTGTGTTTCTGTAAGCACCGAGTGCCATTGTACAGTAAAAATAATCGGATTCATTTTGTTTTCGTTTGTGCAAGTCTAAATTCTTCTAAGTCTGCTAACAAAATTATCCTAATCTGTACGTACTTTATTGACAAATTTTGCCAACTATTTGTACCCTCTATAGACTATAGAAACTAGATCGTAGTCGAAACTAGACTATTGATCATTAATTATAATTAGTTAAACACGGCCAGGTATTGGCTGAGCGAGGATTAAAATGACGATAATATTTTTAGTTCAATTTGAGATTCTATTTGAAGTCTATTTTTTAAGAAGAATGAGTGGAAGAAATTTGAAACAGTAGAGAGATTAAAAGAATTTAGGAATAACAATATATCAAACTTATAAAAATTTTTTTAAAATAAGGAAGACATTTCCGTCTGGTCATTATGTTATGATGGAGAGAATTTGTATTCAGTTCACATGTTTTGCAATTAAGGCAATTTATATTTTGGCTCTTACGATTTAGAATTGATGGAGACAGTTTTTATATGGTTGTTAGGTCTCTTTACTTTGTATAAAAATCCGCAGTCTAGTTCTAGAAATTTCGAAAGTAAAGACTTTGTCGACGCGTGATTTTTCGATGAACCTTTATGAGATAAGTATGGAGTTGTGTGAAGCACTTACGTTGACTTTGGCAAGGTACAGCTCCAGCTCCTTATAAGGATCCATCTCCGGTTTACTCTCACTCAAAACTTTGCCACTTTCATCACCACTTTCCACTATTTTCAACCGATTCACTGTTTTCGTGGCGGTTATGCTCGACGCGACACTTCCTTTCGAGCCATCGACCTGCAGCCCACCGGTGTCTCGCATGGTCTCCATGCTCTGCCGTCACCTTGACCTTACGCGCATTTTCTTGTGCACCTGTAACAGAAGTAACGCACGCCGTTCAGTCTGAGCCACCAACCGACGAACAAAATAATGAAATAAGTATTCGAGAGGCGCCGATAACGATTGGCTAATTCCGTGACCTATGACACCGGATTCCTTATCGACGTCGCATCATCACTAGAATAGTTTCATTCTATTTTACCACAATACCACGATTACTCCTGTCTAGTTCTGCTTCATCAGAGGCTAGACATAACAATTTCGTTCAATCAAATTTTATTTAAAAAACTCCACGATTCGAGTAGTTGAACAGTTTTTATGCTATACCAGCTGTTTCATTTTTTTACAGGAGCATCTTTCGTGCGCCTATTTTTCAGGTTCATTGAACGCGAGAGTTCATTTGGATTCAAATAAATTGGTCGCGTTAAATAATAAGCTCGACAGGTTGAGAAACCTACGAAGGTTCTTAATCAACGAGTAATTTCAGTGTTCAGTAAATCGTGAAAGCCTGCCCCCCGTCGGCCGGTATTTGTTCATGAAAATGGCCGGTAATTAATATTATTATTGCGGAGATACAAATTAGCGTTTGAAACGACGAAGCAGCAGAACAAAAGGAAACCTGCGGGGATACCTACGGGGCAAAGGGATTATAATTAGCCCTAGTGTGACTCACTATCCGCGCTGTGCCGCTCGTATAATCCCGGCTTGTCAAACACTTGAAAAGGGTAAAATGGCCACCTGCGCTGTTATGATTGCATTTGGCTAAATTTAGCAGAAACGTACGCGTTAGTCACCGCAGCTAATTATATTTCGCAGATTAGTTCTCCCAGCGAAATGCGAGAAGGCTGATCTGAAATTACCACCGTACTTCGGACCCACTTTCCCATCTAAACTTGATCGCGTAACGTTGGATCGATCTCTGAACGCAATTGTTCTCGCTTTGTTAACTTTCTGAAGTACACCTGATCAACACTAGAACCACCACCGGACAGATAAAAATGATTCTGATTGTTTCGTTTGCGATTCATTGAACTTATAGAAACGTTTACAGCTTTTAGAAGTCGTAATAAGTCAAATCTTCTCACTATGACAAAGCTCCATGTAAAGCTTTCCTGTAACTCGATAGTTCCGGTGTAAATATTATGTAGAATAAAATATTTCCCGACGGAGAGGCACGATTGATAATAAAGGTATTGCACCGTGTTAAAGTGAGCAAGGGTTAAACCAAAGCGGCATTGTCCTTCGTGAAATGTCTTTCTTCGTGGTTTATCGGTTTCCTCGGGTCGGTATAGTACTCGCATGAGAACGCTCCTTCGTGAATGGGACAACATTTTCTCAAGTTCTGCGACTATTTCAAAGTTCAACGGGCCAACAGGTTTCTATCATAGTAGCTGGATCACGATCTGGGCGATCTACTGCGAGATCGTGTATCGATTGTGCCGAGTCAAGTGGGATACTTATAGGACATGATACGATTGCCGTTTCATTCAGCGGGCTCGCCAACAATAAAGTCATGCATGAGAACACGAGCTGGTCTCGCGAGGCGCAGACATAATATTAGAAAATCGCCGGATGTCTGATCGCGGTAACCTGTTGCCGTTGAATGAGTCAGGTGATTTCACAGGTGAGCGATGATGCTCGATGCAGCAGCGATTTTCAGACGTTTTTGCAGGAAACTGGCCATCGATCCAACTAAAAATTTCGAACACGAGATATTCCTCGATTTTCAAATAAGTGGAGATTTTCTGCAATAAGAATCCTTTTTTTTCAATCCAAGCTTCCTGTCCCATTAACTGCACAGTTAATGGGCTAATCTGGAATCGAATGCAATTTTATTACCAATTTTTACGAATTTTTTCGCAAGATTTATCAAACATTCTGCACTACGGTTTTGTACAGGCATCCGAGGGTATTTGGAGTACCTAAATAATTTTTTCAATGTAAAAACAATCAAAATTACCGCATAGAGAGATATACTTATGTCCTTAAAAAGTTATGTTA
>CM052118.1:18773277-18796398 GCA_028454245.1 Halictus quadricinctus
TATTGGAGCTTGGTTGGGAAGTGATGTCACATCCACCATATAGCCCTGACATTGCACCATCAGATTAGCATTTATTCCGAAGTTTACAAAACTCTTTGAATGGTAAAACTTTCACTAATGATGATGGTCTGAAATCGCACTTGGATCAGTTTTTCACCGAAAAGGATCAAAAGTTTTATGAGCGCGGAATTATGAAACTACCAGAAAGATGGCAAAAGATCATAGAACAAGATGGAAAATATTTTATTGATTAAAGTTCATTGCTTCGATAAAAAAATTGGATTTTATTTCACCTAAAAATACCGAAATTACTTTCTTGCCAACCTAATATTCTTAATAATAATCTTTCGATGGATGAAGAGCGTAGGAGAGCATGAAACGTGCGATTCACTTCTAACTGATCGTGAAAATGAGGATTAACTGTTCGAAACCACGGAACAAACGTGGAACCGCGGCTATTAGCTTCAATGTTGAGGTCGGAGACGTCATGCGAGTCATGTCCGAGACAAAAAGCTTGCAACTTGATTACCGCGTAAAATTTCAATCTCCGCCGCGATAAGTTCGCGCAAGCGGGAGAGGCCGTCACTTCTTTAATTGGTGCACTACCCGGGCTGCGTTGCTCGCTCGGGGATGTTCAGTAGCGCCGTCGAGGCCGAGCATCCAAGATTTACTTTCGTCGGTGCCCCGTAATCATCGCGTCAATTCGTCTAGAGTAGCGCGATTACAATGACGGCCTGTAATTACAAAGGATTACGATCGCGACGCAGCCGTCGACTCTTCGCCGCGTGAAATAATCGCCCTTATTATTCCGAAACTTTCGGATTTCGTGGTGACGCGTCTGTATGTATACCGTCTCGATATACAGTGACTCCCATTTATGCTCGGACAGTTTTAAAAGTAACTTTGTTAATATTGGACCGTACGGCCCCTTTAATTAGTTCGGATAATCGAGGTTCTGCTACATAGGGAATAAATGTGATCGAAACTGTGTCGTGTTTGGTCTGATTTTAACCAGAAAAATGTCACGAATTCATTGACCAAAGTTTTATAGAAATATTTGAATAAAAAAAATTGTATAATATACCACGTTTTTCAGACGGACTGAAAAGTATAAAATAAATTTTCCTAGCCCCATACAGATTCCTAACTCCATACATTTTAAGTAGCATTGAATTTTTAATTCGTAAAATTTGTACCGAACAGACAAAAAGACAGAAAGGAAAGCAAGTTAATAGAAACGTGGTAAAACAGTAAAAAAAAAACAGAAAAGTTTTATCACTAAATTATCGTCTCACGATGTGAGTTTTCAGATGTGTCAAGACAATACTGCATTCGCTGAAACTCGCACAAGACGAACGTTTAATTAATTTCACCGAAGAAAGGGGGGTCACAGGCTGTACATTTTCAGAGTAACACAGCAATTTAATGCCAATACGGTTCACTCGAGTAATAGCAAAACCACAAGACGCACCCGTAAGAAATCACAAGCTCCAATGAAGAAGTCCATAGAGTCTTCCCTTCTTTGCTACATCGGTTGTAGCGAGTAACGGCGGATAGCAATCCTGTTTCTTCTTCAGCCTAACTTCACTAACGATTTCTACTCGTTTCACATTCCAACAGCCAAATTGAGCACACAGACTCTCGCAGTTCTTACCAAACTGAAATCTGAATAGCAAGAAAGTATCATTCCACAATTAATACAACTTTTTCATAACTTTTGCCTGTTAAACGCAATCACGACCATCAGTACACTGTAGAAAGTCATTCGAAATGCTCGAAACGGTTAACAGCAAGGGAACGTTCGCACTGGCAACGGGTCAGAGGGTAAAGGGTTAGGGTTAGACGAAGTTGGACAGGAAGGCTTCGCGACTGAATGTCGATCGAGCGGCAAATTTTTCGCGGTTCGCCGCGTTTAACTTGTAACGCCGTCGACCGGGTATCTCGGCAAAAACCGGGAACGCAGGATCGTGCGATCTTTTTGCCGTGCATTCAACGGAATCTCTAATAAACTCTGAGTCATGTCTACTGGCTACCGCAACAAGAACTTGGTAAAACACAAAGAGACCACACACTCCCGGACGGAACATCTGATCGATCGGTAAACCGTGACGAAGAATGCCTGAAGGAAAGGATTGTTAATGATCTTGACTTCTCTCCGGCTTACCTACTCCGGGACTGAATGGCGAGGAGAGGCAGATACGTGTATACTCGACCCGGTCTGGTTTCGCATGATGCAGAATACACCGAGGTACGCGTTCGTTCCCGGAGAAAACGGAAATTCATAACAGTTTACCAGTCCCGGTCGTAAACGCGAGCCAAAGGTTGTAACAGAGCAGAGCGATAATCATAATGCTCGAATTTTCAACGGAATCGGAATCGCGTCTCGCCGGGCTGTTACGTTACGGAATTAGCATAATCAGCGAAGACTGGGCCGAGCCGAGGTAAAAAGAGCGAGCGCGTCTTCCATCTTTACCCCGGGCAAACGGAAAGAGAAAGGAAGAGACGCCTAGGAACTACACTGATCATTCCATGAGAGCTGTTTAGAGCCATTTAACAGCTGCTAAATACCGCGAGCATCCAGCGTCCTGGGTAGTCGGAGTTCCTTCCAGTTCTCGTATCCTTCCATTGAATGTCTTGTAGCGGGTTCCTTGCTGCGAGAGAGAGGCTGCCAGGAGGCCTTGCAAGGTTACCTATCTGTTAGCGAGGTCTACGAACCTCCATCGAGTGCGTATTACCAATCTGACCTTTGCCTCCGGATTTTTTAACGCCGTCAGCCACACCTGCACATCTCGCAGCGTGCTGGTTGCAAACCAAAAGTTTTCCTCTGAAAGGACTCCGTGAAAAATGTTTGTAAATTCATTTACTTTTATCCGTAAAAATTAAAATGATTAACATCATTAACAGAAAAATTAAAGACCACATTGTGTTTCCGCAGCAGATTCCACAGAACCTACAAGGGGGACATATTTGTGAATTTGTTTACTTTCACTCGTCCTATCGGCTAGTTTTACTCGGATAAAAATATAAATTTTCACATTACCAGCCAGTTAACCTAAGGTGGAACGCGAGTTCTAATTGCAACCTGCACAGAACATGAATTTTTCTTAAATTGCACACCAGTGAATCATTGGGTGACTCATTTGATCTTGAAAATTCAGCGTCAAGTAGATCGGAAATCGAAGTAACTGTAATTTCATCAGTGCGCCCGGTGCAACACCTAGGATAATGATACTCCAGTTCGTAATAGAAGACGTGTTTCAACATCGTTTAGGGCGTTATTAAGTGATCCGTTGCGATACAATGTTGACGGGTTACCTCACCGATTACGTCTTTAACGTTAATTAAATATTGTTATGGTGTCTAATGTATAATTATTCTGTCACACGGTGTAAGGGACTAATGGTATGCTTGAAATACAAAGTGATAGAGATGATTAGATGACGAGGGTTATTATTGAAGCATGACTTACAGTTTAGAGTGTATCTGATTCCACGTCCAATGTGCTCAAGAACTTAATAAACGTTTTTTCTTTTCAATACTCAACGGAGGAGTATGAAATAGCGATACCACGCCGATTTTGGTGAAACTTTGCGAAAAAGTAGTTTTTTTACACAGCACAATTCAGAATTCGATCTCAACGAAACCAATTCTGAATATTTTATGAATAATTACGAACTTTCCAACTAAAAAATTCTAGTTTCTTGGATCTCGAGTGTAGTCCACAATCGTGATGGAAGTAAAGAATTGATAATTGGAAGTTCGTGGGAAATGCTTCTTCAACAGTGCAGTAATTTATTAACAGTCACATGTTGCTAATTACCTTGCAGAATGCAGAACGAGCACCCGTGACTCACAACCACGAGCACTCACCTGAAGTTCTTCGGAGGTTGTGTAATCTTAATCAGTCGTGCAAGTAGAAGTGAGGAATTCGATTTTATCGCTTTACTTCGAATAATTACAGTATCGAAGGTGAAACTGGTCGCTTCAAGCAAGAATAACTTGACATTTAGAGGTGTGAGCTATTAGGCCTCGCAAATGAGTTGTAGGATTGACATTGAAATATGTATGTCTGTAGCCGAAAGAAAATGGACACTCAAGGACGGCGTATTCATCACATCTCGTGACTCCAAGTTGCACGCATCTGGCAAGGAAATGAACCTAAATGACCAATGATAGTCTCCGAAGCACGCTGTTATACCGCTTGCGCCGTAGTATGCTACAAAATATTTTCTTCAACCCTGTGTCTTTTCAAAAGCAATAAAACGATTTAGTTAAAAAGAGTATTGGATTTGCTTGTTCAAAATAGGCACTAAACTACGCCTCTTCGATATTTTTATTAATAAGGTCGTCACCATTTATTAAAGCGTCACAAATTGATTTGTATTATTTTCCCTCTATCGGTTTTATTAAGTACAGAATAAAATGAGTACTGTATTCGCATTATTTTCTATTTCAGTCATTCTGTATAACAGTGATTAAACGAGTAAAACTTTCTGTAATATTCTAAAAAAAAAAGAATGCAAGAATATTTTTCTATCACAATGCTATTTATAATAATGTAAATCTGTAAAAATGATAAAATTGAGTCCAGTCGAATAATTCACAATTTTTATGATATGTGATCGAATAAAGAATTATCTTTATTTTCTCAATAATTTCGAAATAATCAGAATGTGATGAACGGTAGTGGTGGGTTCAGAGTAAATGATAAAAAATCCTGTCCTCTGCAGTAAAAGGCGGAGCTTAAAATAGCAGATGGCACGAAACCCCGATGTCCCTCGGATAATCAACCGTCAAACGATTAACCGTCGGGCACGCGTGGCACAACATTAAAATGTTTTGACCGTATCGTGAGCATTGCTGCAATTTAAATAAACGGCACGTCGGCTCTGTCGCCGGAGAATAAGGAAACGGGCACGATGTTTGTTTAAGCGGCGCCAAGAAATAAGGGAGGAGCCGATTCACGAGGGCACGCTTTAATTACCGACTATTGTGCAACATTGCGATTGTTAAGACAGTGCTCTTTGTGCTTTGACGTTCCAGTAACGTCAACTGACAAGGGGACGGTCACGTAGGTGCTACTAGGTACGTGGAATCACTTCAATGTCGGTTCATGCTGCTGGAAATAGTACTACAGTACAGAAACTCCATATAATTTTCAGGAAAACACTAGGTTCTCTATTTTCAGTGAACCAGTAACACGAAAACGCAAGCTCACAATCACAGGAACACTATTACCGTTACACCAGGCAAAATGTGTCTAGTAACACTTTCTTTTAACTATTATTTCTGCAGGTTTTAAAATGAATTTTTACGTTGATCCATCGTACCAAACTCAATTAGGACCTGTAACCTGCAAGCAAGTTGGAGGACTACTTCGGTATCATACATCTAATTTTTTGCAATTTTCATTTCATTAAATAACTCGCTTTGATTTTATTTTGGGGGTTTCTAGTTTGCCGATCAAAGTGTTAAATTACACAAATTTAAGATACTCGCAACTTGCACGACTTACGTGAACACGTGTCGCGCAGGTACGACGGTGATACTCTCGAAGTGCCATAAGCGGCGCACAAGTACGTCCGACAAAGTGTTACAAAATTGATTTACAAACACTGTCGTCGACGAAGCGTCGTTTGTCAACGAATCGACAACGACCGCGAGGAGTACAGTTACCCTGTCGTCCGGGAAGTCGTGAATCTCTCTCCTTCCGTGATGAAAATTTCACGGGAAAATAACGCCAGCCGTAAAACAAGGTCCTCGACGACGAACCAAGTCGTCGTAGCCCGCGAGTCTGGTCCCTATGTAAAACAGAGAGTGTCATGCGAGGAAACGCTTGGCAGCCGCAAGGCGACGAGCCATCCTTGCAGAAAAAGTCTGGAAGCGGCTTGGAACGCTCGCGACACACGATATGTACACGGGCTGAACGAGAGATACCCTGAATGGATCACACAATCCAGCGAGCAGAAGAAGGCCGGGCCGAAGGGAGAAGGGAGAAGGGAGAAGGGAGACACGAAAAATACAATTAACCGTGATCAGTGTGAACCATTTTGCTTAGCAGGCCGCGTGTAGCGAGTATAAGGTGCTCTATCCTCTCGCGAGTCTCGAGTCGCAAAACTGGTTTTACACGCGGTCGATTCCGATATATAAGGACGCGAGACGCGGGGACAGACGGGTTTAGTGTACCACTGAGAGAGCCTGCACGCGGATTCTTTAAGGGCTGTACCCTGATTAACCGAATCTAAGGTCAGTACAAGCTGGCGACCACGAAGGAATCGATGAAGAGACGCGTTCCCTGTTTTACCCCAGCACGCGGATTCTTTAAGGGCTGTACCCTGATCAACCGAACCTAAGGTCAGTACAAGCTGGCGATCAAGAAGGAAGCGATGAAGAGACGCGTCCCGTGTTAACAATCCCGTGTTAACAATGAACCGTGAACGAAATGATTGCTGGATTTGGGAGATTCGAACAGGAAGTTTACGATTCTAGAGAGTGAAGACAGTATACTGTTCACCTAGGAACTCGTGTTTAGACACCTCCAGATCTATGGACCCCAGTGTAGAGATCTTTACTCGTAGATTGGACTCGGCAGCCTGAGCTGGATGATAGTAAGACTTTGAGACGCGTGCTTCGAATACCTTAGAACAAGCGTAGGCGACAAGAGTACTTTACAGTTAAAGTGACTGTGGTTTTCTGTTGCAATGAATTATACTATCGGAAAAAGAATTATGAAATATGTCAGATTTTATTATTCGTAGTATCACAAAACTTGCTATCTCGGGAACGGTCAGGGAAATCGAGCATTAACAATTGGACATTGCATTAAAAAAGAAAGGGAAGGTGACCTCTATATCTTCTGTACGCCTCCACTTGCAATTATGTAGTTTCTTCAACTTTTGTACGTAACATTTTCTCGTATTGTTTGAAATAACCAAGATATTCTAGCGGACAGAGTTCGTGGGACACACTGTATATTAATGTGGTAGGCTAACTTTTTCTTTGAGAATGTTTCTTAGTGACTTCACGATATATGTCAGCAACGCGGGTCTTGCCAGCGTCATGTATCGGCGATAATTTCGCGACGTTTACCATCCAGGCCTTGGCGACATATATAGAGAAATCACTGTATTTATCAGAGTGCACGGTTAATTTGTTCATTAAAGAGATAGGATCGTTGAGAATTGTTTGTTTTTAGATCAGGATACGGTCGTTTTAAATTCAAATAAATTTAAATTATGAACTATTGTAATGTCTGTATCGAATTTGAAATATTTCACCATTCACGGTCATATCTTATGTTTCTTCTGTAGGAGCACTGTGAGTCATTTTTCACTCGCGTATCATCTCTTGCGGAGAACCTTCAACAAAGAACGAGCCGAGTTATTTAGAAACGAAAGGCCGGAGATGATAGACCAGAAATGACGTTTAATAGTCGGTTGATTCGTAAAGGATAATATAGAAACGTCAATAATAACTTCAATTCTGTGAACACGCGATTACATCTATTCGGATGCATAGCGGCGCGCGAGCAAACCCCAAGTGAGAATTTAATTTTCTTAGTACCTCGCAGTCAATAACGCGTGGTAATGACCGACACTTAGCCTGTCATTCGGTCGTATTTCTCGACGAATGACGTCCATGCGCAACACGCTTTGAGATCAAACGCAGAATCACTGTCCCATACGGACTGTATCTACGCTGTACACGGTTTTCCGTGGGCGCAATTAATTTTATTTTCTTCGGATTGCGCATCGGTGAACGTGAAATTGGATCATTCGGGGTAATCTTAATTACATTTGAGATACGTACGTCTCGGGAGCCAGCTTTCTCATGATAGTGATCGTGACTGCATAACAATTGAAACTTACGGTACTTTGAGACCTATGGCGTGATTCAACGAACAGCTTTTGACGTACTGTTCAATTAATTTTCAGCGAATACAGATGTCAGTTGATTGCCTAAAATACTATAGTACGTTGACTCGAAATGTAGCGTTCGTTGCGTTAACAAAATTTCTTTGAAAAGTTTGTGGCTGCGGTCAGATATTTTTATCGTTCGATGTCTAATTAAATAGACGGCTTTTATGCATTTATACTAAAAAAAAATTGACATAATATTCGACATATTAAATTTATCAAAAAATTAATTTCGGTGTCTTACAGTAAACTCGGAAAATTTTTATTTTGTATAAAGACCTACGGTCTTTTGATTAAGTATCCGAAGTGTCAATGTAGTAAAGCAATATTGGCACGCTGCGAATTATAGTGTAATGTATGGATCTCAAATTTTACATTTGTTTAAAATAAAAATTTAGACGATCGTATCGAAAGCGACCCAAAAGCACATCCTTTGTGACAAAGAACTAAAATCTGCCAGAGAGACGCACATATCAGCTGCGTGTATCAAAGGAAGCTTGCCCACACTTCCCAGCGTGGTTGCTGCGACTTCCGGTGACCTAAACAGCGGCAGATGCGCGCCTATCACTTCCCCTATCTCTTTTCGTTCAATTGTAGAAAGCTCCATAATCGCCAACAATTGCTTCTAATATTCTTGATTCAGCACATCGAGACGACACGTTCAAAATAAACATTTTGAAAGCTGATTTCAAATTTCGGACTCAAAACTCGGATTCTGAATCCGTTGCAATTTTCATTCGTGTCTAACAAAACTATTTTTGTAGTCTACTTTGAAACAGTACTCTTTTAATCGTGCAATTATTTTGATCTTTAATTGCATGTGGCAGTATTAACACGATCGATTAGTAAAATCAATAACATATGAAATTAATATCGAGTACGTAATAGTGTAATGATTAGACTGCGGATCTTAATGCATTTATGGCTTCAGAAAAATGCTAGATTCCAGCGAATTCGCTGAAAATAAGATCTCGCACTTTCTTAAAGTTTGCCTAGAAAAATTGGAAAATTGCCTAAACGTCCGCAGCCTAATGATTAACGGTTTAGCTGATCAGTGCAGTTTGTTTTTCTTCTTTTGGCGGTTCTTCCGCGAACAATTCCCAGGGCAATTTAGCAGTTAGACGAAATGCGAGTGGTTAATTTTCTGACATGTGCGGCGAAAGTAAGAGCTCGTTGAGAATCGTAACCGTGCCCTAAAGGGAGCGACATTTACGTGTCCCGCGAATCGTTGTTTCGATTTTGCAAGAGCCACGCGAGCTGTATACGAGCTCGTCGAACGGAACGCGTTCGGCTATGTAATTCCACGTGAAAGTAGTAGACACGTCAGGCATAATTTTAAACCGCGTGTTACCGTGTGTTTCGCGAACGATGATGAAGTGTCTTTTCCGCGTACCGAAGTCGAACGTTTCGCGATGTCGAAATTATCATGCGAAAAAATGGTGACCAAACACGGTATACCTCCGAAACGGCGCGACAGCGATTTAAACAAAATCTGCAATATTCTACAGACGTTAACACGAGAAAAATGTCGATTATTTCTGTATCATTGTACGCTAGAGTTTCGTTCGATCATCGGCCGGAAAAATGAGAAACCATTCGCCTCCGACGATAGCCAACTTATTTCTTCGGAAGAACTACGTACTATTAGTATCCTTCAGTCCGTTAAAAAACAGTGACAACAACAAGTCGGTGCCAAAGTCTTGTTGCTCGAGCAGGCTCGTTAATTTTCCATCGTTTTAGTCATTGTTTCTTGTACGGTCGTGAGCAGCCGTCTAGCTTCCTACCTAGCACCGGGCTTTATTAACAGCGAATACTTCTCAAATAATAAATTACTTCGTCGAACTGACGTGTATGTACATTCAGATGCACCGTACGCCTTCTTCTTTGTCGATAAACCTATCAGTTCAGCCAAGAATTTACAACATATTTAAACCCCCGTCCCGTCTGCCTCTTGTTACCAACCGAAGAACAATCGGAATAAAAGAGCAATCAAACCGGGAGACCCATTAAAATTCTAGAATCCGAGAATGAAGAGAATACGTGGATAAACACGTCCCTGCGATTAAAAATCATTTCTCTTTAATTTCGCAACAAACACACAACACGTCCTACGACGTTCAATAATATTTTAGACTTCATGGTTTCGGTACAAATTTATTATTTCCCCTTTTTCCCAATAAGTCGAAAACAAACGAACAATACTTTTAGATTCTTCTAATGTTTCCACAGTTTCCTATTCCACTTACAAGTTTCTTTTATAAACGCGTAAAATCCACAGTACAGTTATAATTTTAATAATTTCGCCATTTCTCAACAAGAACAAGGTGGCCAGGTGACACGAAGCGTGTTTTCAAATTCTGAAGTTTCAGTTTCCGGTATGCAGGACGTTTGTCTTCCAGTCTTCGGGATCGGAAGCTGCCCGATGAAACGTTCGATTTTTCTTTTAATAAAATTATGAATACAGACGCATTGTTCGAGGTCCGTACGAAGGCACCGATCTGATAATGTAGACGCATCGCTACTAATGCATTTCGAAAGGGGGAAGCGCATTGATGTCAAGCGAATAAAGGCCGGGTTGCACATAAATATTTCATACATCGTACTGCTAGATATACAGATGTCTGCGACCGTACGATAAACCATTGAAAGATAGACGGACGGGAATGCGCTTAACCGTTCTCCGCGTCAGTCATCGTCAATGCTGGTTCCATAAAAATTAACAGACGTCTCCATTTTTGCAAGTTACGCGCCGTGTGCTCGAGGAACGTGGCGCACGCTGTTGCGTATATCAAATGCCAATTCGATGGTGTTCTGTGCCGGAATAAGCGGCAATAGTTATTGAGGCGTAGCAGCCGGTTATTGCCACGGAGGTTAAATAAACCGTGGAATTCTTCCGTAGAACGTATTTGTAATTAACAGCTCGGGAGACTCCTCTATTAATTCTAATCTATCGTAAGCTTGTTCAAACATTAACTGATTCGTCTTTTACTTTCTTCGAGAGGATATGGTGATCGTAATGAAGAGATTTGACCCTAACTTTGTGATTGTCCAGAGAATGCGCTCGAATCGATGGAAGATGTTTCGCATCGTGTGCAAAATATTTCATATTTCATGTTACGAGAAGGCGTGCACAGGACGAAGCAAGATGCCGGAAAGAGTGAAGAAGGCGACGGAAAGAGAGGGCGTTTAACCGCTCCTGGCTCACCGTGTCCGCCGGCTGGCGAAAAGTTCTGCACGATTTTACGTTGCGTCATAAATGTGGGATGTAAATCATAGCCGGAGATGCGGCCGATTCCGTAGAGGCGCGTAAAGGTTCGCAGAAATAACAGAGAAAGCGAGAGAAAGAGAGACAGAGAGGGAGAAGGTGTGCAGGGTTGGCGACCAAGAAACGTAATAGACTTTGAAAAGGCTCCCTGTGAACGGAATCGGTGCTCCCGTTCGAATCGCGGACGGTTCGCCCCGTTGCATTATAAATCAATAACTACTAAACAAATTTCCCTTTCGACTCGGCCGCACGGTTTCTCCACCGGGCCTGCCTCTGACGTTCCAAGAGCTGCTTTATCTCGAGAATAAACGTTTGCGTGTGTTCTATTTTCAAGGTCTACTTCACCACTTCGAAATATTGTTCTAACGTAAACAGTGCGATACGAACGTTTAAAAACTGATTTATGGCTCATTATAAATTGGCACAGCTGCGACTGACAAGATTAAGAAGCCTCTTCTAGATTTTCTGTTCGCTTTTGATCAGACCGAAACGACTGCTTCATAAAACCAAGCAGCAAATACAACATAACTTGTTTACATTGCGATCCAATAGATCGAGGAGAACGTTAGGGTACTTTCTTTTCGAGCAGCTTTCATCATTTTCGTCGCTTACACCAATCCTTTCAACGAAACTAGTGTACCAAACTTTATCTGGGGAAACCAGGAATTTTTAACTTTTTTTATGTTGTCCCGTAGTTTTTGGCAAGAGAATACCGAAAATCCAAGTTTCGATCGCAGGAGATCACTGGTTCAAAAGTTATCCGTGTGTAAGGATGTGCGACTTTCAGCGTTCTCACAGGTAAGGGCGCCGCCATGTTGGTATATAGTGACCGTGAATTTATTTTTATTTTGTAATATTTTGAATTCCCGAATCATTAATTTTGGTACCATCACAGTCTTCATAACCATAAAGGAAAATGCCAAAATAGTAATAGGACGTTTTCAGAAGTAATATTTAATATTTCAGAATGAAGCAATATTTTTAATATTCCTAGAAAAAAAAAATACAATTTTAACCCATACGTTTAATTTATGTCCTTGTAAAAATATCAGAAAAATTCTTTGAATGCCCACTTTTGGATCATTATTTACCAATTTATAGCTCCATAATAAAGATTTTGAAAACCTTTCTCAGAAATGAAATGTATATTTTTTAGTGCACGCACAATTTCGAATAGACTGTTTACTGCTTAGTATTTGAAGTAATATTTCACGCAGTTCTGGTTTGAAACGATGTATGGAAAGACAGTGGGTACTGCTTAATTTAATGTAGATTGTCAAGGTAGGTTGTCGGTGTCCATATCATGTGGTATTGCAACAAGAAAATAGATCGTAATCCATCAAACAAAGACATTCCTCGGTATAACGATTCGCAATGGTTCCACTTCCGTTACCCAACCTCTGCCTCGCTCATTTGTTCCAAGGAACGTTCAGTGGTTCGTTAAAACGGCCGATGAATAATGAACAATTCGCAAACAATGCAGACAATTATAATTCCACCGTAGCAAAGGCTACGCCGTCGCACAGAAGTCGACTATGCGAAACAGCGAGCCGTTCGTTGCAAAGCGGCATTTGCATTATCAATCCGCGCCATACATTACTTCCGTCGAGGAATAAATACTCGATTGTCATCGGCGCACCGCTCGTACGTAATTGCATCGGTTCGGCGGGAATTCAAAGTTACGGGCTGGTAATAGCCGGCGACTAATGTTGTCACTGCTCGTAATCTAAGAAAATGCCGAGCGTAAGTCAGAGAAATGAGCGAACACCTATGGCGCATGTTGGTTTATGGCCGCCGGTGATAAAAGGAGCGTAAAAGGACCTGATCGCACGGTAGTGCTCACACGAATTTGCGAAATCTGTTACACTTCGATTTCCACGACCCATCCCCACCACTTCTTCTTTTTTAGACCTCGGCGAAGCCTTATCGCACTAGACAAGGAAACGGAATAATACTGCTAGAGAAACAGGACAGTCTCACTTCAAAGAGATGCCGCGAGCGTAAATGGTAATCATACAATAAAGAAAATTTCAACTTCAGTAATTCCTTTCGAGTATCAGTAGATCTTCCAGATTTTCCTGATTAAAACGAGTCCTAGCATGTCGTTTTATAGAATGTAAAAAACAAAATTAAGGACATTCTACTATATCTATGTACAAAGTTTATAAAAGTACACCGATCCACGTCATGTTTGTACTCATTTTAATCAGGAGAATCTCAACAATCCACTGGGACCACGTTTGAAGGGGTAAGACAAAAGTGACTGAGTTTGACATTTTTTTTATTGTTCACATTTCATCCTTTCGAAGTGTCGTACTCGCTAAGCCTAATTCTCTTGCTGTGTTGAGCTATGCTCGTGTCAATTACTTCTACACAAACGCTGCCCTGTAACGGAAGAATTTTACTTCCGGTTCCCGAACTTTAGAAATTTAAGTGAGCTGTACTCGACGGGCTGCTACGAAACAAAATTGTCGATCGCACGAGACAAAGGATCCTTGGCCCTTAGGCCCTTCGATTATGGTAGCATATGAAGCTCCCGCGGACACCGTGAGTCATGGTGGTATTTTTCGCGGAGATCGCTCGACACGCATGCCGGCCACGTATTTCCACAGAAGCGCGGCAAAAAGGAATTTCATCGCTAAGCGCCATCTCCGATCGAGCATGTCGGCACAATACGAGACTATAAACTACACGCGACTGTTTCCACGGTGGCCGGTTCAGTCCACTCCGTTTTTGTCTTGCGTGGACTCATTCGCGGACGTGATCGAGGATTTTCATGTAGACTAACAAGAGAACAGCACTTTCAGTACCACGAGCAGAAATGGTGGACGGAATTATCAGGGGTAACCATAAATAATATAGTTGCCACAGATTGGTCAAACATTGCCACCTAATTCGTGGACTACGTACTAATAATTAACATAGTGAGCTTACTGTGAAATTAAACTGTCATTAACCTGTAGTGGGCCGGAGGGTGGCCACTAACACATTGTTTTATCGATTTATTTATATAGAAGAAAGTAAAGTTTTCAATGGAAAAATGCCGACTCTCTAAAGGTTAATTAATCTGTATTAAATATTAATAAAATTCTATAGTTCTGGGACTTTTATCGGCTAGATATTTGGGACAGATATCGAGAAAACACTGTATCGAGAAACGGAATTACTTATGGGTAACCCTAATTTTTTTTCTAGATTTATAAATGAATTTTTGAGCTGATACAAATCGAATGAACACAAGCTGCGTGTCTATTAAAATATATTAAAATAAATACGTATGTGTTCAAAGGCGAACATAAGTGATCTGATCTTTCGCACGAAAAATGCACTCTAAGAAGATTTATAATTTGACACACATCGACATTGCAGTCGAAGCAAGCTAATAAATAAATTAATTGAAAACAATTTATGAACGTTAACGGAAGATCAAATCATAATTTATTGGGTTTGTTTACGAAAGATAGGCCAGAAGAGAGAAAGGAAAAAGAAAGTGATAGTGCTGTTACACATAGATGCTGATAATGATGACACAGAATGGTTATCTTGCGCTGGCAACCACAAAACTGATAGTAATAGGGAAAATTGGATCCGTCGCATTTCCTGCTTTCATTTCAGACACGAAGAATGTAGAACTTTAGGACTATAATTTATTAACCAATGTGGAGAAGATAAAAAAATTAATAAAATACAAGATAACTATCTTCGATAACTGTATAAAAATCCTTACAATTGATACTGAAACTAGACTATAACTAAAAATGTGAGAAGCAACTGAGCGCAGCAATGGTGTTAACTATAATCTTTCCAAATTGTCAATTAAACTGTAAGGAGTATGTAGGTTCACTTCAAAATTATTTCCCCAGTCAGCGAGAGTGCACCTTGTATGATATATGTGCACAGTTATGATTATCATGGATGCAAATGCTGAATTTAATAAAGAACGGTAAATTACTTATTTATACGAATACCTTTATCGATTCGGTTCATTAAATTTGGCTGGACACGTTTACACATTCGTGTAAAATATGGAAAAATCATTTACTGTTTACAGAGGTGCTTCTGTCGAATTAATTGTACGATTTCATTGTGTTACGAACTGGGTCACAGATCGCACCATACGTGCGGGAGACGCGGAGAAAGCAAACAGATGACGCTCACGGTGATGAGTTGAGCACTTATCTGCGAGAATGCAAATAGGAACAGAAGTCGGACAATGATGGCACGGTTGTGGAAACATTGTTCGCAATAACGTTATTCAATATAGCGATTGATGCCGCTTGTACACACGATTCTGTTACTGGCTCTTGTGTAATTGTAAAATGTCGTTATTACTCTTCGCAGTACTTAGAACGCCTATACTTTCGACAGAAATGTATACACAGTCTGTTTCTGATTCGCATTTTATTCTGTATACAATTCTATCATCCTGACATCCTCCCAACCCAAAGTCCAAAGTTAATTATAGCAAGATAAAAATAATAGATGCTGCTGGAACAAATATTCTACGCTCAAATAATACAAACGTTTTATTTCTGAATTCTCTTTCTATAAAAAAAAAACTACAAACAGCAAAGTGACAGCTATCCAAATATGATTTCTACTAAAAAGTGTCCATCAAATAGATAAACAAGATAAATAATTTCCGAAAAGGATTGCTGCTTCAACTTTCATGTTAAAGTTCTTGAGAGCTAAGCATTTTGTTTTGAAGAGAAAAAAGTGAAAAGGGTTCCCGAATTTCTTTTGTTCCCGTGTGGATAAAAAATAGTATTCCATTATTGCCAATAATAGGTTAGATCGTTATGAATTTCCCTACAGAAACGACAGCAATTGAGTGCAGAAACCAAAGAATAAGAAAGATGAACAGCACAGAGTCCGCCCGGCCGACAATCGAACAATTATAATGGTAACATGTAACGGTGACGTAAAGTGTCGAAAAGCCCGGGACGAACCTTGAAAGATTCTGTAAACATGATCGCTGCATCCGTTTTGGAGAAGGGTGGGGGCTGCAGACTGCAGCGCAGAGCACAGCATTGGATAGGCGTAAACTGTTTTGAAGGTTTAGCTACACGTGTCGACCACGTGGTCGTTGCAACGCGCAGGAAAACGGTGCATATATTGCCCCTTGAAACTTAGTTCACAGCGTTTGCTTACAAATGGTTTAGCCGAGTGACGAGAAAATGTTTCATTGCTTCAATATTCTTCGTATACCGATCTGACATTCCTACTTATTTTTAGCTTGCTCAGACGTGAAGGGAAAGCCTTAGTAACTGAACGGCGGAGTCCAAAATTGGACAATTTTAATATAAAATTTTTTCAAGTACCTGCATCTGCAGATTCTTTTATTCTCGTGAAAGCGCAAGCGCCAGGAAAAGGGCCAATTACACGTCATGTTAATTCGGAAATTCATTTTTATCGTAATATTTGTGCGAATAAACCGCATTTTTAGAATTCCAAAGGTTGAAGTAACCGCTACTATTTCAACTTTCCAATATCACTTTCAATATTCAAATTACTTCGTGGGAATTTTTGCGTTTCATATCCGACACTTGAAGTGTTAATTTTTATGCGTAGTGATTACTTGAATGTGGATTTTATACATTTACGGCAGAAACAAGTAGGCGAAACTTGACACAGCAGAAATATTAAAAAGAAAATAAAGAAAAACTAAGAAAAACTAAATAAAGAATTAAGACTAAAAGACTAAAAGACTAGAGACAAGAGACTAAAAGACTAAGACTATTAAGACTAAATTAAGAATAACTATGTGTTACTTTCAACTTATTGAAATTGTTAAAAACTGGAAGAAGGTTGTATTTAGCTCCCATATCCTACGATTAATTCAATTTTTATTTTACAGAAAATGTATGTTACTATCTGTTGATTGCAAATGATACTGTTACTATCGTTAGAGAAATTATTATAGCAAACACACGAAGAGAAGGTTCTCGAGAAAATAAATGCGATGGACTGAGTGATGAGACTCGACGACCGTTTCATCCCTTGACCTAAGACACTAGAAACTTCTGATTACAAACACTTTGATCCTGACGACCATAACCGAAGGGGAGAAAATCGGAGTCGCAATCTTATCACGGTCGATAGCCTATTACAAAGAAAAAGGCTCGTTCACTGCAAACACGAATATCTATGTGACTCGACGGTCTGACGATACACGCGCATTATGTTTATTCGGAGGTGATAAATGTTCGGCCGTCATTCACAAGTCGGTAGGCTGACGATCCGGCCGGAAACATCACGTAACAGCGATTTATGGTCGAAGAAATGATTTCGTGATCCCATCCGCAGTAACTCGCACGTGTTCCCCATAAGAATTCGATCGGTACGGGGAAAACCACTGCTTCACAACAACACCATATGTCTCTTTCTACGGCGGAACGCTATCCTAGACGAACGAATTCTGTTTGGTCATCGTGGATTCATGGTTACTGTATGAATTACTCCAGAACACTACTCCTAGTAGTATGCACAAGCACGTAAAATGATGGAAATAAGTTAAACTAGTCGCTAGTGGTGTGCTTTATTATATTTCTAGTTTTATGTATTGTGAATGATACATCAGACTAAACTTCGCTTCAGGAAACCAGGAACTTTTAACTTTTTTTATGCAATCCTGTAGATTTTGGCGAGAAAATGCGGGAAATCCAAGTTTTAATCGTAGGAGATCAGTAGTTCAAAAGTTATGTGCGATTTTCAGCGTTTTTCACAGATAAGGACATTACAAAAATACTTGGACTTTGAGATCTTCTAACGATTCTCAATGCAACATGCAACTAATTCTTGAATTTTCAATATTCGCGGAAGGTGTTACACACTGTTGTTTGAAGGACTGTAATCGTTTCAGTAAACAATTACACTTATCGTTGAAAATATTCCGAATCAGAAGGGAACAGCGGTAAAGAATTCTAATCTTTCTGCAACGTCAAATTGATTTCGACTTCGTCGTCTTCACAAAATGGACACTATCTTTGACAAGCAGAACAACGGACAGTTTTCAGCTGATTTTCTCTTCTACAATGGAAAAACTAGATGGTTTCTAATGATGAAAACGTATGTGAAAAGTGTTCAGCTTTTCAACGTCCTCGTCCGCGTAAAACATTGACAAACGAGAGGCCGAATCCGTTTCCTATTCGAACAATAGATTCTGGAGCGAGTATTGTTACGAAACTTACGGTGTATCGTTGATTGAAAGCGAAACACGTTCGCAGAAATTGCTCATCAGCATCGCGTGGGATTCGGCCGACAGAAATAGCTCGATCCCCTAGCTTGTGCAAAGGATTCGCGGGATACGGCGTTGTCGTGGCCCAACTGGACTTTTCGGTTTTGCAATCATTCGCAGTTAGTACAACGACAATTCCGCTCTCCACGTAACTCCTATATCAGCCCCTTCGCCGCAATAATGCGAGGGAATGCGACTGTCAGAGTGGCAACGACTGTGCGTTACAATACCGGAACCCTTGTCGTCTCGAAAATTTTTTCTGCACTGTCTCAGACTTAAAAAATTTAGTTGTTGCGCAAAGCGACAAAAGCAATCGAAATTTTCAAGTCTATTGAGGAAGAAAATAGATTTCTATTTTTTACTCCGCTTTGTTACGACGGAGATGAAAGATTTTTATTTTGCACGAAGATTCAGTCATGATAAATGATGGTAAATATCAATCATTGAAAGTAGTTTTATGAATAGACTGTGGATTTTATGCTAAAGATAAGTAAAACACTGAAAAGAATGCAAGTATATAGACAAGTTATTTTCCAATAATTAAATGACTAACAAAAGAAATAGATTACTGTTTAACTTCCTTTTCTTGAAAGTGAAACATACTGTTTCGCATTAAGGTACGCGGTCTGGTTATGAGAAACTTCAGTAAAATAAAGTTTGCCGTATGCAAGATATGAAAATAATATGAAAAATTATTTTTTGAATATTATAGAAAATAATTAATGGGTAGGAGAACAACCGAAGGCACCAGAAAGGACATCGCTCCGATATTTTTAGTTTTGCAGAGACACGATAGCGAATAAAAGACTGTGTGACACATGCCAACCCCGCGTCTAACACAAGGCTAAGTTTTACGTGGATAATATCTTCTCTGACTTTTGTGCTGTTAACTCCCGCTGAACGAACGTCACATCATTTTAACCCGCCTGCTGGTACGCTCACCTGAGCGGAACAGATCTTTTCCTTATCGTTCTAATATAAACAGTGACGCTCCGGGTCGGCTCAAGCAAGGATAGTGCACGCTTTTTGAAGACCAACAGGGTTCATTGCTACGAAGAAATAGTGTCCGAGTATTTCTATTCGATCCCCCAAAAAGAACTCGAAAATTGAATAGAATTGTATTCCGTATTCTGCAGTCAACGCGGACAATTTTTATTTTGCCTAAAAATCCGCGTGTCTAATTCTAATAAATATTTTACCAGTATTTTGCCATCTATCATTCTACAATACTCACAGGCTATTTATACCCCCTTCAAATTGTGCATACCCTGAGGCTTACATAATTCAACAGGAATACAATCTTGGCATGTTTTGTTTCTCAGACGTGTTATTAAATAACCGATTCACATTTCACTCGACACGAATGAGTCGTGTAGACATTTATATGTATAATCTAGTAATTTCATTAACTTTCCGTTTATCCTTTATAAAATCGAGAAACTCAAATCGATCTCTTGAATCGCAACAGCCATAAAAAAATCTTTAATCCGGTGCCAACGACCTCGCGACTAATAAAATAATGATTCAGCATTTGCCACGAGCGAGAATGGTGTTTATAAATAATTAAGAAAGTAATCCCGGTATCAATCCCATTGTACTGTTACCCGTGCCCTCCAGAGAGGTGTCGAAAAATCAAAGAATTAAGTTTCGAAGGCGAGGTAGGTAATCCTTGCGATCGTGACGAGCGAAACGAGGATCTGAATTTCAATACGAAATTAATCGAAACGGGCGTCGATGTAATCCGGGCGGACCATCATCGAAAGCATGAATACCAATTTTTCGGCACACGAGGAGCCTCGAGCGAGAAGTTGCGTCCCAAAAGATTCCCAGTTATCGCGTGCAGATTTTATCGGCAGGGAATTCCAAGAGGATGATGATCCTCGATGATGTCACTGCGACATTGCGCGGAATCGTAATCAGGATTTCGCCTTCGAGAAACGCGCGTACTTGCTGAACGAGTCTTCGGCAGATAGCGATCGGCCGATCGATAAATCGATCGATTACGGAACCATTACGACTGTTTGTTGCTGGTGTACCGTCAGACGCCTTTTTCGATTCATTGAGTCCTTAGCCGAAGCACCGTGCAAACAACGCAATTTCTTCCTTTCGTGTAAATCGTTATGTCCGATTCTTTTGACACACTTTAACAAGAATTAACCAGGATCAATCATGCACCGTGCGTCCGTCAGGAGATGGCAATGATTTCGAGAGTGGGGCGCAGGAGGATCTGCGAGACCCCAGGATCTTGAAGAGCAATTGATCTACATATAGCATAATTCATGTTACGCGACCATCGAATCTACTCGATTTTTTAAACGAATGCTATCGATAAACTCTGAATTTTTCTACCGATTGTTACAAATTCAAAATTCAAATAATTATGAATAAAAAGCTAGTATTTTAAATTTTATCGTGAAGATTTAGTGCTGACCCTGAAGGAAGTTAGTGTGAATATTTATAACTGCTATACCTGGCAGGACAATTATACTTTCAGGCAGTATCGTTCGACAAAACAAAGTGAACCATGACTACAATGTTAAATGAGAACGAGTGCAGTTCTAGATTCCAAGGCGATGAGAAACGTGTTCTAATTGGTAATCTTCTTTAAACAAGCTTGTATAATGCAATAAAATATGATGTAACAAATAACACGACCAGGATCCTCCTCATTTGAAATTAAAAATGATCTTATATAAGTGATTTGAAATTCTGTCCTTGACTGATCAAATTTAGCACCATTTTATTACTACCGGAAGTAATAAATCGTCAAGATTCAAACTCGATGATCATTCATTGTTCAATTCGAGTAACCATCGATAAAAGTTGAACAGCTGTTCAACGATACTTTTGAGTTAATCGATGAATGAAATCGTGTACAGTTGTAACATCGATTTGATCATGACAGTAGTATTCGCGTAATCGCGAGTATCGGTAGTGAAGCCACTGATAAGGGCGACACAGAGACCGCCATCGAAGATAACGATCTGCCATTAAAGAGTTCTAGGAGTAATAAAGAGGGTATTAAAAACGACGATGATCGGACGTTAATTTCAAATTAATCTTCTAAACATTCGTGTAAACTACTCTGCAATCTGGGTTATGTCATGGAGACAGCTCCGATACGCAAGACCCTCGAGACGGATGATAACAGTGTTCCGCGATAAGTATTTGACACTTTCCAATGGTTTTCTAATGATTGTGAAAATAAATAACTGAACCATTTCGCTTTTCAACAATTGTCGACCGATTTGTGTGAAGCTATGGCGTCGTTTTATGGGAAATTGTTGGTGACGAATACCTTAGAAATTGATTTGTGTAATGCCAAAGTAGCATATCAATTGCTGACACTAGTTTGTAATAATGACAATACTGAATTGTTTGATAACGCGTAAAACTGTAACCAGAGCAATCATTTGTTCTTCCGCAGTTAATTTCTACTACGATTAAATAAGTGTCTTTTCAATTTGTAACAAACATGGGTAAATGAAATATAAAATAGTAAAAATATTAGGGTCATTGACGGACATAAACCTACTTATCTCCCACAGTATTGTACGTACTATGCTGGCACCCTTATATCGTTCTTTTACTACGTGAAATTCACGTGAACTGCATAACGAGAAAAACCTAATTGCCAACGAGTTTGACATTCTTTCTACGGGACTCGATGTGTAGACCAAAGTAAAGACCAAATGTATAAATAGAAATTTTTCTAAATTAACAAATTGAAAAGTGTAATGATTTGACACGGTGTATTAATAGAGAGTCAAATTTCGTTTTCATTTTAACGATCTTAATAAATTGGACATATCACAATGTCGCGATTCACTCAAAGATAAATTGATTTTATACAAATATTTTATTTCATTTTCCTGTAACAGTACTCAGAATAATATTCACAGACTGTATGACCCTTTTCTACTGAATTGTTTTAACATTTCGTAAAGGAAGTGTATTGCACTTGGTAAAACATTTTAACCCTTTGCACTCGAAGCTATTTGTAACTCCAAAACGAAAGATTTCTTCCGACCTAGAATATTTCTCTTCCACATATTCTTCTTCGTGTTATACATACGAAAACGGTGCAATTTACCCGTACAACACTGAAGTGTCAAACAAATTTAATTATGTAAAAACTATTTTGAGTAATGATACAGTCGCCTTTCGAGTGCTAAGGGTTAACAGTGAAGGCAAGCAGCGAAGCAAATGGTAGTAGCGAATGTAGTTAATATCTTTACTGTTTTCGATTGCACTCAATAGCCAGGGTAAGGGGCCCAATTACTAAGGGAACTAAAATGTTTTCAATATTCGTTACGCTTTAAAAATAAGTATACTTAATACAGTAATTGGATGCCCGACTCTAGTCGAGGCATTTTTCGGAGTGCAAGCGAAGCGGCGCAGTCGACAACCTCTAAAACACCTATCGAAATCGAGATTATCTCGATTCTGCCCACGAACTAATAAGGAACAACTGGACAGGGGGTTGTCAAAGGAGCAGCTCCAAAAATCGACGAATCTCGACGGACAATGTCCGCGTGTTGTAACATGCAGCGACGGTGTCAATCTGCCAACGGAAACGTCGTGTTTACCTAGAATTTTCGTGCAGACAGTTTCGCCGGTGAGGAGCACGCCGTCGTCGACAGGACTGCATGCATCCACGTGTTCGGTCGCAAGGTTAAATCCACTTGTATTTACAAACGCCG
>CM052118.1:18796498-18876551 GCA_028454245.1 Halictus quadricinctus
GAAGATTGCCACCAAGAACCACGGTTTATTACTCTCCTTTTCAATCGGAGAGCTCACTGAAAGAACCGCGCGGCGCACTCGTCAACCGGTACGGTGCGCATCGGTCGGCGTTGGTCGCGCGAAATTTGAAATCGAGCACGCGGATGGCGCCGGGTGTCGCACGTGGTCCCGACGTCACACTTTCGAAACTGGCAGCACCGGTTTCGGTGTATCGGCGTATTCCCGCCAACGTTCCCGCGAACGGTTCAACCACTATCCTTTCGCGATCGACGCGCACTGTTCTCCCGGGAAAACAGGGTCAAACCGAGAAGTCACTTTGCCGGACAAAAACCCGCGGAGATCCCTCGCGCAGACACGTAGCGTAGCCTCGGTCGCGTGCGTCCGCGCGAGTTGTCAAACGAATCGGGCGTGATCGGTTCCAGGTGCGGCACGTCCGTTCGTGGATGCTGTGTCTAATCCAAGTGACACGGTTACACGGAACGACACCGCGATCTCGGTGAACAGGATGGGGACGCGAGTTTTCGATCGGGCGAGCACCACGAAAAACTACTGTCAGAACCGTCTGGCACGACCGCCGCGGCGACACTGAGAAACGACGACGACGTTCAGCGCTGCTTGCTGCTCGCTCGGCACGCTACTACTACGCGGCAGGCGGCAAACCGACCGTACGAGCACTCTACCCTTCTTTCGTTCTCTGTTCCTCCTACTCTCTTCACCGATCGCCCGTTCCTTCTCCAGCTCCGTTTTCTCCGTCCCTTTCCTACCGTTTCTCCTCTTTCCTCTTTCCGTCGGCGTTTACTCTTTCCGTTCATTCCTCTTTTTCCCCGATACTTTTCTTCGTGTACCTGCCCTCCTCCCCCCTCCCCTCACCCCTCCTCCCGCCGGCGGCATTCGTAACTTTCGTTCGTTTTTACCGTTCCATTCTTTTTCTAACCTCTTTGCAGCAACGGTTCACCAGTTTGTTCCCTTCCGTCAATTTTCCTCCTCTCGTCGGTTCGTGTTTTCCATCCGTCCTTCCTCTATCCTTCTCGCTTCTGTATGTATATAGTTATGCACACTAGTATCGCTCGCTCGCGCTTTGCGGTCTTCTCTCCTCGGTTCCTCTTTCGTTCCTTCCCCTTTTATTCTTTTTCCTCCGTCGACCTTTTTTTCTCTCGCTCCCGTCGAGAACCGCCTATCTCTCTCCCACGCTCCCTTATCTCCGTCCTTATCCGGCTCTCTGTATCTCGCTTTATATTCGCCGGCGTGACTCTCGCTCGCTCGCGGGAGTACCGCATGCTCGCTTGCTACCTGGCCACGAGAGAGAGAGACAGAGAGAGAGAGAAAGAGACGAGGAAAACAACGACCAACCGTCCACTTGGGCGGGAACTCGTCAATGCGGTAAAACCTCGATCGTTGCACGAAACGCGACCGAAAACGCGCGCGAATATCGAGGCTGTGCAACGAAACGAGCAAACAATCGCGCCATCTGTTTTTCCACCTTCCCCACTCCCTCGCCTGGGACCAGTGTCGCCAGATCAGGGGAGGGGGCACGAATCGAGGGGAAAAAGTTATCCCCTCTCACTCTCTCTTTCTGCCAGTACCGGAGATGAGACGCGTCACGTGACCGTGCTGCGATGGAAGAGTGGGGAATTGTAGAAGGGGAAACTAGAGTGGGGGAACAAGTCTTGATCTGGCACGGACTACACAGTACCACTAACAGTTCGGTATACGGGGCTGTGGAAGATTATTTTTCCACGAAAGGACCTATCGAGTGAATGAAAATACTTAAACGAAAAAATAACACTTATGACGTCCTCTTCACGTTGAAACGTGTACAATCATTGTATTGTAAATTCGCAGATGTCTCGCTAAAGAGATGTAATTTCTTTCTAATAACCTACCACGGTGAGAATGACCGTTTTCGCAATTATTGAAATTATACAAACGTTTTCGTAGGAAATTACTGAATTGGCTTCTTCATTCAAGCACATATTATAATAAAAATCGTACAAGCTAAATCTTCTCCCTTCTATAAGACGTTTCACTTTTCCATGTTTTGTGCTTGGTGGGTTAATTTATTTAACAGTTGCTCGAACGTGCAACTGAAATTATACAAACTATTTATTGAAATTATACAAACGTTTTCGTAGGAAATTACTGAATTGGCTTCTTCATTCAAGCACATATTATAATAAAAATCGTACAAAATTTAGCTAAATCTTCTCCCTTCTATAAGACGTTTCACGTTTCCATGTTTTGTGCTCGGTGGGTTAATTTATTTAACAGTTGCTCGAACGTGCAAGTACTGTTATCGTGAGATCAGCAATTCCTTTTTCGAATATAGACTTGTATGGTTTTGTGTAGCGTCTTGTGGCATTGTCCTGGGGTGTACACGGTACGCGTTCATCGCAGCAGTTCTTTCAGCGAGAGGACCTGCATAGGAGTGCACACGCCACCGTCGTGTATTAGTGCATTCGCTGCAACCCGGGCGTGGGTGTTCTCCAAGGCGGCGGCGGTGGTGGCGCCGACGTTTTCACCGAAACTACCGCTCCCCGATACGCGGCTCCGTTTGTTGCCACTCGAGCCCTGAACCGGCTACTTACCCTCTCGAGTATTTAGTATTCGAACGTTGGAATGCCGGGAGGTTGACGAACCTACGATTGTTCAGCGGCGGCCAGTCTTTCCGACGGATTTTCCCTTCCGTCTTTCAACCAGCTCTACCGAACCAAGTGGGATAGGCTCCGGATGAAAGTACCATTTTTTTTTTATGTAGATTTGTGAAAAATTTCGTAATAACAATCTGGAGACTTGTAATTTCCATGGTAAACAGTTGCAAGAATGCAGCCAGCTTCGGATTCGATGATTCCATAATGTGTTCTCGAGGTCGTCAGCTTGGCTAGCGTTGTGAACGATGCGCATAAACATTTTCAGCCACTGGGTATGTATGTCTTGTTAAAACAGTGTAACTTTTTTTAAATTGCACTGACTTTTTTTGAGCAGTTAGAAGAATTGGTTTACCGAAGAACGTGCAGAAAAGATTTTGAGAAAATGTCAAAAAATGGTAATTTCCAAAACTTTAAAACTGTAATGAAAATTTAAAATATATGTTTTGTAGGTATATGGTGGTTATACACATACTGAAAATTTCGCGGTATTAAATGTCTCGATTTCTTTAACAATGCACAAGAGTTAAGAGAAATAGAAACACATTCTTTTTGTAGTAAATTCGACTTGCTTCGAGTTTATAAATGTTTCATAAATCCAGCGATCCCGAGCACGAGTGGAAATTTTCAATCGCCTACGACAAACGAGTGTATCGATCGAAAACAATTAGTGATATCACGGTATAATTACAGTAAGTTTCCGTGGGATCTGTTCTAGCATGGTTTCTGCGAACTTAGCGTCTTCCACGAACCCCGGAGCGATGCAATACGCATTCCTGGAGATATTTAAACAATGCAGAACGGAGAGACCAGTAAATCGGCGACTCACGGGTGAAATTGTGTTCTACGCGTTTCCGAGATAAAACGGAATTCCTTAAAAGCGAACAGTATTTCCCGACATCGGGCAACGCAGGGACTCGGGAAAATTTATCGTATCGCGGCTGATCGGCGGTATGCAAGGATGTTGGTGGCACCATTGCGATAGAATGTTTCGTCCTCCAATCCTACAAGCCTCTGTCCTTGGGACCGGGAATCCTGGGGCATTAATTTCGTCGTGGATGTATCATACGGTGGAACACTCGTCTTCTCGACTCTCAGCTGTTTTCTACGGACGCGTAGCGCGCACACACACACGTGTTTCCATATCTCGTAGGCGAGAGATGGGGTCTTCGAGCTCGGGTAACTTTGGTTTAACATGAGTCGGTGGTAGTAATCTCTGGTTGCGTTCACTCGAATAATTCGAATTCGCAATGATCCATTAAAGGAAACATATATTTCCTAAATATAACGTATCGATTTCAATAGTTGTTGATTTTGACAATACTCAGTCCTATTCAAAAGCACAGACGTTTAGTCAGTAATTTCCTATGAAAAGGTTTTTACAATTTCAATAATTGTGGAATAGGAGACCGGTCATTTGGGTTTAAGTGGTAGGTTTAGTGTTAATCATTTTAATGGGTTCAGTGTTTCTAAATTCTTTAAATATTTTTGCTATTTTAAATTTCTGGCTTTCTGTGACTCGGATGAGAACTAATGTGTGAGTGTGAAATAAATTCATAACAAGTAAATTGACGATAAAAACCGAGTTTAATTGAGCCAGTGGAAGCTTTATGGGTTCGATCGGGGAGAGTAATTTCGGATTATTTTAAAATCCTTTGAGCACACGTCATGCTCAATGGCAGTGGGTATTGAGACTGACGTTAATACCAAGAAGTAGGCACCGTCGGTTTTTATTTTTAGGATTAATGGCACACGGTGTTTGCGGGTAGTCCTAGCGCCACTTGACAGTTATGAAAACCACGTGAGATTTCGGACCATTTCAAGGACCCTCGAGGCGGCGCGAGGGTCCTTAGGATCACAAACGTGATTCTAGAATAAATCGAAAATTATATTGATACAGCGACGGTGGATCCATAAAAATTTACTTCACTTTTAATATCAGCTCTTCTCAACGAATCTATTCATTTTTGTCGATATTCAATTCCATACAGATGTTATAATTCTTCTACTAGAAGTTGAGAAAATTAGTATGTGCATTCAGATTTTCTCAATAATGAAATTCAATCATTTCCCATGGAAGCGTTTTTGTCATTTCAGTTGTTGCAGAATAATAATTCTGTCTGATTCGTCTATTTATTTGTGTCTTCCAGTAAATAAATGAGTTTCTTAAAGTCGAAATGAATGAAAATAATCCATGATCGGAAAAAGACGTCATAATTTATTAGAAAATATCGGGAAAAATGAACAGAGAAGAAATGCTGGACGGATATGTGTCAACAGTAATAGAAACAAATTGTATTATTATCGCTGTGTAAAGAAAGCTCATGAACAATCATCGTCGATTCGTAATCCTTGCAAGATGCAAACAAGAAGATGAAAGAAACTGAGTTACGAGATCACGCCGCGGGAAAGTAGTTCATTGACACAATTCTAAACGAGATGAAGTAATAACAAGATAATTCCGTTGATATGCGACGGTATGCATTGCGCAGTTCGCTGTGCACCAGTCATTTTTCTCGTAAAAATTCGCGCAGCCATGTCGCACGGTTTTCATATTAATAGGCCGGCCGTCTGTGAATCTTTTCCGTTACGTACGACACGAAATTGCGAAACGAACGACAAAACAATGAGACTTTATGACAATGTTTTATAGCGTCTCCGTCGTTTCTCGTGGGCCACGGATCGCGTGACGACAGGCTTAAAGTAAACGAGCGCGGCGGTTTCTTTTGCGGTCCACTCGTACAGTTTAATTTTAATTCGCCGAGGGTGATATCATGTGCGCCCGCATGCCTTTCCATTAATCTCAATTACGGGGCAATTAAAAGCAGTTAAGAAAACTGGGGTCATGAACCGCTGTGCGCGCCCACCTTTCGCAGCCGACTTTCTTCTCATCCACCTCGAAAATTGACATTGACCCTGCGCTGTGCACATTATTTATCAATTTTTCGCCTGTCTTTAAAAATTACTTTCCCCTTAATACAGTTGCTTAAACTGAACGTCATAGTTCGAAGAGTAATCATTGTGTAACAAACTTTAACTCCGCCATTTTTATCACAGTGACTAAATTATCTGATTTATTGGGATTTTTTTAGGGGGTGGTTATGGCAAAAACGAGTAAATGAAATTTAAAACAGAAAGATTAAATGAATTTAAGAATATCAGTACATTATTTTCGAAAAATGTAAATTTCTATTTAGGTACTGTATCTTATAATTGATGTAGACATTTCTCATTTTGTATAAATATCCACAGTCTAAAAATCATGCTACAATTTCAAGAATTTACTAGAAACGATTTCTAGTCTTCTGAATAAAAGAGCCAATTTTAATTACTGAATGTGCTATGTCTAATAAAAGAAAATGTTACGACTCAATAATTACATAAAACAGCAGACCAATTAACCAGTACCCGTATAGTACCAGTCTACAAAACAAGCAACTGACAATATCCTGCATAAATTTCGTTTAAACAAAATCACAAGTGTTCTAAGAATGAATCAATTAACAGGTCATTTCGTATGAAACAATTTTTCGATCGATGAATACACTGACACTGCACGAGTGACGGTGCATGTACGCAATATATCCACCGATTATGCAAAAACAAATTCAGATAAGATCCACCGTTTCCGAGAGCTGATAAATAACAGGATATTTTCGTAGGCGAAATAACAATAACCGCATCGGCTCGGTAATAATGACGAATATCGGGAACGCTGCAGAAACATTGGCCGTTTCGCGATTATGGGAAGTGTCGGATGGAAATGCGGGCGTTAAATCAGGGACTGACACGAGCTTAACTCATTCCTCCCTATCGCGTTGGCATTCGTTGCGCGCGGAACCGAGATTCAG
Source organism: Halictus quadricinctus (assembly GCA_028454245.1). Classification (NCBI taxonomy): domain Eukaryota; kingdom Metazoa; phylum Arthropoda; class Insecta; order Hymenoptera; family Halictidae; genus Halictus; species Halictus quadricinctus. The sequence continues at coordinate 18,802,995 of CM052118.1, forward strand.
CAAACAATAGAAAACGCGTCCAGGGTAGCCGAGTGTGAAGATAATAGTGGGAACGAAGTTTGCATGTGTCAGCTGCCTCGGGACTGCAAACTTTAATGTCAATTCTCCCTCGATGGATTCCGATTAATCATCGCTTATCGTCGCGTTTACTGTCTCGCAGTGCTGCTCGAATCCTTCCGCGTGAACAAGACATTCTTCTGATTATAATTCCCAGAAACATAGAGCGACGTCCAACTAGTACCAACCGCGCCTCATTCTGTAACTGCACATTTCATATTAAATGAAACGATTATATCGATCTACAAATGAATTCCCATTCATAGAAATATTTCCAAATCGTTTTGCTTTTGTTAGTTGAATCGACATTAGTTACGCGTTAAAACATTCCCACCCTCAAGCAAGAATTTCCAAAGTGGTTAAAGTTAAATTGTTCTTAATATTTACGATACTAATGTGTAGTTGATGCCAACACTCTTCAGTATCTTTTATTCACAGAAATAAGTTGATATATTCTATTTGCATAATACTTGTCGAACCTTGTACAATAACTAAAAATATTAGGACAATCAACTCATTTGAATTTCATATCAAAATTTATAGGATCTCTAAGGATAGGATCTCTCTTTAAAAATATAGCGATCAACTTTAGCTGTGCATTTTGACTTTCACCAATTACTGTGATTTCTCTATGTACGTCGCCAAGGCCTGGAGGATAAAAGTCACGGAATTATCCCTACTACTCGAAGCTCGTATGCCTCCTGGACGATACATGACGCTGACAAGACCCGTGTTGCTGACATATATCGAGAATTCACTGTGGTTTGATTTCATGGGTCTCTTCAGGATTGTGGTTTCGGTAATCAATGTGCGAAGATGAACAACACCTGGAGTAAAAGGTACTTGTTCGCGTACTATGGCGGATAATAGTCTGTAATTACTTCTGCAGCAGATTTTCGACCGGCTGCGCGAAAGAGCGAATTACCGGATCCGTTGTGGATCATGCAAAAACGGTCTTAACAGAGCTTATCGGTTCATCTAGATCCCTATCATTTCGCGAAGTAGATTCTAATAGGACAGAAGGAAGAGCGGTTTCATGGGCGACCGGGGATCATTTGTTGCGTTTCCGACGCTAAGCCAAACTGAACAAGTCCCGCAAAAGGACACCTTAAAAGGGTCCATAGATTCAAAGTCACTCCGGGGGGGTTCTTTCTCCTTTTACCGGAAGATCGTATCTACGTAGCTCCTTCTGCCTCCTATCTGGTTTGCACCATCGCTACGACCACGAAAACGAATCATTGCCGAACGGCTGTACAACCTGACACGTAGCCTTGCTTTTGTGAATCAGTGCCCATTAAATTTTCTCGTTCACAGGATCTCGGTATGCCCCCTACAAAATATAAGGTCGTTCGCCTAGTGCTTTTAAATCTATTCAGTACCAAAAGTGACTGTTTAGGTCATTATTTTCCTCTTCTTCGAGGCCCTTCCCGTTAATTCATTGTTGTTTGACGCCTCTATTACTGGAGATGTCCCTATCTTCGTCCCTGGCGTGTTTTATATAACAGTATTTTTTAATTTTTCTGTCTTTACGGTTTTAAATTACACCGACTGATTTCTGTCATGGATGACTGTGGATCTTTACAGAAATTGAAAGTTTCAAAATTTCTAATTTTATGGATCAGGAGCCAAGAATTCATGTTTTCTTGTAACACTAAAATTTTCTACATTATTAAATTCGTTTGCATTTAATAGATTACTATTTCTTTATTGTACGAGTAAATTGCAGCATTTTCGTATGTATAACATGAAAAATATATATATATAGAAGGGAAATATTCTAGGTCGGAAATCACTTTATTTGTTTAGAGAAAATGTTGGTAAATCAATTTCCCTGAGTTGATCTGATGCTTTATCGTCGCGTTCTCATTTCCGGGGCTGATTAGCGTAACGCGTTGAATTTTCTCGTCGATGAAATAGGAGCTGAATAGTTCCTCGTTTATGGTACACTTTCTTGCGTGTTATCGCGAGTTTTGATTGATCTGCTTCACTTCCTATGAAAGGCTCCCGATAAGTTCGGAACATCTGCAATTCGCATGATTTTTCCACTCGTCTCCAATAATGACCTTATTGTTGACCGCGTCGGCCTTTCTTCGGAATTTCTCGGCTCCCATGATCGATACCACGCTGCGTCGGGAATCTGAATACGAACCGTTTAAATGGTGGATCATTACCTTTACAGTGGGCTCGGTGGTAAATCACCAAAAGCATGTTTATTTAAAGGGAACCCGAAGAGAAATTTATCATTCGCGCAGCCGGCAGTAGTCGTTGGCTTTCTCGATTGTAGGCGACCTCGTCAGCGTACCGGCGTATCGGTACGTGGCCCGATAAAGATCGAATTGTTATTCACACGAAATCAATGAACCACGAAGCTGGACGAGGCGTGATCCTTTTTTCTAATGATTTCAAAACGTTTCCACGACGTGTCACGGGATATCCACGTCCTAGCCACGGTCGCTTTCCATGCGACGCGACGATCGAAGTGTTTTTGCAATCAAACGTCACGCTGCAAGACAAATCTAAATATCGCGGTACTATATTTAAATTCACTGGCACACTATATTAGAGTGGTTTAGCATATCCTTTCAAATTCGAAACTCAAAGCGTTGCAACAGGCGAAGCAGAATGTCGGACGAGACCAAAAGTTTCCTCTTCATTTCGACAATTAACCAATCATCCTTTCATTAGAAATAAAGTACTTTATTAATTGTATGACTCTGGACTCTATTGACTTATTTTCACTAAAAAATCTGCTCTCAAATGTTAATATGTTTGTCCCAGTATGAATTTCAAAGCAACATGATCCACTCGAGCCAATTTTTATTTTGTACAATTTACAAATACTGGAATTAGATTGTCTGGGTCTACTTTTATCACTCATCGAAAGATTCATTGGAAACTATGATAAACCAAATTCATTGAACGCAAAATTTTGTTCAAAAATGTTTCAGTATACTTTGCCTACCTTCTGCTGATTGAATTGAACGTACGCGAAAGCAAGTTTATGAAATAATGTGAACAGAGTCTAATAAATATGTACGTTATTAATTTCCTTTAAATACAGTTCTAAATCAAATAGGCATTCAAGAGAAATAAGTTTTCTCTTTTTCTTCAGGAAATTACGAATTACAAAAAAGTTCTAATCACTGAAACCGTATGATAAATCATAGTGGAAGGGGTTAAGGGTTTGGAGATTTTCTAGACTATCGTAAAGCATTCCCGAGACGCGGCAGGAGAAGGAATTCTAAGTTCTGGGAAACATTCGATCCCGTAGGTTCGTATTACAGTCCTATCGAAACTAAAGGGCTGCCGCTTCACATGGTTCCAACCGTTTTTCCCTTCTTTTCGAATGTATTCACCTCCGCAGGCTGACGCATCGAATTTCTATAATACGATTAAATAACGGAATGCTAGGTGCTCAATAGTAGTATGTGCTCTGGCAAAAGTGCCTTATTCATCCTTCGATACGTCGGTTACTCCCTTTAGCCCTACGGTTTAAGGTCAGAGGATCCGGCGCCGACCGGTTCTGCGGTAAAACGATTCCTCTTGCATTTATTCTTTCCATTGACACTTGACACTACCATCGATGCACAACGATGCTGCTTAAAACTGATTAGCAAATGAAAGGTGTGGAAAGCAGGACGCAGGACGAAATTCTTATACGTTCGGGAGGAAGTGTTTCTCAAACCAAGATATATAATACAAGATGTACAATAAACCAAGGTGTACACTACTTATACCTAATTCCCGAAGTTGCGAATAGATGCATTTAATCGTGTGCATAACAAAAGGCCCGTTACTTCAAATAGTTATGCACAATTTGCTTCTCGGAGGAGACTATACATAGCATGCAATTAAAACATAAACATCGTGATTTTTCAGCGCGACTATTCAATTTACTATTTTACTATTCGGTCCTACGAAGATGTTGCGCATCGCGGGTGATTATGCAGACTGCAAGCACCGCAACACGTTACGCTTATCACCGGCACATTATCAGCATAAACAAAAGATGTATGCATTACAATACCACCGTATTGCAGTCGAGTTTATCTTGAGACGATAATTGATAATACGAGAGCTGACGTAGACAGTGAAACAGTCGACGACCGGTTAAGCCGCGAAAAGCAAATCGCTGCAATTAAACAATTTATCGAGGAATATCAATTTTCGTTAAATCTCGAAACCAGAGGGTCTAACTGAATCGGTACTATTTGATCAATAAACTGTACAGTAGGTATAGATGCAGGGCCCGCTCTAGGCGCCAAAATTTAGGGGCGCCATTTTGGCTTTGGCTGTAAGTGTGAGAAAAATAATGATGTTTCAAATATTCAATTAATAGAAAATTTCAGACTACCCTTGCCAGACAATGTTGCTAAAAAAAGGTCATTTTGTTCAGCACGGTGCTCACTGCTTAAAAAGGGGCGGCAATTTGTTTTTTTTTGCCCTGGGCCCTGATAGATGAATTCCTGGCAGAAGGATATCATGCTCGTGATTCTCAGAATGATAAACTCCAGTCGAGAGCAGGTGCTCCCATTCAGGATGATCAAATCCAACGATAACACGCAGATAATGATCAGCCATCGGAAGGACTCCCTCGATATCATCAAACTGTCCAAACTCCGAATCCTCGTAGCGGATCGCTCGTTAAAATGCATCTCGAAACAGACTCGACCCATAAACGTTGTCAACATCGTGGACAACGTCTAGTCAGCTAATGGCCAAAAAATGGTCGTCGGCCGATCGAGCGAGTCCGTGCACCTGATCGTGATCGTGCTAGTACGTCGAAACGCTGGGTTTTGCCAGGGGACTGGAAACAAGGTTACATCAAGAGCCAGGCCTGCGTATCGCAGCGGTGACTATGCAAATCGATGACACACGTCGGCGTTTCTCTGTGAAATAAAAGTGTCCGTAGGGATGTGGCTGTCGCGACGCGGAGAACGTCGCTCGTCGTTGGCATGCAGATGCCCAGATAGAATTCACTGGCAGAAAACAGAGAGACCCTCAAGGCTACCTAGTTTTGCCAGCGTGCCGGTCACTTCTCTAAATGTCCGCGACACGAGCGAAACGGACGGGACAGGATAAGACAGGACGGGAGACGCACGCGTAAATGTTGCATAGGTATGCGGACGTGTGCATAAGCGAAAGAGGTTGGCTACGAAGGGAAGACGTTAACCACCGCATGGAAAACATCGTTAAACCGGTTCGATGCCGTCGAAGGAACATTTTCTCGGATGGAAATCGCCGATCGTTCCGCTGCCCTCGCGCGTTATGAACGAAAACGACGACAACGTGCCGCTAAGAAAGAAACGCGGCTGGGACGAACGTAAACAAACCCAGCCGGACCTAACCGCGATGCATCGCGATGCACCGTGGATGCACCGAGAGACGGAAGAGAACGTACAACGGGAGAAGACAAGACGCTTGACGGGACTCCGAGCTGGCTAGCCCCATCCTGCGCTACAATGGACGCTCCTTGGCAACGGGAGTAATTTCGACAGAACACGTCCATTCCGAATGGAAATGCCTATGGACGAGGCCCGGATCCACCGGGGCTAACTTGCGCTCTGCTGTATTATGCTAAGTTTGCATACAGGGTGTCCCGTTTAATTCAGGACCATTAATCCTGGTGTACATTAGTGAAATTAGTTTAGGCATTCTTTTATACGGAAAAGTATTTATAGTATTCACCTTTGAAACTTCGGGGATATTTTATCGACTGATTAAACGGTGTAGAAATATTTTCTTTTAGCTCAAAAAGAATAGTATAACAAAGTTAGGGATGGGATGCTCCTTTTGTACTGATCTGAAACGAGAAACCTCAACAAATGCACTCTGAGAGAAATGCAATTTTCAGCAAAAAGAATTATATAATATGTCGGTGGCCTAAGGTCAAAGCTTACCATCACCAAATCTTACGAGTAATTGAATTTTCAATATGGTGGTTGGAAGATTTAGAATGAAGTTAGTTAATTTGTGTGGCTAGTAAGTGGAGAGGACTTTTTCTTATTAAAAGATAATTTCAACTGTATATCATTCGCGTCAGAGTTATGGCAGTTCGTTCTGAAAATTCCAGTTTTACTCGAGTCTCCCCTGCGAGTGGGAGAGATTTAGAGAACTTCCAGAAATAGAAATACAGACCGCGACATGCAGCGAAAGGGATGTAGGGACCGTGGAATACATTTTCTGTCGTCAAGCTGCTAACCCTAGTAAGGAGTTCCACGAAACGAGGCGATAAAGCATTTACGGCGTACCCTCGATCGTCATCCAGACTTTTCTCCACCCATTTTGAAATGGGTTAACGAGCTGGCTCGAAAGTATACGTGACGGTCCAGCCAGTCGGATTTCGAAGGACTCAAGTTCGTAATAAAAAAAGAAAAATCTGCAAACGTCCTTTTTTTTCCCCCCCGCTTCTCTATACGTTTTGTAGCGAGAGAAAAATACCGTCTAGGCAAGGTTTATTAAACTGCCAAGGGATACATTTTTAGGAAGACGTAACATGCATTTAATATTTATTGGGATCTAGTCTTTTGGTTGGGTGCATATCGAACGATGCGAGATGTTATCTCCGATATGTTCTCCTCGGGTCTACAGAGTGTTCCGTTTATCTTGTTCGCTTTAACATCTTCGTTCCTTTTGCCGACGTAAAAAATGCGACGGGTCAACGTTGTTTTGCTCCAAAACGATCAATCTTAGAATTCACGATCATTCTTTTCGATTTTTCAATGACCGACACGATTTCTTGATAGTAACGACTAGACTGCTGATCGTTGCGCAAAATGTTCCAAGTCCATTTTGAAAAATAGAAATCATTTCAGTGAGTGTGAAATAGTGTAATATGTAATGTCTTAATTTTGCTGTTTTATTTTTCTCATGGAGACATCAAATCTGCAATGTAGTAATGACATATTTTATAAAAAAAAAAAAAAATATGTTTTTGTATAATCCGAAACAAAAATGGGGGAGCCGTTTGAGAACTAGGATGATTAACACTTTTGACTGCCAAACTAGAAACCTCAAAAATTCCATAAAATCAAAGTAAGTTATTTAATGAAACAAAAATTGAAAAAAATTAAATTTATGATATTGAGTAGTCCTCCAGATAGTAGCGTTGAGTTCCGAGTGTGTTGTTTTTTGTGACGGATGACTAATGGGTTAGGAGTTTTCGAGAAAATGCGCAGGTCGAGTTGGAAAAATGGATTTTGGAAGTGGCCGGCCATTACGACAGCCCGTAAAGGCACCCTTTTAAGGAAGGGCTCGACGTATATTTCAGTGATGGGACAAACGGCAGATAAAAACGCACACGGCGAAATCGCATATCTTTTCTCGGGTCTCGGCAGGAGACTGTTTACGATGCATCTTTATTCCTCTTTCGCGGCGCGTTTTCTCACAGAGCGGCGTCATGCATCGCGAACAGGCTGCGGCTTAAAAAGAAACGTTTATGAAACTAGGCACGTCATTAAAGAGACAAGAGAAATACGACGTATTTAATCCGCGTGATTAGTTTTCGGAAGATCTTGAGACTTCGGCTGTTATCTTTGAGTTTGCTTCGAGATAACGAACAATGATTTATATCTTTGATTGCCGATCCCCGTCGCATAATTTAGTATACAATCGTCAGAGTATCGTTGACGGATATTGGTAATTCAACTTCTCAGCTTTTTCCTCTGATAAATAAAAGATGTAATTCTTTTCGTCTCCTGGCCGCAAAAGGGAACTCGGTTTTGCAATTGTTGCACAAAATCACCATAACACATGCTACAATGCTACACGCTTCATGTTACAATTGTAGGTTTATTTTATTCCAAAAGTGACTGTTTTTACATCTATTTCTCGTTTCTCATATTTTCATATTTCAAGATATCTAAAAGGGTTTCATGAGATTTGATGATTTGATGAGACATGAATTTTTGCTTCAACCTTGCAATTTTGCAACGTACGCACGTTTCGATTTGAAAAGCAGCGTTCTCTCGAAGGGGCTTTCTCTGACAATACATTTTCGCATAGTAATTTTTCTCATAACGACCGTGGTAACAATTTCTTAGGAGGAATCCAACAGGTTTATGTATAGAGAAATAAGTGAAACTGTAGGGGGTTGAACGTTAAGTGTTTACGGTAATTTCTGCCATTCGGGAACACAACTGCGCAAGATCCTACCAAGAGTATTATCATGTATGGTATAGATTTATATGGATTATAAAATAGATACAACGGCTTTTCGCAATATGTACAAAGCCATTGTACGGTATAAATCGCTTGACTGCCACCCACATGTGACTCTACTTGTGTCGACGCATAGAAGACGCCCATTTCGTTCTCCACAGAGGACGAGGGATACTCGCCTTTATGTTTTTTGTCTTTTCTTTATCTTCTGGGCTGTGTTTAAAGGTGCGCCAGCGTCTGGACGATGTCACACGGATTTTCGCCTCGGCGACTTCGATTCGTCTGCAGGCCTGTCTTCGACTTCGCAAAGATACCAATCTCTCCAAAAATATGCCATCTTCCTCTAGTCAAAAATAGCGGATCATCGGAACACTCATTCTTCCATGATCACATGTTTTTTCAAGCCAAGTTACTCTCTGGCTTTCAAGAACGGACCTCTTCAAAAAATTGTAAGTTTGCTTTCAACTTTATATACATCATGTTATCATACAGAGGTCTTATTATAAATGTTATATCTTATATATTACATATTATACTATACCGCTATATTGTGGCCTCATAGCATGATTTTTAATAATTTATTTGTAACATCTTTCTGCTTGAAATGACACCAAACAGGACACAGTGGAACCTCGATTATCCGTACTAATCAGTGGAACATGAAATCTTTACTGATTTCTACTAAAAATCGTGTTATATAACGGAGGATTTTAGGCATCGTCGGTTCGGATAATCCAGGTTCTGTTAAACGTGCTCCGAATTGTATCGTGTTTGGTCTCGTTTTAACCAGAAAAATGTCACAAATATATTGGTCAAAGATTTATCATTGAATTGTAATATTATCTGACCGACTTATTTAATTCTTCAAGTGGCAGGTGCCGCAGCAGCGAGGATAATCTTTGCACAACTATCGCGGACATCTTTGTCCCGATATCGAGACATCAGCGTGCCCACCAAATTCGTTGCTGTTCCAAATTTCATCTGTCTCGGTTTTAGCGGTGTCGCTTTTCCCAGAACCATTCGGTTAACAAAGCAACCCCTTCAAGTCAGTTTCCCACCTTTCCAGGATTCGTTCCCAGGGTCGTGAAAGAAGGAAAGCACGACGCTGGTCCGTCGAAAGGGCACGTCCCTGGGTCGGAGCGGAGCATCGGCGTGCATTTTAATATCGTTTTGTTGTCGGCTGTCGTGACAGTGCGTCACACGGAGTCACACCCTGGCGCAGCGAGCGCTTCTTAAGACGCGCGACCGTCCCGGCTACGAATTATTTATTGACGCTCCGGCCGATAAATTATTTCCGGCACGACGCGCATAGAGAAACAGCGGCGGGTATCCCTCTTCTAAACGGCGCCATCGTGTTCCCGCAGATAATTTCTGCGTGACAAAGTGTCCTGGCTGCCACATTCTCCTCGCCGACGATCCTAGGCACCGTGTGCCGTATTGTTCACCTCTGCTCTCCTGTCCTCGGGGCCAGCTGATTTCGTTCTATTGTTTTCCGCGCCGGAATTAATAAAACCCCGCTGAAAAATCGACTCCCAGCCGCGATAAATTGATCGGGAACGGAAATTCAGTGGGCACCGTTCGAGAATTAATCACTTTTCGAAAATCGGTTCAAACAATTCCAATGTTTTTTCAGATGTTGGAAGTACCATTTTACTAGGTATACGAAATTAATTAAAGTCGAAGGTGTGCCAGAGAAAATTGCTGGTCACGACGTTTAACTTTTTCATCTGTACGTATAAAGAAAATTTCAAGTATGCCTTGAAATATGCATTGTAAAATTAGTAAGCAAAATTCTTGAAAATTATCACCGATCAGACTTAAAATAATCTGGAGCTGTTGAGTCGATATATTACAATGCAAGGGGTTAATCGGTTGAACTGGTTAAACGATTACAATGTTCAGTTAACATTCCTTTGGCTGTAAGTCAATTACCCGACAGTTCTTTATGTCAATGGAATTTTTGTCCCGGGTTAAATCTCGGTGCTCGACCACGAGGGACGTTTGTTTAAAAAAAAAAAAAAAGAAATGTTGAGAGCTGCGCTGTGTGGTCGTTCAGCCAGGAAGTCGACCGTTTCACAAAGAGCTCATTGTGGCGTGCTCACGTGGGGTTGGTCAGGAAGGTCACTTTTCAAGGGTTGGTCCTCGAAGTCTAAAGGGAATGGACTGGAAAGCTGATCGTTCCGACGGCTAGGATCATTATAACATGCGGGAACGAACGTCTCGCGTATTACACGCTCGTAAGCACAATACCGCAAAAGCTGTAAAACGTCCGATGAACTAAATATATTGGATCCTTTGCCTAGCACGAGCTGCTCGAGCCCTGTGCTTTGTATCGCACGCCGTTGAGTACATAAAACGCCATTTGTCCTGCGAGTGATATCGGACATCGTCTGAAAATATCGTTTTTCTAAGCAACAGGGAGCATGAGAGGCCTCTTGCTTCCCCTCTTATTTACGAGCGCGATTCTTATGGTGTTGAACGATAAGAAAAGGTATTGCTGTTGTTACTAGTCTGGCAAATATTATATAACACGTATAATTAGACTGCGAATCTTTATGAAGAACTAACTGTGTCCCTACACTTCACAGATCGATGTTCTCACTGTTGAGTTTCAAACTTTCCACCCTTTGCACTGACCTAGAATATATCCTATATATATTTTTCATGTTATACATACGGAAATGGTGGACTTTGCTCGTACTGAAATGTTTAGTAATTTATTAAATACAAAGAGCCATTTTTAGTGACGCCTTATTAACATTTTTCCACGCGTTTAATTCACGAGAACTTTCTCTTCGTTTTCTTCGTGATATAAGTAACGTTATACGTGACTATGTAGACTGCAGATCAAAGGGAAGCAGTAAATACTAATTCGGAGAAACGTTATAGCACCTGCTTCGGGGAACTTGTGTTTCGGAGATCGTTCGACCCATAGCATTCTCGAATTTAAATGGAATGTGCCAGTCGCAAGGTCGGTCAGATTAAAAAAGGGCAGGACGCGAGAAAACAACTGTCTTCTATTCCAGACGTGGCAACAATACGACCGGACGGAGTTTCGACGATTCTTCAAAGGAGATCGAAGAATAAAGGGACCCTGGCCAGGAGAGACTAGAACTCATAATTCACCCTGAGGAGAAGCTCACACCTCTTGTCCATCGATAATTTATGAGCGTGCGAGTCAGAAATTCAGTCGGGGAACCGCTTAAAAATACAAGAAGCCGCGACGTGCCGCGACTCTTTAAAACAAATCCGAGAGGCCGGATAAAGGAGGAAATGAAAAATGAATGCAGAGAGCTCGGATAGAACAGAGTCGCGCGAGAATGTCGAGACACTTCTGGTAACGATCGACTGGAACAAGGGTGAGTTTCATCTTTCTTCGCTTCTGCCTCCCTCGAGTGTAGTAAAACCGTGTGGTGGTCTGTTTCGTGTGTATACGATCCAAGGGACTGTTAACTAAGTTGTTGAAACGACGCTTTCGACGCTGGGTACTTTTAACTTCGACGCACTCGAGGCTGTACTTATGCCACCAACGATAAGAGTCTGCTGGCGAACCCAACAGGACTTCCTTTCATAAAAAAGAAATAAAAACGCACCGACTCTTTTATCTGAAATTCTCTACACGTTCGACGTTTATTCCACAGTCTATGTCAACAAAACATTTTTATGTACGAAAGGTTTTCAGAAATTTGATTAATCGTAGTTCAACTCTCGTCTGTCCCCCGTTTTCCCAATTTCAAAATGACAGTCCTGATTCGTTCCCTTAGAGTTATTGAAATTATAAAAATTTATTATTATTCCCACGTGTTCTGTCCACTTGAATACCTTGGTTAGTTCAAACAATACGAGAAAACGTTACTTACAGAAATTGTAGGGTTTAAGAAACTACATAATATGGTATAAATGATATTCTTGCAAGTGGAGGCGTAGAGAAGATATAGAGATCACCTTTGTTTTTTTTTTTTTTTAATGGGATGTCTTCTGATACGCTGTATGTAAATAAATTGCACCTTGTCGTTATAATAAAGTGGTAGAAAATCGAAATGCGAGAAAATTCAATTCGATTATTGGTATCGCTCGCAAAAGAGAAAAGATTGAACGCAAACCCTGCGCGATTAAACGGACCGAGTATCTGTGCAGCAAATGTTCGCCTATTGAATCGACAGGGCAGTAATTTTTTAATACGTTCGCTTTCACTTCTGCAAAGGATACGTTTCCCGTTCTTATAAATCACGAAGGAATTATTACGAGATTACATTGAGCAACCCGCGGATTAATAACTGGCCAGTTGAAATGAAATATCTGCGTGACACCTCTAAAGCACTTTGTAATCAGACTCGTTCACGATTTATCTTTGGGAACCTTAAATCGAAGACGTTAAAAGACACCGTGGACAGGATTAACAGCAACGCGATAAATTACTATAGCTGCACTTGACAATGCTACGAGCACTGCGTGATTCATTGCCGGTTCGTGACAATGGCGGATACTTTAACGATGCAACAAATTCTCCGGGCACAATTAATGCCTTCCTCTTGTTCTTTTGCCGTCTCTCTTTCGTTTCTTCTTTTTCTATTACGATTCGCTCGTATCTCGAATTTCACCGGTGCAAATTCCATTATATTCTACCATTCCCCGTGCCCTAATGGTAGTCAACGCGATCTCTCTTCCGCTGGCATTATCACTCGTGAGAGCTTTCCACGGTAACGGCAAGCCCAACTTACGGTGATCTAGGCCTCTTTGACGATACGACGCTAATAGAAAACCCGCCATCCGGTTTCGCGAACCTTTTTTTCCTTCGCTCAGGGCTACGCAACAAGTCTACGTGGTTTGCGTAGTACATTTTATACACTATGCAAATTGCGTTCTCCTGGGAACTCCGTTGACCTGGAATCTTTAATGTAATTCGTTTCTTTCCGGTCTGGACCATTTATCATTTTCTCGTTGATTGATATTCAAGTGGCTGACGAAACATTTTCATACCTAATAGAATATTAGTGAACACGTTCACTGCCAAGCCATCACCCTAAAAAGTCCCATAAATTCAAAGATTTAATCAGGCCCAAACTGCAACAATTAAATCTAATCTATTACTCCTTTATACCTTTTGGAGCCTACCAAATCTAATAAAATTTTGTTGCATATGTATTAGGCAAAGCGCTAATAATAAAATAAATATATAATGAAAATTTTTATTGTAATACTCTTCACAGAGTAGAGATGTTATTAGTGTTTGTTACCATACCTGTTTTCTTGTATTTTAAAAATGTCTACTAGCAAAATTTTATTGCGTAAAACCAAGTCCCGGTTTTCAAAAAGAAATGATGCATTTTGTGTCGAAACGAATTGCAGTCCCATGAAATCTGAGTCGCCAGGATTAACGAAAAAACTAGCGAGGAAATTATGACAAATGCGGGTCGGACAAAAATGGGTTACCATGGACAAACAGCAGAGAGAAACATAGCGTTCTTCGTCGTCTTGTTAAGTTGTCGTTGGCGAGGATGGAAGGCGATTATTCGGCGCCCCGAGATCTCGAGTGCGTGTCAAATCGATTGGCACGCTCTACCCGTGATCCAGGTATGTACCTCGTTAGCCATGGAGCACCTATCGATAAATTATCATGCGACATCTTCGTGCCATTACATTCTCGTCCTCACGAGTATTTTCTCCCACGAATTTTGCGTGAAAATTCCGAGGAAAATGGTCCCTTTACTGCTTTGTTAATACTGTTCTTCCTCCCTGAATATTAAAGTAAATTACGATTCTCTCGAACAAAACGAGTAAACTATTAGATATAAAAATCAATTCCTGGTTTTTTAGATGTCAGAATAAGAAGATCAAGATTGTTCCCCCACTCTAATTACCCCTTCTACCGCCACATTCCCCACGTTTCCGTCGCGGCTCGGTCACGTGACGCGTTTCCCCCTCAATTCGTGCTCCCTCCCCTCATTTGGCGACACTGTGTATATCTGCACTGATTTTAATGATTCAATATTAATCCCTTGTCTTGACATTTTCGTACACCAAACTTGATTGTTTTCAACCTTCCAATGAAACAACCTAACCATTTTTACACTGATTTTCAATCGGTAAGAATTATTTTCCTCGTTCGTTGCCTATTAACGACTCCCAACCATGAGGTGTTCAAGGTTCTGGGGCTCGTGGTGGGGGTTATGGCGGCCGCGTAGAAGTGGAAACATAACCTCGACTTTTACCACGCATTTTCGGTCCCGTTTCGTGCAACGAGCGAGGTTCTACTGTACCTGACATGTAAATATGCTTCGTCCAGTGCCTGGGATCATACGATACCTCATTTGGGAACAGGAACAACTTTCGAGCCTCCATTCATCCTTTGTAAGATTACATAAGCCGCTGTTTTGCGAACAATTTAACGCTTTATACTGTCAGAAGTAACGAGACAGAAGTGAAATTGGGTTCGACACGACACCCCGTAACGTCCGAGCCGTCGAAAACGATAAAACGCGGCGCGGCGCTGGTTCCGTGCTTCCAGTCATTTATTCGTTCCTGCGGGCATAATTAATATCATTATTGTGATGTCAACGGGAGGAAACAGTACGAGCACGTCGAGCGTGCGTTACACGAGTAGTATATATACCGACTAGACAGGCTACCGCGCGGGTTATGCTAAATACGATCAAACAATGTTGTTTTATGCTAAGTGACCCCTGTCACGCCGAGAAAGACAATGCCGCTTGTCTGTTCTCCGCGAAATGCATCAGGATGTCTGCTCGGCCAGCCAGAGGAAACCTTCTGCTTGATTATCATTATCTCTGCTCCTTTCCAGATTGATGGTACCGCCACGCTCTTGCGTCGATCCAAATTTTGTACGAAAAATAGAACGCATGATTTCGGTAAATTAACTCGTTTCTACCTGACTTTCCGTCGAACGATGTTAATTATTTCACCGTTTTTAATTGCCTCTTAAAACCCCAATCAGAAATACAGAAGCCACTGTACAAACAGAAATTCGTAAAATTATCGAGAGTTTATTTTTATTCAGAAAATGTTATGTGCTGAGAACAATTTGGAAGAGTATATCGTCTATATCATAAATATTGTTTCCGATCAGTCTGCATGAATATATGATACTTTTATGAAAGAATCAATATTTCAAAATTTACTTTCCCCCAAAAAATAATATCAACCTCAGCTATATAAGCAATGCAATTTAAAGGTTTACGTCATTTGAAATAAGGCGAAAATAAATAGAAGGTCCAAGTGAAAGAGACAATTTAGTGATCAAATAGATACTAATAATTAATACAAATTCCGATTTGAATTGGAATTTGACTTTGGACCGGCGCTTGTCTTTTCATTTGGGCCATGGTGGACACCGCTAAGAAAAATGTGCTAATGTCAAGATTGCACCGTTATGTTGTTTCGCAGTTCTTTGCCATCATAAAATTTGTAGTATTGTGTTGTGGCCCGCTGGTGCAAGTTCAAAAATTCGCGTGGAAGGGTTAACACAATGTTAGGTCTCAATGTTAGGTTTCATGCCTGAGATTGGTAGAGGGTCTATGACGATTCAAGTTTTCTGAAATATTCGGTCTAATGATAGCATTGATAACGTGTATGAAATAATTAATGCGCGGCATTGAGCTAATGCTCAAAAATGCTCGCCGGCTTTCAAAGAAGTCAGCTTACGACTGTAATTCAATCGGGATGAATAGTTACAATCTGTACCTCGAATGTAATCTTTCCATTATGGCGTACCCGGTGCGAGCATTACCGGGTACAATGTTCGTTAAAATCGCTGGGAAGCTGAGTCCGGCCGAGAGGATGCCTTGGCAGGCGCGCACCAAGTCCGTCATTCGTTGTGCGTGGGATTAGCGATGCAAATTTGCACTACCGCGGAACATAATTGGCCGACATTGTGCGTTCGTTAGCCGCGTATTCTGCCACTTATCGGTGCCGCCGCGAAAGGGACAAACGTTGAATAGCAGCCTCCTAATTGAAGAAACGTCGTTTCCCGCCGCATCGCGGTTTTCATGCCGCCAACGAAGAATGGAGGACTCCGAACTGTCGGAAACGAACAAACCTTTTTCTTTCGTTCTTTTTTTCTCGCGGTCTTGCGTACCTGACATTGAGAAAGGCACAGAGGAGAGCTGCTAATTATGGAAAACGATTGTGCGGATACACTGAGTACATAGAACGCATGAAATGCAGCTATAAGCGAGGGAGAGCTCGAATAAGCTAAGGTTCTTCATAATTAGACTCTGTGACTCTTCGTGTGAAACAAAACGGCGTTTACAACGATTACAAGTGAGAGAGGCACGGTCAAAATGTAATTCTCTTTTAATAATTTCATCGAGTTGGGGATACAGTCTTCGTTCGACATATGTCCCAAATATCTAGCCGATAAAAGTCCCCACTGCGTGGGTATGCACCATGTAAGTAACATTTGTATTGTTTTAAATAATCAAGTGGACAGAGGTCGTGGGACACACTGTATATATACCTCAACCCGAGGGGCTATCAAGTTGTGTTGTGGACATATATCGAGTAAACACCGTAGCATGTAACAGAGTTCGTTCTCTTAATATTTTCACTCTTATGTGTGTTACCTGTTCTGTTATTTTTAAATGCGTAAAAATCCGATACATTTTCTATCCATTAGCGCAATCTTTCTGATCCGTCAGATTTTTGGTCTCCTTTTTCCAATCAATTAGCCGTAACTGATTAAACCATATTTAATCGGAAATTGTCGGGACGGGACATCGATCACTCTCTCGATTAATCGCGAGAACCGAAGAGAATCACGGAGTCTCCTGTTTCAGGGGGCAACAGATATCTGGCTTCCTATGCAAACGCTATTTCCAGCTAGATAAAAGCATTTTTCCATTCGCCGCTGTCATCGCACTTTCACCAGCGACAAATTTCGCCCGCGCAGGCAGGAAGTCGTCTGATAATCCATTTATCAAAGCGATATTTATTTTTGCAGGTGCTGCCCGCCGCAATACATCCGCCGAGAGCCTGCCCGAACCATGGAAACGTAGCTCGCGATACTGTGCTCCGTCGCCACATCTGGGTAAACCCTGTTATCAATGGGATATCAACGCGTTCAGCACAGCCCGCGATCCTCTCGACATCCTTCGCCGCACGGGCCGGACGTTCGCGTTTCTCCCGTCGACTTGACGAAACGATTTATTACGTTCATTTGTGAGTCTAAGAGGCGATTCGGTGACGCCGCAGTCGCCGATAATTTATGTGAACGTATCTAATCTATTCGCCTTTTTCGTTCGGCGAAACATTAGACATTAGCCGATTCCGAACGATAGAGTCTAGTTAAACTACATTCTACACCTTGTCCCGAGAGGATCATATACGCGACACATGTTTACACGTATCATTCATCACTTTCTGACATTAGGCCGACGCATGTGAATTTGACAGCGCGAATGTTACGAACCGTTTCGATCGAGAAACACTAATACAGTCTGCAGATTTATTAATGCCATTTTAAGATATAAAGCTGAACTTCTTAATTCCTATGCTGTTGCACATATGTCATCTGATTTTTAAATAAAGTTTGTTTCAATGTCAATCGATGCTTTTCATACGAGTAGAAAAATCAATATATTCACGATATGCTATGCTTGATCAACACGTGGTGGTAAAGAATACGCTATTACAGTGTTTACTCGATATTTGTCCAAAACACGGGTCATATATCGGCCAGGAGATACTATTCTTACACTCCTCGGAACCTCGTTTCTTGATACCACACGGAAGGTTAGGTTAGGTTTGAAATGAATTTTGGTTGGGCCGGAGTTTGCTATAGTCATCCGAACAGTTTTTGTGCGAATGATTGACAATATGTTTGAAGGTCATGAAAATCGTTGGTAAGGACCAACATCCGTCCAATTACCGATAATTTTTGTATCGCATAAAAATCGCCGCGGATTACCAATCCGCAATACTATCCCTGATGATTATTAGCTTCCTTATCGAGAATGATTATTTTGAGTCCCACGGTTCGCGACGAGCATATGGAAAACCATTGTGCCTCTCGATTTCAGCAATGCACGGTTGGAATCGCGGCGAGAAATCTGTAAATTCTAATGAAGGAGGAAGCGATAAAAGTAAATGGACTCGGTAACGATTGCATTACAGACAGTTGAAACGGCGTGCATCGGGTCCGAACTGCAGCTGCGGCGCTGGAATGACGCAAAGGAGCCGGATAATATTGTAGAAAATGCATAAATTCCATCGGGTCGACGTAAATAACACGGCGCGTAAACATTCTAGCACGCGATCCTCTCAGCGCTCGCTTCCGGTAATTTATGGCGAAATCAATGATGTCGCGTCGACGACTGTGCGCGCCGTTCAAATAACAACGCACCTGGGAAAATTCGCCGCGGGCATGTCCACTAAATAATCGAACTAAATAATCGTTGAATAAAATAATTCCTTACGGAGTGTAAGGAGGAAGCAATAAACGTAACCGATCCTAACGACCGTTCCGATACGAATACACACCGCTCTGCCATCACGCTCGGACATCGCAACGTGTTACCGTAATGGATAGAAATATACCACGCACGATAAATTATCGATCGACTACCCGCGCTCGCGAGCTGTTAATGCGCGCATCTACTTACGCCATTTCCTGATCTTACCATTGGCCTAAGTCGTAACGCGAACCCCCTGGCCTTCTCTCTTTCCTCTTTGTAGTTCATTGCACATGGAGCTATCGTGCGATAGTTCCGCGATTTTCCCACTGCACTTTTTCATTAGCCCATTCAGAAGCCATCATACCATGCACAGGTCATTACATAAAAGAATAAACAGACCGTAACCTTTGCATATGCGTGAGCCTTCCGGATCGCACATGGTTCCCAGCAACCCCTTCATAAATTTACTTTAGAAATAGAAAGAAATAGAAATAATAGAAATTTTCTAATATATTTTAGAAATGGTATATTCAACGACCTCTGTCAAACTTTTCGCCATCGTGACTTCATCTCGCATATCGTTTGTTTAATTACGGTATCGACGTTGGGTATCGCTATCAAAACATTAACAATCCCGTTTCAATAACTGTTTATTAGTACATAAGATAATCGCTGATTCATCGTGTATCAAAGGAGGACACTGGCAATGAATCTCTCCGTATCTTAACTGCGCTCGGTTATACGACGGCTTCGATCGGAATCCGATACGCCGATATGCGAAATCTCGCAAAAAGCGAAACTGTTCCAAGATCATCTCGAAATCTTCTTGGCAATGCTTTACGACCGAGCCCCGCCATTACCTAGCGTTTATTACATCTGGGGCCCTGAACGGTACAACGCAACCTGATGGCACTGCAATTACGCGAGATAGTCGATGCGCTAATTAATTAGGATATAAAATAGTCTTTAACGGAGCGAGGAAGCAGTAAAGATAACCGTCTCCGACGATAAATATCGTGTCGATACCTCGGATACAAACTAACGAGACGAGGTTGCATCAACCGCGCCGTGGTACCGTTCACCGTAACAGGAGAGTTAGCCGATCGGCAAAAACGTCACCGGGACTCCGGATGTTCCGCGTTTCATTCAATCGAATGGCAAACACCGGTGCATAATTCCCGCTTCAACGAACCTCGGGCCTTGCGAGAAGTATACCACCGTTCACAAGTATCTGACAAACATTTAATGTTTGGGCATTAAATGGCCACCGATGGTACACGTGGCACGGAACGGGTTGAAAATATTAAAATTTTGGTCAGCATAAACAAGGTAGTGTTCTATTGTTCTAGTATTAGACGAAATATCCTTGAAAGGAAAGTAATAACAATTTAATTGATAGGAAATGTCATTTTCTATAGTATCAACATAAAACTTCGGATAATAAAGAGAATTTGTTACTGGTTCACTAAAAAATTGTGACCTTTCATTTTCATCAGCCACTGTAACTATATCTACTTATAAATTACAAGATGCGATAAAGTTCGCAGAGGATTCAAAATTGATTAAAATTGACATTACCCCCCTGTAACGTTCAATTGAAAATTCATTGATCTACCTTTCCTACAAACATTTTTCATTTCTATTCATAGACGAATTTAGGAGTACCCAATATTTTAAATTAAAAATATGCTCGAAGACCTAAATAAAAATCGACTGCATTTGCAACGTGGACACCGTAGTTCCCGGTTTCCAGTGCGCTGAATACTCAATAAGCCCCGCGACGTTATTCCCTGCTGTGCCCAATGATCCAGCACCAATCGAGACATAATCACTATCATTACACCACCTTGTTGCAATTGAATCAGTGACGTTCTCTCGCTACTAAGAAAGTCATGAAGCAATTCTAATTAAACTAGCCAGTGCTTATTACATCTCTTCGTTTTACTTCGGCATAATTTTATTCCTTAATTAATTAAAGCATGCCCGAGCAGGCGCTGTGGCAATGCGGAAAATCGCGAGGACACTGCCAGAGGCCTTAACATCAAGCTGCAATTGATTGCCTGACAAGGCAGCAATGAAACGAGTTCATAAAGAACCAATGAAACGCGTACGGAAGCGTTTAATGCACTTGCATGCCTCAGATGCATAAAGTTGCACTGCCCGATAGAAAACGATGCAGGAGATCGAAGATGACTGAAGATATTAACTCCTTTGCTCCCAAATGATTAATATCTTTCTTCTGTAGGAAAATCTACGGTTGTAATTAATTTCTTTTTAGTTGATCGTAAAAGAATTGTAACCGGACAAAACTTTTCGATCAAGATTGCCCACATGGATCTGTTCTTTATTTTTGTACAAGGAGTGGATAATTGTGAAATATATGTGCACTTTTATAATAGTTATTTTCTTTAGTTAAAAGCCGTCTTCGACGCTACAATTACCGACCATTAAACGAGACTGATGCACATTGCTTTACTATTTAATGAAGAGATTCAATTTATTCAGAGCTTTTACGATTGTGCTTGAATAAACAAATTTATTCAGAAGCTTCTCATGAAAATATTTGTATAATCTCAACGATCGTAGAAGAAGTTATTTTGACCAATCAGTTCTAGCGTTGAGTGATCGATGCGTAAAATTCGGTTCTGAAACAATGAAAAGATATATTTCGGTTTATTGCGTGTGGTTAAATTAGACGTCAGATAAATCCGCGGATATAAACAATGTACAGGCTCGACACGAACCGGTGCTTTGCTAATGAATCGTGCAAGAATTTACAACTCGGTGCACCCAGTCTGCGGGTACCATGAGACACAATGCACCAGCTTTCCATGGTTTCTCTAGGGAAATCAAATACCAAATGTCTTAGTGTCGAAATGTGCTATTGTCGCCTTTCTATTACCGAGAGTAAACATTTCACACAGGAAAAACTGTAATCTCAAAAGACCATCCACCCACGTGAACACTTGTTGCCTATTGTTACTAAGATCCTTCCCTGCTTCCAGGGCACGTTCCATCTAAATTCTAATTTTGCGGGAGCTAGTTTAGATAATTTGCTATTTACATTCAGTCTCCAGTAAGAGGATTAATTTCGACCCGAACCAAGTGGGTTCAAAAATGTGTGAAAGAAAATTAATACGTGAGGAATGAAATTGATCGAGATATGGCTCAGAAATGTGGTTCAGACAACAGGAATAACGAAGGTTCCAAAATAGTCATTAAATAGTTTTGTGTGCGTTACTTTGAAAGATTTAATCAATCCTACTAGAACTTATAACGTGCCCGAGGAGCGATAAACGTTAGCAACTTGTTAATTTAACGACGGGATCAAAGACCTGGTGATCCTACGATTAAGGAATTGCGTTCAATGTATTCACAGCTGGTACTCTAATCCGCAAATAGTCCTGCCGTTGAAATTCACCAGCGGCATTATGTCACTGGAATGCCAGAACGAGTCGCGATTACGGTCATCGTGGCGTCGCTTCAACATTCCCAGAAGCGTCATTGGCCAATCGTTCGGGCAATGAAACCGAACCCTTTGACCTGTTTCTAGCCTCAATTCGCATTCCGGAATCGTAGAATAAGCGGCGCAGACAGTCTCATTAAACGCTTCTTGACATGAGCGAACGGACGGTGAAAGTGCGTGCATGTAGCGCGTTCTTTCCACGCCCGATACGAAAACGCGATCGAACCTGCCCGACATTAATTACAATGGAGCACATACGTGAAATTCGCCGGTAATTCCAACACCCACGCAGCAATATAATAGCTGCAGGCTTTGAGATGTGGGACGGTACAGCAAAATAAATAACGACGTTTCACTCCCTTCAAAAAATAATCCTCACTTTACGACACAGAACATCGTTCCGGGACTAAATTATCGAAAAAAGAGGTACTCGCACGGTAATAACAATTTCGACGGGCATTTTTTAAATGCAAACGTGCTCCCGAAAAATTGAAAGTACCTTCAGGTGGATTTCTGAGATTTATGTGTGTACACGTTCATATCCCTTATTTAAATATTATTACATTTATAATACCGATATGGATATAATTTTGTTAATTATACTATAATTTGTAGACTGCAGATTTTATTCATTTGTTAGATAAATAAGTACTCTAATAAAGTTAGTAATAAAGATACTCTTGTATTATTTTTAAATAATTGAAATTATTAAGGGAAGAATAGTTGGACTTTGAAGTACTGTCCGGACTTCAGTGCAGAATGAGTTTGAAGTATTTCTGAAGGTATGCTTGGCAAGCAGTTCTTTTTTTCTTGCTGCTATCGAAAATAGGACAGAGATCTATCTATCCGTTGGTGTCATAACTTGTTGGCATTAGTTCGTTCGCATTCCGGTCGAATTTCATCGGAGGCGCGAAAGAATTGCGGCGTTGTCGCATGATTTCAATGAGCCTCAATAGTCCGGCCTTTCATCTACACTCGGTTACGTGATTCTGCGCTAATAATTCACTGTCACCGATAGTTATCATGGTGACCGGTGAGCACGTCGCGTAGATCCGTGCTAATATTTCTAGATTTACCACGGTTAACGCGTAACGATGCCGAACGGTACAAAATGGTAACTTTCCAGTCGACTCCACCGTGCATTCTTCGATAAGAAAAATACAGAATAAATCTAGGACATGCGATGGTTTCCAAGCAGAAATGTTCAATACTAAAAACTGCAGATAGAGTCGTAAAGATATGCTAAAACATACAAAATGTCCGATTTTTAACAGGGACTTTGAATAAAAACTATTTTTTACCAACAGTGTCGAAGTGAAGACATCAAATAACTGCAGCTTTTCAACTCCGTTATGACAGAAAATAAATTTTATTTTGTCCTCCGTGTTCCTTCTTTAAGAAATTGCAATTTTGAAAGTGCCATGTACCGAAGGCGCGTTTATTTGCTACATTCTGACCAAACGACTGAATCATTGTGTTTATTTTTCCACGTGTGCAATAAAAGTACAGAGGAATTATTTTTATCAGTACTGAAATGAACTGTATCGAAAAGTAACGTGAAGAATCTAAATATAAAATGAAGATCTCGAAGAATGGTAAACGAAGAGAATGCGTACGTGTATTGTGGTTAATTGTGCAATATTATGTTGTACACGAATTACATCGAAGCAAAAATTTTGTAACAAAAAGGCAGTTACTTTTTGTTTAATAATAAGATCAGAAAATTAGTGAATTGCAGAATATTGAAAACCGCCTAATCATTTGTTGAAAGCACAAGAATAAGTGACCAAAATTCAAAGTTAAATAACATGTCAGAATTGATTACTTCCACAGAAATGTTTGTAACCATTTTATCTTAGCGGCGTTCAATGTCGATACGAATTGATATCACAAATAAAAATATTGCAATATTTTCTCTGCTTAACAGGAAGGAGACTGATGTCACCCGTGTTCGAAGTATTTCCAGCAGACCTGAATTTCGTTTTCACCAAACGTTTCTCCACCAGGTTCAACATTTATTTACTGTAATATCCCGGAGAAAATTAATTTCTATTAAGACTGAAGAATGCAGACTGGTCAAAGAAATAATCCCGATAATAAATTTGACCTTTTGAACTATGATTTTATTTATTACACTACTTCAATTTCGTTGGATTTTCTGAAGGTGGTAATTTGCCGAGGAACGTGTTAAAATCGCGCGAGTAGAACGCTGGGAATTGTAACCTGTAAATTCAACGATTAGAGACAACATCTCAGTTCCAGCAGCAGACATTCTATTATTTGCGAAATCTCAGCACGGTCTGGACGAGATATAAACTGAATCGGCGAGTCGGTTATTAACACCTTGCCTGATTTTATTGCCTCGAAGTATTCCCCGCAATTATGTCGTTACACGTTTTCTGATAGCGATCGGACAATCGATCTTGCAGCCGAGATTGCAACAGGGACGACGTTATCTGCGATTTCCATTATTTCAATCGAACCATGAGTTCCGTTAACTGCTTGGCAACGCGCGATTTCGCGTGAGCCTATCTTTCGGTCCGTTTACGGTTCCCTCATTGTCAAACTCTTCGACCGAGATTCTATCTGAACAAATCGTTTGATTGTCACACTGTCGGCCAGCTATTTGGCAAATTGAACCAATGGCGAACGTGCTATCATTTAATGCGTCCAAGGGAGAACGTCGAAGCGATCGGGTGACAGCGGCAGTGGAAAAGTCAGATTTTTTCAAAAATTAATATGTGAGCTAAGTTGAGATCGATAAGCAGCATAGTGATAGTTGTTTGACTGGGTTTTTTGTTTTTGCGAGATGTAATGGTTCGAAATGTGGATTAATTAAGGGTTGTGAGCAAGGTGAGAAATTTTAATTGTGCAAAGTGGTGCCGGAAAACAGGTGATTATAAGTTATTCGCCATTTATGTTGCCAAGATAAGATCGTGATAAAACGTTGCAATATGTTCATTCTGTGGCGTTTTCTTAAAACCCAAAGAAGCCATTTTATGAAACACTTTAATTCTTTAATTCTTTAATAAAATCTAATTATATATCAGTAAATGATAAGAAAACGAACGTCTAATAAATATTCATGCAACGAAATCGATGGGGAAACAGATGGCAGGTCAGATAGCAAAATGGCCGATCCGCCGACTTTATTAAATTTACGCATCAGCCTGTTTAATAATGACGCGCGCCACCTAATTTCTTAGGCTTCTGCCTAACGAGTCCCCGATAATTACGTTGTAATAATGATTAACGACTGGCATTCGGTCCCCGTGTACCTCATTAATTCTTGATCACCTACGGAACTTCGGAGCTCACTAGTCATTACTAGTAGACACAGTAGTGGACGTAGCTAACGCGGAATCCGTCGAAGTGATTAATGTCCACGGGTATGAGCCAGATATATTTCTGCCCGATATCCTGATTAACTTTAAACGGAATCTCGTTCGCTCGTAAAACTGCGGGACGAACACGGAAAACGATCGTCTTCTTTTTCTTCAATTATATTCGCAACCCTTTTGATATAATCATTACTGGCGCTACTCTTGTTGGTCGCCGATAAATTGTCATTAATCTTGCGCGATAATTACTGGATGTTATAGAAATGGAGTTAATGAGAATTTTATCAGACACGGAACGACGAGGTTCATGTGTATACAAGTAATCTTATTGATCGAGACGGTGTGCATCGCGTGAGTCGATAACGTTTTGTACAGTGCAATTTCGATTTCAAGGACATTCCGCTATCCCAGTCGTTATTGTTTAATTACACAATATCGATTTTTAATGAGTATTTTATGTATCGTCGCAATATATGATTATGAAAGAGTATAGCCGGAAACCCCTTTGCAACAATTTTCAAGTCGGTACCCCTATCACAAGGGTAGGTATAGGGTGAGCACGATTTAATGAATTATGAATTATTTCTTCTGTTCGGCTCAACAAAACATTACAAAGAAATTCATGAATATTCTACATAATAGCACACATGACGGTGAATTATTTCAGAATTTTTGGTTGCAAAATCGATTTTTAAAAAAGTCCGGAAGCATAAAATTGCCGATTTTATACTGACGTTAAACGTTACGTTACTTGAAAGTTATTTTACGTTTACCACGTTGTACCACGTTTATATTATTATGTTAGTTGTCTCTCATCGTGATCTGTGTATTTTTTCAGATTTTTCGGTTTATGCGAACATATTAAAAAAAATTGTCTAATAAAATTATGACTGACGAAAGCCGGGAACAATCTCTTCAGGTACCCACCTCATATTTGTGAATGACACAAATATACATAATGATGTATCGACAAACAGGAGTATCTAGCGATGACACGTCTGTGAATCATGCTGAGTTGAATGTGTTAAAATCACAAGCAAAACAGTTCGAATCAGTGTTTCTCAACCATTTTATTTGTAATGGTACCCAACATGTTTCTGATATAAAATGACGGGAATGTGAATGGAATGTTTGAAAATGTTCATCGCTCCTACACTACAAATTTGTTTTTTAATTTCAAAGAATACAACATGCGGTTGTTTCAGATGGAAAGAGAAAGTTGAGAACTAGTTAGTTGGTGGGTAGGCACCCCGATCGTGAAACCGTGTAAAATTTTTTCAAGGCATGCACACCGTCAATTTTTGACCTACTTCTAACGCTTGTATTACCAAATATCTGCATAATCCCGTCAGCTGATGACCAGATAGAACCTTCCTGTTTCGAACGAGCCGTTTCCCAGCGAAAAATGTTCTCATATAAGGACGAAAAGTTGAGGCGCGTGAAACCATTTTTCGCCTACAGTTGTCGATAACGTGGTCACTCTACCTTATCGCGAATCTACGGAGTCTGGGCTCAATTTTTGGCCTACTTCTAACGCTTATATTTCCAAATATCTGCATAATCTCTAGATTAAACCTTCTAAGAGTACTAGATTGGACCTTCCTCTTTCGAATGAGCCCTTACCCAGCGAAAAATATTCTCATATAAGGACGAAAAGTTGTAAAACCATTTTTCGCCTATTTTTGTCGGTAACGTGGCCACTTTACCTTATCGCGAATCTACGGAATGAAAAATTGAAGGCGGGCCACAGGTTGAGAAACTCTGGTTTAAATGACTGCGCTTCCAAGTAAACTTCGTTCATGCTCGCTCGGAAAGCGAACTACCTCATTAGTTCGCGCAAGGAAGTGTCAGGAAGGAAGGTTCCTCGTTCGTAGAGACCAGTGGCGCGATCGATTAACCGCGAGTCTCCCTAATCGAAGTGAATTCTGTCGGCTGTTATCGATGGAAAATCGATCTGTGAGCCCGTAGATCGCGAACGCAAATGAGACCGAAAGCCGGGTAACAAACGGCAGTCCCTTATTTATTCCAGGAAACCTTCGTAAATCGTAACGGAACTATTTCGCGATCGTCGCCGACGCTCTCCCGCCGCACGACGAAATGATTTCGCGTTCGGGTAACCGGCTCTCGCTCTCCCCCATTAATCTAATCGATAAAATCACTGGTAATCGATAGCCGGCCGTGACGTGCACGGTCACGCTGGAATCGTGAGCTCCCACATGCGCATACGTTTGTTAAACTAGCGCGGAACTGTATCATACGCGATGCAGACGCCGCGTATCAGAACGTTTGAATATGCATCGATCTTTGCACGTCTCCGACAGGATATTCAGATACCGTGATGATCCCGGAGAGGCGAAATCAGTTGCCTGGAACTTTGTCGGTCATGGCATACTTGAACTTGATGCGTACGGGGTGCGTTCGCGCTTATGATTACTCGTTTCCTCGTTAGTAGACTGCGGAGCTTTGAGCTACATGGGTTGATGTTAGATATACCGTACTATTATCACTGGATAATAGTTCTTTGCCGGATTTAACCACGTCACTTCAAATGACTTTGTAATTGCAGATTTTCTACAAACAAGGAAAAAACCTATTATTACCCAAAATTTTGAATGACACTCAATAACATACTCGATAGATTTAATTAATTTATAATTATTCAAGAAAGTGTAATTTATATGTTTCGCAACAAGAATATACCTAACAATCTTAAATAGACTGTGGACCTTTGTGCAAAATAAAAATTGTCTAAGTCTAAGTCCAAGTCTTACTAGAATAGTAAGAAGCAAAACGTTTCATTAAATGAAATGCATTTGCTGTTTTAATAATTTTAGCAATTTTTCAATGCCTTTACGAAGAGCCGAATCGAAATATTCGTCGTAAGGATGCAACAGCCTCTGGCGAACATGCACCGGCGTGCACGGCCAGAACGAAACGACTAAATTAGCCGACTACTGTTTCGAGATTTCCTCA
The DNA here is from genome assembly GCA_028454245.1 of Halictus quadricinctus. Taxonomy (NCBI): domain Eukaryota; kingdom Metazoa; phylum Arthropoda; class Insecta; order Hymenoptera; family Halictidae; genus Halictus; species Halictus quadricinctus. Next base: position 18,831,404 of record CM052118.1, read on the forward strand.
ATCATTTCATCAACCGTCATTATCAGCCTCTACAGTTAACGGTTCGTGGGCCAGTTCAATCCCACGCGATCCCATCGATTGGCCGGTCAAGAACGAAGGGGGCAAAATTACCTTGATGTGACGTAATTCTCGATATGGCTCGCCCACATGCAGATTTCAACGCCTCTCGAACGTTTTGTTATTGCATCGATGAAAATGAATTATGATTTTTCTTAGCACCGACGGCATCAACTGTGATAAGTACGTGTCGCGATGAAAGACGTTCTTTGTTCGGCTCTTGTACGAGCTCGAACATTATTTCCTTACTTACATTAATTTCATAAAACTTAATTAAGTTCCACATTTATGTCTCAGTTAATCATTTTAATATACAGGGTGTCCCAAAAATGTTGTACTTCACCTTGGAATGGGTGATTCTTGAAGTCATTTCAAGTCATTTTTCCCATTGCAAAAATGTTCTCCGTGGATTTGTTAATATCAACGAGAAACACGGACCAATCAGAGCACGGTTACTGCTATAAACAATTTTGCGGCAAGTTTCTTTGACATATGTCAACTGATCGAGAGGTGTAGATTCACCTCTAGGAGGGATGAACATTACTTTTTATACACCCTGTACAAATAATTAATATCCTTCAACACAAGACCAACACAGTTGCACAAGGATTGTTTTATCACTTCACGCAAATAAGTCCGTTAAAGCCTCACTTAACTCCTGCATCGTGACTCAGCGTAAAACGTAGAATTATCAGAAAGAAAAGAACGCATGTGCTAGACGTTTAAATTGATGACACGGCGCGAATGCGAGAAATAGAAACTGCAAAAGTGAACGTCTCAATTTCTATGAAATGTTTTTTTCCAGGTAGGCAATATTTCCTTGTACGTCGCCATCACGAGATGCATTTACCGTAAGTATCCGTTGTTCGATCCTAGCTGAAACCAATTTTCACGGAATGGCGATGAAGCCAGCGGTATCGCTACCAGAAAAGATTACAAACTCTGGAAATTGGACAGTTATAATGACGAATGTTGATGAGCTCTAACACGAAAAATTCAAACAGTTTTAAAGAACGCGAAACATGCAAGAGGAAGTGGAACGACAGAACGCACGAACGGTGTTTTCTATGATCGAAAATGATTCAATCTTTGCATAGAAACCTTACAATCACTTATTGAAACATTCTGATTTCATTCCCTTGAATTAGCTACATATTTGCACTATTCATGTTCCAAGCATTTCTGGCGAGCGTCATATTGAGTCATAATTTCCTTCTGAGTCATTATTTCATCAATTTCCTGATCACTTGCCTTTACCACTGTCGTCTATGTAGGTAACGAGCAACTTCTTGTTCATGTTCTATGTTTTTTAACATAACAGTGGTATATTAATTGCGCGGAAGACACAAATACGTTGTGATCCAAAAACAATTACAGGAATAGATAGAGAGTCAATGAAATACAAATTGATTTTAACCTTTAACAATTTTAGTAAACTGAAAATAATATTATGGCATTTGTAGATTAACAATAATGCCAGATATTTATTCGAACTATAAATCGAGTGCATACCTTGATTTATATTGTCTATTTTTCGAATTGAGGTCAACTCTAATATAAAAATAGTTTCACACGTAAGAAGTACCCGTTTGATTTTGTCATTATAACACTTCTACGAATTTTACACCGAACTGCTCTGCGCGCGCAGGCGCAAAGAGTAAATATTAAGGTAGATCGTTTACACACAACTGTTTATCCACCTACAAATTTAATGACCCACGAATTAAAACGTAAACAATTGTGTTTACACTAGCATTCCTAGTATGAAAAGTTCAAATCATTGTAACCTCCGCTAAGAACAACATTTTTAAAACGTTTTCAGCGATAATGTGATTATTAAGAAAATATGTACATTTAAAAATTGACTCCATATTAAATATAAATTACACTAGTATACTACTGCCACACATTTCTAATACCGTTTTAATTTTTCTAGTCGATTTATTTACCTCGGCGAGATAATTGAAAATCAAATTTTTCCCGTTGCATTCAACAGCCTAATGAATTCGAGGGGCCTTGGCAAGGCTGAGAGCTATTGAGAGCTCTGCCACTCAAAGAAATCAATGAATGCAACAGGTTTAATGTGCCCGATCGATCGAGAGATTCAGCCGCGCGTCTGACACGAGAGAACGATCGAATCAAGTTCAAGGTAACTCTGGTAATGGAAATACAAGTCGTATTCCATTCGGAGATGCTTCAAATGCCACGGGCAAGCGCAAGCTTCCTTAGAAGGTCGCCGATCCTTCTGCGGGAAATGACGGTACTGTTCCTCAGATTAGTCGTCGGAAAGATCAATTTACCGGAGATCCGCACGCCCCCGCAGTTGTCTCGCTCTTGTGTATCATTAAAACGTCCTGATCCCTTCGTTCCTCGCATCCGTGTTCCTCTATTGTCTTCGAATCTGACGTTCTAAGTGACCGAAACAGGAGACTTCCGGTTTTTTTTTCAATCGCCGAATGCAATGCACTAAAATAGATCTTTCCCCCATTCCATAAAGACCTGTTTCACAAAGACCTGTTCGATCCAGCAAACAGTTTGTCATCGCGACGCACAAATTCCTACTCCGATATTTTATTTTTTCTGGTTCGGTTCGAGCCAGTTGACAGTCACGTACTTTCCAATCGGGTATAATCTCGCGTAGGTGGCGTACGATAAAGAAATTTGCTGCTCGCTGGCCGCGGACTCGACGATCATATCGGTAGAACCAACAGCGGCAGCGAGCACGGCACAACGAGGAAGCTATTTGACGATCGACAGGGCCGACGTGATCGAGGCGCAGCTTCCGGTATTACATTGCGACTATCGGGAACGAGATATCGGAGGAGGCGCGTATCGATAGTATGCACCGGGAGAAATACGAGACTGCAGAGGTGCTCGGTCTCGCGCAAAGTGTACCAACGTTGACGACGAACGCGAGATCAACGCGATCTAGAATGTCGTTGGCAAGCCTCCGACAGGTAGTCGAACACTCTCTTACACACTTTCGTTTCAACCTTCTCGACCCAAGTTTCGTTCCGTTCCGATCTTCTTCCTTTTTCCTTTTAAAAGGAATTTTTTATTGCAACGGGGTTCCATCTATCACCGTCTGTGCAGGCAAAGACTAGGTTATACAGTATTCCCTCCGTAACTGTCGCAAAGATCTCCACCGTAACTGTCACAATTTTATCCCCACCACTGGGAGGTAGGGGGTCCTCTACGCAAGGCGTCGAGTATCGTTGAGACTCACGCTAATGCACGCGAAGCCAAAGATTGCTACTTTTCATGCTCTCCTAATTAAGTTGATATCAAAGACGGTGTAATTACGATTATAATTACTCGCTGTACCTTTACCGCGAATGTCAATGCCGAAACTTGAATTATTTGCTGCACGAGTAATTACGATCGTAACTCCGCGGTAGTGGGGATAATTCCGGGACGTTTATCATCCAGTCCTTGGCGACATATATAGAGAAATCACTGTATTCATCTCTCAAGGGGAGGGGCAGTCGCTCGCTCCGCCTATCCCCACCGTTGGCGCTCTAGTAAGCGAATGCTTAGGCTTTGACGTCACACGCTACACAGTACGTGCAACCGCCTTAGCCAATAGAGCTGCTGGTGCCCCTTCCACTTCGACCAATCAGCCCCGTATTCCTTTCACGAGACTTCTTCTGCGGCACGCACTGTACACTTGTCACAAAAATCCCAAGGTTTCTGTCCGAAAAGAAGTCTTCGGTTAATCTTATTACGTTCTGACCACCGTGGAAGCAACATCCATCCAGCATCATTCCACTTCTTATCTGTACTGTAGAAAACAAAAAATCCAACGACACGCTATTTACCACGGCAAGTTATGTACAGTGCAGGGACAGGACGCGTCCCGGGTTCGCCTCCGTTAAAGGATCACCCATGGGAGTATGAGAGATCCTTGTGTACCTTCCATAGGCGCGTATCGCAATTTGATTCGAGAATTCGCGAAACGCGACGGCGTGGGTGCGTCGGCGTGTTCGCGTGTCCCACGTGCGTGTGCCCACATAGCCAAAGGACTTAATGGACTTCTGATAGGCTGGCTCTGGTTGGAACAGGACACGGTGCCCACGTGAATCTTTCTTCAGTTTTCTGCTCGTCCTACAGAATATTCCAATGAAAATTTATCGCCGCGCAATGCGACGCGACGCGACGCAACCAGAGGTGTGCGAGAACCCAAAAATTTCGGGATTTCCGGGAATATTAGGGATTCCTCGTTCCGGTTCTCGAATGTATCAGGATTCTTCACAGTTTTGAGAATATTCAGGATTCCCAAGTATATCACGGTTCTCAAGTGAATTCTCGATATATGCCAACAACACTGTGTTATGTTTACACTCCTAGGCTTCCTAGGCCCCTAGCGGGTTGTACCCCGCGGTGGGGATAATTCCGCGACGTTTATCATCCAGGCCTTGGCGACATATATAGAGAAATCACTGTATTTCGCGACCCAATGCTTTCCCGACCCGTCCCGATCATCGGGTGTTCGATACTTTAGGGTTCTCGCACACCTCGCAACAAAAGAGGGTAAATACTCGCCGCGCGTAAATACTCTCCCTACGTTTTTCCGACGGCTCGACAAAGCTGTCCGCGTCGCGATTCAAGGAACACTTTGCACTCGTTATGCTTCGGCCATTCCGGCAAAAACTTGCCGGGGAGTTCTTCAACTTCCGTCGCCAGGGACGTCGAGTCCCGCATAAAACGAACTCCGTTCCCCTTGTTCGCGTTCGTTACATTCATCGTCGCACGCTGGAATCTGATATACAGCGTATACTGTAAAACCGCTGTATAAAATATCTGAATTATGCGGCGACGTGCTGCGTGCTCGAGGTGGTCGTTAGTCTTTCCACGGATAGCTACGCGTCCGTATTATTCCCTCGAGTTACCGACGGAATATCGAAAAACTTATAGAGGGCACCGACAGCCTTTTCTCGTTCGATTTTTTCGTTGCACATTCTGGTTTTGAATGATATTTTTTTTTTCGATTTTTAGAGATTTACTGTCGGAGACAGAATTGAGTGGATACCCTTTAGAAATTAAATCGTTTAAAATTGGATCAAACTACTCGATTTCTTTTTTTTTAGATGTGATACGGATTAGTTTACTAAGCAATTCATAAAAAAATTAATTAGAAATTACCATTGGTTGAAATTATGAAGAAAAAAAGTGAAGGTTAAAATATGCCTTTAGATCTAAGTATGTTTCATCAAAATCGATAAGGTAGCTTCGAGCCATGAATAATTAAAAATTGTAAAAATTTTAACACAAAATTCAAAAATTCATATATCCTTCCATGTGTAATAGCTTTTTTATGCGTCAAGTATATTATAAAGTTAGAGAGTAAGTATACATTTCTTTAAGTATTCATTGTTCTTTACAGATATCTTGTGATTGCTCTTTTCATATTAGATGAACTAAATAAGTCATATGTGCCAACATGAACAGTTTCTACGTATACAGATCTAAGTTGTCGAAATGAACTTTAAATACGGAGTTGATTAACATTTATGCGTACACGATGGACGCTGGTTTCATCACTAGTTGTCATATTGAAAATGTCAGCAAATGGTCAAGTGGTAAAATAAACAGAAAGACCACCTTTCACTTTAGGTACCCTCGAAGCCATAAGTTCGCACTTTTAGGATGCGTGAATCCAAGAAATAATCGTAAATCGTAAATGAGCATCTTTCAAAAAGTCGCCATCGCAATGGAGGAATTCTTTGAATGATATCCGTATTTATGATTGATTCTCCTCGACTGCAATAAAATCGATGAAATTTACAGAATAACGTTATCAAAGATATTGGAAAGCACGCGTGCTCGTCAAGGAATAAGTCCAAAAGGCGAGTAACTGAGAAACTGGTTCGAATTTATTCCTTTTACCATGATCCCTTTTTTATTCAATCGATCCAGTTAATCCACTATCGTGGTACATCTACGTATGAGAACACATTTTTTTCTTCGCACATAATCGTCCATCTGATAATGCGGTTCGTTTTTCTTTTTCTTTTTTTTTTCTCTTTTGCGAACTGATTCATTTATCGTGCCGGTAAAAATATTAAAAGGATAAGCGACTCCTTATCAAGGTTTTAATGTTTATACACTTACTCGTGATTTATTTCGTATATTTAATGAAGTAATCGCTTTATGGAAAGTTAAATAAATGTAAGCAATGCCTCGGCTGGTGGTAATAACAATTCTTCATTTTATTATAGGGTTCGATCAAATAATTTGTCATTTACGATGTTAGGTCCCCTATCTATTTTTCATGACTTTATGTACTCTCTCACTGTCTATTCTATGTGCGTGCTCACGCCTCGTGTTAAGATCAATTTATTGTTTGTTAAATAAACGCTGTGTGTGAAAATCCAAAATATTATTTTCCTAATTCCAACAGTATGCTTCTCTTAATAGCTTGAACGTGTCGAAAACAGTACTAGAACATTCTTAAGTTCCTTAAATTATTCATAAGCATACTGACTCTTGGGATTACTTATCATGTCACAATAATAATGTCACTATGAACTTCCTAGTGCAGAGATAGTAAACTGCACTCTCAAACTATATTAATGTATTATTGTAAACAATCCAATATATGATGATTACACTGCGGATCTTTATGCAAAATAAAAGCTTTCTGTCCGAATTGCAACAAACTGGATCGAATTGAAAATGTAATTTCTTTTCGACTATGTTTAATAGACTGCAAATAATTAAAAATGCATGTGTTACTGTACTAACTTACACCCACTCATTTTTGTCATACACATAAGCTGCATCAGTATAATGAGATTAGGAACAGCCAGCAGCCTATGGTCAACTTGTAGATCTTCGACAACTTACGATCTCTGTACAGGGTGTATAAAAATTATATGTCACGATCATCGTAGAGAATTGTTGGGGATTATTATCAAGAGCTGTCTACGCAGAAGGTAATTTGAAAATTTAAATGACTTAAAAATCAGTATTAAAGAGGAATGGAAAGATTTATCACAATCTTCAATTAAAGTATAAATCCTTACCAAGAAGAATGATAGAAGTAATTGAGAACCACGGAGGTTCCACACATTATTAAACACAGGTACAGTTATATCATTTTCATATTTGTCTATTTTAAATTTATATAATATGGAATATTTTTCAGATGTGCTATCATTTTGTCTGTATTCATTTGGGTATTTGTATTTTTACGACGAGAATTCGTTGAAGAAAAGTCAATAAATGTTTATATATTGATAGAAGGTAGTCTTTCTGTATCATTGGCACATTTCCAGTACCATAATTACAACGCGAGAAATTAAAGATAGCACGCGTGTGCTATCTTTTCCTTTGCGAGTGTATATTTGCGATGTTGATCCTCATCAAGCCTAATAATAATCAGTGGGCTGTTCATCCGACGCGAGCCGTCCCCCTTACCGTGTCCAGCTCGTCAGTCCGCGACGTCGCGTCGGAAACACCTCGAAGAAATCGGACTGGTTTGATTTTGTCCTCTTATCTCGATCCTTGACCGGCCTCCCCGTGAGCCGATGCTGCGCGCATCGTAGCGGGACGGGTTCCGTACAAGTCGTAAAGAGTTCGCTGGCCCCTCGGCTCGAGTGTCGTCCGGGCGGTGCATCAGGATGAATCACCTGGGCGAAGGCTGTTTTATTATGCAAATACGCAGCGGTTTCGCGCGAGCCACACACCACACCGCGCGCCACGCGGATATACGCTAAATACAGGCGGACGGGATGAGACGGGACGCGCGCGGATCCCGTGTTCATCGACTGCCATGCCATGGGACCTGTTACCCCCTCGATAACGTGGATCTGGACAGCCGGCCTTATGGTCGTTCGAATATCGTTGTATCCGCCGCGCCGCGCCGCGCCGCGCCGCTCTATACGTCGCGCGTCGCGTCGCCTCGCGTCGCGTTTCCCAGAACCGCCAGGCGACGATCGAAATCCGGCTTTCGTGGTTTACGAGCGTGCCGCACTACGCGGGGAACGTATTAAACGCCGCTCCGCGGATATTTAACGCTCGCGATTAAAGCGATTTCGTCGAGAGCCCGAGAGAGACCCACGCCGGAATCTGGTGACGATCGGCCCGTCGTAAACCGAACGGGCCCGACTTCGCGCCGCGAACTAACCCCTCCGCGAAGTCGATCCAACCGAGCTTTACTCACGTTTTTAAGCCGAGCCCTGCTACAGGGCTTATCGCTTCGGTCCCAAGTCGACGTTTATAGACGTCTCGTTTATTGTCGTGTTAACCATCTCGAAGTTTAGACGAGAAATCGGCGGCCTGAGCGTTTAGGCCACAGCTGTTCGATTCCGATGAAGCTACACTCCCAAAGAAAAAGATAGCACACGCGTGATATCTTTAATTTCTTGCATTAGAATTATGATACAGGAAATGTGCCAATGATACAGAAAGACTAGCTTCTACTAATATGTAAACCTATATTGGAATTTCTACGAGATATTCTCTTAGGAGGAATGTAAACACACTAATAGGCAGAGACAAAATGATAGCACACTCAAGGTTTATTTTAATTTTCTTCAGTATGTCGCGAGGTTTAAGGAAGTTAATGTGGTCAGTCGGTGTTCAGTGCTTCTTGATATTGGTATCTGTCGCATTTCGTGATGGGACGTGGTAAAAGATTATCTGACAGTGAAATAAACGCAATTCTTATTTTAAGAAAACGGAAAGTAACGATTACAGAAATTGCGAAAGAAATTGGTCGAAGCAGAAAAGCTGTATAGAACGTATTCAAAGATGTGGATAACTACGGTAAAAGGAAAAGCACTGGAAGGCCAGCAGCCCTATCGCACCGTGACACAACAGCAATACTTCGTGCTGCATCTAATTCTTGTGCTACTGCAAGAGAAATTGCTTGCAAAGCTGGTGTACAAACTAATATTCAAAATGTTCGACGTGTGTTGCAAATGAGTAATATTATGAACCGATCAAGAATAAAAGCCAAGCCACGATTAACAAAGAAGCATAAGGAAGCACGCCTTGAATTTGCGAAGAAACATATACACTGGAGGAAAACCTGGAGGAATATAATCTTTACAGACGAAAAACTGTTTTGTCTGGATGGTCCAGATAATAGTGCATACTATTATCATGACATTCGAAAAGGACAATTAACAAGAATTAGACGACAAATGAAAGGAGGTGGAATAATGATTTGGGGCGGCATAGGTTACAAAGGAAAAACGGATATTAATTTTATACACGGAAAAATGAATAGTGCAAGTTATTTGAGATTAATAAAAAAACCAAATTAATAAGTATGCACAATGCATTGCAGGTCCAAAATTTGTGTTCCAGCAAAATAATGCTGCCGTACACACGGCTAAAATTATTCATGAATATTTTTCAAAAGAGAAAATTCCTGTTTTGGAATGGCCGGCGTGCTCCCCGGACTTAAATATAATTGAGAATTGTTGGGGATTATTATCAAGAGCTGTCTACGCAGAAGGTAGACAATTTGAAAATTTAAATGACTTAAAAATCAGTATTAAAGAGGAATGGAAAAATTTATCACAATCTTCAATTAAAGTATAAATCCTTACCAAGAAGAATGATAGAAGTAATTGAGAACCACGGAGGTTCCACACATTATTAAACACAGGTACAGTTATATCATTTTCATATTTGTCTATTTTAAATTTATATAATATGGAATATTTTTCAGATGTGCTATCATTTTGTCTGTATTCATTTGGGTATTTGTATTTTTACGACGAGAATTCGTTGAAGAAAAGTCAACAAATGTTTATATATTGATAGAAGGTAGTCTTTCTGTATCATTGGCACATTTCCTGTACCGTAATTATAACGCGAGAAATTAAAGATAGCACGAAGTTTCGCAAGCAATTCCCTATAGCTCGTTTTAAAAAATATTTCGAATTGAACTGTCTCTGTTTCGGGGGAGACATCTTTTGATGGAAAAAGAAAAGTGTTTAGAATCATCCCTTTCTGGAACACCCTATATGAAGTAGCCTAAATGCACGATTTTGTTTATACACTTTCAGTTCACAGACATTTTGAGGTAGTCGATGGAGTACATTCGCGGCAGGATAATTTCGTTTTATGTCACTACTACTAAGTGACAGTACCCAACTAAATATTAGATCGTAACAAAAATTCATTCCGTTATGTTCAATATTTTCTCTTCATTTATTAACAAAGCAGAACCTTTACTTCTATTTAATCGCAGTCACATTGAAAGCGTTAAAATTGAAACATATTTATATCTGCAGCCGAACGAATTTATATTGCAAGCTAATACAAAGAAGGCAGAGCTCAAAACAAATTATGAGAAAATAATCGCCAGAGATGAACTAAGACATTTGCACTGTAAATTATCGGAGGACCTTTAATACTTTCAACAATAAACATGGCCGTGACCAAAGCTGCAAGTCCTGCTCGACGATGGAGGATAATTGAACGCTTTCACCCGAGAATATTTAACTTTCTTATTCTTCATTTTGAAATGTAACAAGGATATTTGTCATTCCATTAATATCTCACGTGAGCACAGAGAAGTCATTCATTTGCTTTCTTATTCCTTGTTAGCGAAAACATTTTTTAACGTTGAATGCCGCGTATAAAATTGAACGTGTGCGATGATATATGTAGTCTGGTGTGTGCAGTACTAATGCAGTATACAAATATAAAGATTGTAAGTGAATAAGGATAATTAGGAAAAGCGAAATGTTGAAAGTTCGAAGTAAGATTTCTCCATCGAGATTCTCACGAGTACCGGCTGAGATTTATGAATGAAGTTGACTAACTAAGCGGAATGTTTCACTTGATTGCATATCCATAAATGTGCGTGGTATGATTTAAGCGTAATCGCCTTCGTAAATTTCAATTATTCCGATTTTTCTAGATCCTTCTAATCAGATACGCAGGATGTAATCTATTTCACGATCTCGACTGCATGTACTGCGTGTTTTATTAACATTTCAAGTAGCAAGTATTTGTTTTCCTTAGTTCAATAAAGATTACAGTCACATTGATTTGATTAACAACATATTTCGATGTCATTCGTAATTTCATCCAATCTTCTACTTTTCAATAGTGTTTGCTTTATAAATTATTATTAAGATATCTTCTCAGATGGGTAGAAAATACATCTGTCATATTTTTCTTTTCCATATCACAGCTGACATTAGAACATATTCAGCAGGGCAAAATATTTAGGAGGGCGCCTTTAGAAGCAAAATTCTATAAAAAATACAAAATCTCAAAACACCTTAGTGATTCAAAATTGAATCGAACAGTACGGATTTCAGTAGATAATGCTATCAAGTTAAGCGTAATAACTCCTGCGATCTAAAATCAGCAAGTGCAACGAAGTAGACATTACAGAATGTGAGAATAAATTTCAAAGCTCTCGAAGATTTATTGGAAACTCGTTTGTCTAGTTTGAATGATTTTGCAATGAACCACCCACGGGTATCTCCATCTACATTGACCATAGCTTTCCGAATCATCGATGCTCGGTAGTTTCCGCGTGTGTACCGAGATACTCTGCGTATCGAGTAAAATCGGCTGGTCTGTAACCGAGTATTGACACATCCTCGATGAGTAGTGTAGCTCCATCGAAAGGCAGTTTCCGCGGTATACGAGTCATCATCGGGCCCCTATATGACAATAGGCCGTGTAGGCGTCAATGACGAAGCCGTTGTTCACCGAAGGTGTTTAGAAATCGAAGGGAGGCGAGCACCAGACGTTCCATTGTCTCAATGGTAACTCCTGACGAGATATCGTCAATCTCATCCGACCTGGTTGCACAATGGTCGAAAGTCAAAAAATCGTTTCTGCCTCTAATGAACGTCCCGACATGCCGGTCATTATCATCGATTTTTACCGGCTTTTAGGTCGACGCGATCGTCCAATCAAATTGAAATAATAATGTTAACACGTAGTATTTAACCCACACAAAAACCCAAATAAAATTTAACAGATCTACCGTGGGTTCAAGTGTACCTCATATATGTGGCATTTGTCCAAGTTTCGAATTGTGCTTTATAAATATATAAATCGATATGTATATACAGAAACCTATCTCCATATTTGTAAACTTTAATTAACCACTTGAAATCGTGATTTTCCTAGTGTCCATCCGCGGAAGGTATTCATCGGTGGATACTGTCGACGAAGTGAAATATGACAGACGTTGCTTTCAGCGTGCAGAACAGAAAGCCAGAGGCGGATTATATAATACACGCGTAAAGCAAGATCGAAACGCGGGGATCTCGTACGGACGATCGATAAAACGTACTGACGATGGAATTTAACGAGATCCGCGCGTGACAAAAACCAGTCGGTGTTCTTCAGCCGACGAAGGAAAACCTCGGTGAAACGAGAGCTGAATGGCATAGCAGTCTTCGACAATGCCGATGCTGAATGAGCTTGTGAATGATCGAAAGAATGAAGAAGTGCCACCCCGTTAACAGGTAATAAACAGGCTGCTACTACGGATCACTCTAAACGTTCCTCCGCATTTTTCACCGTACAAAAGGGTTCGATAAGAAAGCATACCGAGCTGCAACCGAGCATACTAACGTCCCTCTATGCCGGAACAAGGAGCACAAGTGTGCGCTTCAATATTTAACACTGCACAGTTCACTGTCGAACTCCCGACTCAAAAAATCCCACAAAATATAAATTGTTAAAAATGTTTAGCCAGAAATATACGAAAATCTAATATATATAATAGAATATTCTGTGACAGAAAACGCACGGGGAACTTTGAAATTTCCCAGCTGCGCGACACGCCAGATAATTTAATCGCATTCGAAATTACAGCGATCAGTGTCAACTTAACGTCAGGATTCGCCCGAGGGGCTGGCGAAAAATCTGTTTAAAATCTTAAAATCGTCGGCCGTTTAATGTCAATCATCGCCCAGAGGGGAATGAATATTAATGAAGAGCGCATCGACGCAAGAGCACGTATCTACATACATACTCGAGATACTTGCTCAGAAACGGGCCTGCACCGGGCCCTACAAAGAGGCATTGAGAACGTCCCCGGCCGAAACACTGACTGGCACGGCAAATATTTTCTTCCTGCGTCCGATCGTTTCCAGCCATTTTATCGTAACAGACGTATCGTTGCCATCGCGTCGCAGGTGTGGCTCGCGGCAGGATGTGTCAACGCTTGTGGAAGCCGGTCACGTAGGTGCGTGCATCTCGTGATTGTGGACGGTGCGTTCACCCCGCGAAGATATAATGAACGAGCCAGCTTGTCGACACCTTTCCCGTTCCTCAAAACGACCACTTTCGACGCAACCTGACCTTCCAGGATTCCGTCGAACGCATTTCGCGGAATAGTCATTTGACTGACAAAATCACAAAGTCCTCGTGACCTCAGAATAGCTAGGATACAGATCAAATTCTACAAAACGCGAGCTGAATTAAATCTATTTCTCTCTCTCTCTCGAATTATAGAATTGCATAATGTTCCATTTCTGCATACGTTTGTTAGGTTATACCTCACTTTAACACTTGGAAGGCGGACAGTTTTTCTGGTTACACAGATAGAAATGTTTAATTCCATTTAGGTGCTTTACCTGGGTCCACTGACTTTCTTATTGCGCCCAATTAATCCAACGTAGATTAATCGCTAGGCCTTTATCGTAAGCGTGAAGTAGAATCAGCTGTTTCGAATTTTCAATGGCATTCGTTGCCGGGATTTGACGTAAACCCGCGAGTTCTATGTTCGTGTCTTTTTAGTGTAATATTTATGAGTGCCCGTGGTAATAACGTGACGACGTTTCCGAGCGTATTAAAAAATTGTTGAAATGAAGCGACGACAGAATTTTCAGTGAAAGCGTAATGGCAGAGCAGAAAGAAATCAGTGAAAGCAGCTTACGAAATAATACGACGGCGACGCGGTTCCCCGCAGAAAAAAAGAAATGATTGAGCCGATCCATTGTAGAAATAAGTGCCTCCATTTTCGCTTAACAGGATAATTTATATCGACGATACGTTTGGTCCGAGCATTCATCTACATAAAACGTTCTTGGCCACGTTTCGTGGCGGAAAGTCGGCAGCCATGTAAGGCGCTGAGAAACCAGTTAACGTTTCAATTGTGATTTATGCCTGGTCGAAAGCTGCGTTTTCTCCCCCTTTGTCTGTAATTCACACGCGACCTCGGCCGGGGACGGGACAGACGAGAGAAGAGACCGAAGAAAAACTGGGTGCAGATTAATAGCGTGTGATAAAGCGATGAACCCCGTTCCCCAGGTCTGAGAATCGAGGCTACCGTACGATCGTTTAAGTTTTTAATTCCCGGTTCATTTTCGCTTCCATTGCGTCCTGCGAACCACCCACGGTGTTCCGAGAATTTGTCTGAATCTCACAATAAAGTTCCACAACTGAAACTGAAGAAATTGAAAGTAGTCAACACTCATTTTATTTGTGGCACTTTTATGGCTTTTCGTGGACATTGTGTCAAATCAGTGTTAAGCTACTAGGGTGTCTCAACAGGGGAGACTAGCTGGAATTAGACCTAGGCTGGACCTAATTTATAAATCATAGTTAATTAACACCACTGTAAGTATTTTTCTTGTCAAGGATATAAAGCAGAATTTCTAATAAATTAATGCTCTTAGTAACTCTTGAAATATTTTTCTTTCGCTAAATACGTCCAATCAAAGCGTTGGTCCAAATTAGGCTACTCTACCCTAAGGAGGAAATTAGTTAGCATCGAGCATTAAATCAAATTCTTATGTAAATTCGTTCACTCATCAAATTCATACGTTATTTCGTAAAAATTGCAATAAGAAACAAGGTTATTTTCTAGAACTTGTGCAGACCAGAAGAACTAAAAATAGACGTATGCAAGTTTAGATTTATGAAAATTGTTTTGTGGAATTGTGTGGATTCGAATTTTAGATTGTTCATTGTGTTTTTTGCTTCGTGTTGGTACTGCCACAAATACTAGCCATTTACAGGCTATATTCCTATGTATACTGTATTGCTATATTTTATTAGTATAGAACGATTTTCTGGACAGACACGTCGACTCATAACGTTTTACGTCGCCGAGACAAACGTATGTACACCATGCAAAAATAGAAGGAAAATAAGGTCGAGGGACATATGTGGAAGATGGAGACCAGAGGAAGAGGGAGAGCAGCAACGAGGAGGAACAGTGCCAAGGGGTCGACTACTATAATAAAAGAGGGGCAGTGGAAGAGAGGAGAGTGCCACGGAGCTAGCCCTGAAACCAATTTCACCGCGAACACTTTGTGCGATTCGACACGGCGCTATGACGATGAAACATTAACCTTCCCACGACTAGCAACCAAGGTTTCCATAGTCGTTACCCTTTCCAGGAAGCAGCTCTAATTCGGTCCTCTGCTATTATAACAGCGAGCACGAATTTTCACGGTCATGCGCAGATAATGTTCTCGCTAAAACCGTTTTAGTATCAGACAATGCAACTGTAACCAAACACTTCACGGAGGACTGAATTGCTAGATGGCTCAATGAGAAAATCGCCATTTTGTAATGCCTCGATTGGTGAGATAGTCAGGAGTGTTATTACAGTCCCCTGCTGTTATATTGTAATAGCGTGCGCCAATATTCTCACCAAAATCATTTTAATATTCACTAGAAAATGCAACTGTAACCAAACACTGAACAGTCATAAAATGTTGACTCGATATTTTTATAATTAAAAACTTATATAGTCATATCCTCACCAAAATCATTTAATATACATTAGAAAATAAAACTGCAACCAAACAGTGCACAGTCACGATTATCGATATTTTCTTAATTGAAAATTCATGAAGAGATGACTTTTTTCGAGTCATTGTTTAAAGTATGTGAGATAGAGACGTTAATTCGTACTCGTCATCATTCGCTCGTCGTTTTCTGAATTCGGAATTTATGGACAATGAAATCAGACAGGCAATAAAGGACGGTTCTCGCTCAGCTCTCTTCGAGATGAATGTATTTTACTCAACGTGCATCATACTGACTAATGTGATACCCTCTGTGTATTTTATGTTTCACTCTGTACACATTATAATTACCACTTTACAATAAAAATGTCAGTACCTTTCGCGATGACTGTATCGAGACTTTTACAACACTGAATAATAACCTTTTCTGTTTCTTTCTTCCATATCTACATATTCGTGTAACATTGTCGTACAACACTGCCGAGAAATAATTTTTGAAAAATTCACTGAATCGTAATAAATGTCAAACGAAAATGATTTCCAACCAGAGGCATAGGATATATGGGAATAATTGGTAAAACATGAATCTAGTAGGTATTTCATTCAAGTCGCGGTAGTTAATCTTAATGAGATGGTTCTCCAAATGCGGTGGCCATAAATTTTCCCAGAAAAGATAGATGAATCATTTGAATAACTGGCAATGAAAGTAATACGTTTGCGGTGTATTCATTTCAAAGAAGGCCGTATGAACAATACTCTTTGTTGCGCCAATCTGTCATCGCTGTTCATAAACTTGCCTTTCGCAGTTAATAAACTTAGAACAAGCAAATGGATAAACGCACGATTTACAACCGGATACACAATTTCTATATTTAATGAAAATGTGTCAATTGACTTCGAGTCTTTAATGAAATATAGATACATTTTAAACTTTGTTACAGAGGGGATGCATTTAACGGCTAAGGGGTTTTTCTTTCAATTAAACCCGTTTAAATTCTAAACAATTTTAACCAAATTAAATCCTCGAGCATTCAGCAAAATAGTCGTGGCTTCTGTTTTATGCATTTCCGAGTGATTTGTGATTTAGTATCGTAACGTATTTAATAAAAATTAACGGTTTCCAGTGGATTTTCTGTTTCCCAGGATTGCGATGACTGTGATCAGAGCGCAGTCGTATAAGTGAATGCTAATCACCGCAAAAGCAACAGGAAACCGTGCATCGGCTGTCGGAGCAGAAATCTAAGAACAGTTCCGTTCAAGGAGGTAGTTAATCTTAATAAGTGGCTCTCCAAAAGTAGAGACCATAAATTTTCGGGAAAAGATAGATGAGTATCTCGGAAACTCGTAGGCGGCGTTATCGCGGCTGCTTCATGAAGATGCAATGACGCATTAATGCAACGACACGCTTTGCATCAGCGATCGTTTCCCCGCAATTCTACCGAACGAGGCGTTGGGCGTTCCCGATCACGGTGGCTGTCGGATGGGCACAGACCAACAACGCTTCCACCTTGAAGTGGCCAACGTTGCTGCCCGTGACAACAACCCGGCAACAATTATTTAATGTCCTTTCTTCGCCGCCTGAACTTCAGCTGGTTCCCAGCCGAGGAACTGATCGTATTGTATGCTCGAAGGACGATCCCCTGTTTTGCATAACTCGATTTCAACCTGAAAATTAGACTATCCTTAAAGCTGACAGTTTCGTATTTATGCCCGGCTAATTTATTTATTTATTCAGTCGCGTTCAACGCGATCGTCTGTTTAATAAGCTTTTGTCATGGCGACTCGCGGCTTGCACAAAGTGCTTCAGGGATCTGTGAAATGCGCACAGTTACTCGCATTCATAGTCATTAGCTTTGTCAAAAGTAAAACTTATGAAAATTTGCGAATTTAATGTGTTGTCACATGTTCGTTTTGTTTGGTAACCTCCATGGAACTGTTTGGGTATGTTTAAAATAATTTTTAAAGGATACTCGGAAGATATAGAATTCCATTTTTCTTTTAACATTTCTATGATTATCGGAATATAATTAATGTAAGAATAAATTCAGAAATTCGGTTGCAAACTTCTTCTTGAAGCTTGATTGGAAAGAGGAAACTTCGATCTTTCAACTCCTGGTAGTTTGAGTGTGGAGTGATGAATATTTTGAAACGTCATCGGGACGTTCGAATTTGTACAATTAAAGAGACAATAAGCTTCTGTTTGTCGTCAATTTTCTAGTGTAAAAGACTCCTGGAAAAAGCAGCTCAGGGTCGTGACAGTACAGTTTCTATGTAGACTTCGGACCGACTTTCTTTCACGGAGTTGCAACAGGTTAAATATCGATAATGCTTCTCTTAAAACTTCGTGATCTTTTACTTTCGATCATCGCCGTATAATCGAACACGACACAATTTTTATTTTCCGGCCCAGGCGGTATGAACTTTCTGAAACATCTTAGAAAGTCAAATAAGCTTGCTCGTCGGTACGACTTGTCGAGTCGTCTGAACAATCAATAAACATCAATTTTTCCCATTATCGTGTTTCAATGGAAATTAATTCAAATTTAGTGGCCATTGTTTTACGATTCGTTTATATAACCCGAAAGCTGTCCGATATCACGGGGACGACTAATAAGAAGAGTCTATCTAGCAAAGTGCAATATACTGGTCGTAAATACCCGGGAAAAAGGATGATCGTGTTTTGACTGCGCGAGGATCTTCCGTGAAATCGTAAAATACCGGAGGAACGTCTGATTTCATAACGTCGAACGATACCGTGTGATCGTGAAGTAGCGATGGGCCCGATCCTTCTCAATTTTATCGATTCCTAATAGCAACGCATGATTTTATATCCACTGCAGCTGTGATCGATGCAGAACATTCTTTTGCATGAAGGCCCGAGACCTATCAGTTACTATTTCTAATATCTTTTATTCGAAAAGCAGTCTAATCGAATCAGGCTCTGGATTAACGAAGTGGGGGATACAAGTAGTGATGGGTATAATCCTACTAAATTTTACCGATTTCTAACAGCAACATATTACTTTATAAGGTATACATGAATATATGAGTATCACGGTATCAAAGTACCAAAATCGGAAATTTAGTGTTCTCCTGTAAATAAATATTCGAGATCTATCAATTATTACTTCCAATATCTCTTAATTGAGAAGTACTCTAATCGAATCAGGCTCCGGATTCACGAAGTGGGGGATACAAGTAGTGATGGGTATAATCCTACTAAATTTTATCGATTTCTAACAGCAACATATTACTTTATAAGGTATACATGAATATATGAGTATCACGGTATCAAAGTAGCAAAATCGGAAATTTAGTGTTCTCCTGTAAATAAATATTCGATATCTATCAATTATTACTTCCAATATCTCTTCATTGAGAAGTACTCTAATCGAATCAGGCTCCGGATTGACGAAGTGGGGGATACAAGTAGTGATGGGTATAATCCTACTAAATTTTATCGATTTCTAACAGCAACATATTACTTTATAAGGTATACATGAATATATGAGTATCACGGTATCAAAGTAGCAAAATCGGAAATTTAGTGTTCTCCTGTAAATAAATATTCGATATCTATCAATTATTACTTCCAATATCTCTTAATTGAGAAGTAGTCTAATCGAATCAGGCTCCGGATTAACGAGGTGGGGGATACAAGTAGTGATGGGTATAATCCTACTAAATTTTACCGATTTCTAACAGCAACATATTACTTTATAAGGTATACATGAATATATGAGTATCACGGTATCAAAGTAGCAAAATCGGAAATTTAGTGTTCTCCTGTAAATAAATATTCGAGATCTATCAATTATTATTTCCAATATCTCTTAATTGAGAAGTATTCTAATCAAATCAGGTTCCGGATTAACGAGGTGGGGGATGCAAGTAGTGATGGGTACGATCCTTCTCAATTTTTGTCGATTCCTAATAGCAATACTAGTATCAAAGAGAATCGATTCCTAAATGATACCTACTCGGAGCCAAGTGAATTTCTTTTCAATGTTCTTCGATTCTTCCGTATAAGTATTTGATTACCGAATTACTTGTAGATCACGGGAAAGAATTGGATCACTCCCATCACTATCGCGAAGCAGTTGGCAACCGGTGCGGGGGAAGCTTTTGTGGCCTGTTCGACTCGTGTACGAACGAGACAGCGAGACCACCTAGGTCACAAACCTAGACTTTAACACGGACGTATGTATGTTGCACGTAAGGGACCCTAAAGATCGTGATTTCACTGTTTCGTGTATGAAACGTTAAACTTACCGCGCGGTGAGCTGTCTTTCGTTGGCAACGCTACAGTTTCGTGGTCTGCCGCGACGCGACACGGTGGTCCAACGGTACAGCGCTTTGACCTATGCACTCTCGTGTAAGACATTGTTGTTAGAAGCAACAGGAACCAGTGCCTCCCGAGTGTCACTCGATCAACGGTCCGCTCGTCCAATCATAATTGGGCCCTGTTCTGCAGAACCCTACCAGACCATGATTATCTGAAACAATTTAGTTTAAACAATTCGGTTTTCGAAAAAGTCCAGCTTCGTTCGCCTTTTCGTTTTACAGTGTTTTTTGTGGCTTTCTAAGTAGTGTGTAGTGTAATTAATTATTTATTATTCATTTACAATTTTTTTTTGTGGTTAACAAAGATTTTGTACAAAACGAAATATGATACAGTGGCGTTATACTTATGAATTTTCTATTTAGGAAACTGTTGGTTCGAATGAAACTAATTTATTTTTAATAGTAGGTTTCACTTATCTCAAACATTTTACATTATATGGAAAAATTAATTTCGTAATACCAGAAACTATGAACAAATTCGTAGTTTGTAAATCTAACAACTCAAAAGAATTATGACCATATTCCTTGTAGTTCTTTTTACAAGATAAATATCATTCCAGGATGAGGTCTTCAAATTAATGTCATAATGAGCTGTTGGAAGCCCGGTGCACCCGAATTCAGGTAAAGCGTCGACAGCTCGCTTGTACCCCATATTATTTTCGATGTGGTTTGACAACAATGTCAACAGGTATCGTGCCCACCTGATGACAGGTTCGGTAAAAGTGGTTTCATCAACCGCTGTTGGCTAATGGCACTTCGTTGTTATAATTGCTTATAATTTCTGATTTAAAAAGTGCTGTTGGCCAAAGGTGATTAATGAAACCCTTCTTTAAGTATAAATGACACCATTTGGAAGGATACGATACCTGGCGACATTGTTGTCAGACCACACCGAAAGTAGTATGCTATAGTGGCGCGCTACCCGAAATGAGATACACCGGACCTTTAACAGCTTATTACGATGATCATTTTGAGCGGTCAACCTTGAGACTGTCACAGTGTTCAAATCCTTGACCTCCACAATGAAGTCTACAATATAAAAGATTATTTATAATCTTCAATATTAAGGAACGAATCGTTTATTTGATACGAAAATTGCTGCCGTAAGCCAAAGCGATCAGCCTTGAGATTTTTACAACTTTCAAATGTTCGACCTCCGCAACGAAGTCTGCAATATAAATTATTATGGAGTTAATGGTTCAATTAACAAGAAAATTGCTGCCGCAAGCGAAACCGACTAAATTAATATAAAGAAAATTTAAATCACTTCGTTTAATATTATAAAAGTTTAAGTAATGGTGGTTAGTAAGTTAACATAGTCCCGAATTACACGATCATTATATCTCATATTGGAGATGATCGCTGACATTAATTATAAATAATGATCATTACAAGTTTCTCACTGCCATCTCCTGATGGACCCGTAGTACGTATTAGCAAACACTTTTAAGATAATTGTATGAATTTAATGAGGTTAAAACTGTGTCACTGAGTTTGTTCTTACGTTATGTAACCTATGAGGTTAAATTGTTTTCATGTTTATTTTGTTTAACCGCGAAGAGGTTCCTGGCCTGCTGTCCTAGGTCCGCCGCTGAACACGAAGCTGTTTTTATTTTTTATTTATTTTTTATTTATTTTATTTCCTACCGTGTCGAAAAAAGTGGCCGCTGCCATGATCACGCAGCCGCGAGTATGGTTTGAGACACCGTAGAAGGTGGACAGCGTCGCGAATAATGCGTACTCGTTCATAAATCTCGGCGCACTTTTGCCAGCCGAAAAAGTCGAGGGTATCGGGTCCTTCGGGAAGAGGGAGGAGGGTAACTCGCGGAGAAAAATCGCATGAGACCAGGCCGCGGACGCATCATCGCGGTATAAACTGAATAAAGGGAGGGCGAGCATGGCGGCGCGGTGTGCGAGGGGGAGGACGAAGAAAAAGTGCGGTTGCATTACAAACAAAGGCGCTGCAGGTTTGTGCATGCGTGCACGCCAACAGAGAAGGAATGACATTCGCCGCCAGGACAAGCAAGCGAAAACGGTGGAAGGAGGAAGGACTGTAAACAAGGCGACAGAGAAGAAACGGACAAACGGATGCAACAAACAACCGCCGGCGAAGATCGACTCGCCGCTTTTAAGCATATAAAATACAATAGTGCTCAAAACAAAATTCAGTCCAGATAAAAATACAATAGTGCTCAAAACAAAATTTTTAAATCATTAAATTAAAATTAATTTCTATATCTCCTGCAGTTAATTCAGATTTTTATGTTGAATATGCTGGTTGTAAAAAAGGCAAGAACCTCAAGAAAGTCCGAAAAATGCGAATTTCGCACTGAAGTTCAAGAGCGATATCATTTCTATTTTTGCAGTATCAGTGTATAGTTGCAAGTGTGGCTCTCGAATTTTTTCAGATTTTTTAGCGAGGTTCACCATGGCAAAGAAAATAAAAACCGCTTTTCTCACCGTCATTCGCCAGCAATAATTATATTAGTACCGTTAAATATTTGTCGATTCACAAAATCAATACAACTAATGAAGTCCACGTTGCGCGGAACGATAATAACGAAACTAGTAACGCCGCTTCGAAAAGATAACACTGTGATAACAGATTCAGTGAAATTTAAGCGAGCACTGCAGTATACTGTTTAATCGATTTCCTTGAGTTTCCTCCTTATTTTCTGTAATTAATGCGTGCATGCTAAGAGAGAATGAATTACGGTTGACTGCTGGACAAGGAAGTGAAACGAAGGGAGAAGGACGGTGAACACAAGGCGAAAGAGGAGAAACGAACAAACGGAAGCAACAAACAACGACCGGCGAAGAACGACTGCATTTAACGAGACCGTGGAAACTTTTCTGGATTTCTTGCGGGCCGCAGCCGGGGGGAACCGGGCCGATGCACATTGCACATGCAGCTGCCCCGCGATCGTTGGAATTCACTCGGGAAGGTGCGTAGACGTGTCACGCCGGACAGGATAATAAGTATTTGTTGGAATTTATGATACACTGTGCACTGGATGTGCTATAAGCTGCCCGCAGCTCTCGCATTGTGTCTCCGCTGAAACGTTGTAACCTTTCTGAAAGGGCGTATAATTGCCATCAAATATAGTGATTATCGAAAGTATTCGGCCCTTGTCGTTTTGCGTGCAGATGATTTTAACGAACTCTTGCACCTGTGCGCGCGCGCGCGCGCGTGTTACTTTGATCGCTTCTCGGGCACGTTATTTCAATATACAGTCTTGGCAAAAAGTATTCGTATTAGCATTACAACTTGTTATCACTTCTTAAAAGCGTTCTATTGCTCGTCAGCTCGTGTCATCTAATTTTAAGAGATTTCAACACGCTCACTCCCGAAAAACTATTCAAAATCAAAGTTAATGAGATCGAAACCACAGTACAGTGATTTCTCTGTATACGTCGCCACTACTGCGGGATACACGACGCTGGCAAGACCCGTGTTGTTGACATATATCGAGAATTCACTGTAATTATTTGTTTCGCCATTTTAGTAGCCTAACGAATGTACTCCGATTTCCGTGGGAAAGCCATTAGCTCATCCATTATCTGAAAGTGGATGAATATTTAGATGCGGGTGGATCTGCAGCATGATATACGCGCAGGATTCGTGGGAAGATATGTCAGTGTTATGTATCCAGATATTATTTCTCCCCCTATGTTATGTATCACCACCCATCTTAACGTGTCTGACCTTCTCGTCTATCTACAGAGTTTTGTTTCCTGGGTTCATCAAAACCGCATTGCGCGAGGTCGTAGTCTGCAACGTCTTGCGGATGAGCTGATGTCATCACGAGACGACGATAATAATAGAAGTGATATCAGTAGTTCAGATCGGCTGTTACGCGCGAAAGAGATCACATTATGAAGTCAGTAATGAATACATCCAATTACGTGAACCTTGCCAGCTCATACATGTTTTTTATTAAAAGAATACAGTTACGATTATTATTTTAGAGGCGGCAGAAAACACACCTTAAAAAGTATTCTATACTTTCATAATAATATTTAAAAACGAGTTATTTCTTAAATATCGCCGAAATTACTGTCTGTTGTTCGTTGATCTTAGTATCTTTTAACTGTAATAGTATATTAAATTATTCTGAAAAAGTTGACATTTTTTTTTAAATCGTTCTCACAAGTAGTATTTTATGTATTTGCGACAAAACTGAACAGGTGAAATATGAAACTATGAAGACATTAAACGAATTTGAGCATGTTATTATTTTCAACTGATTAAAATTATCAAATGAAGGAATACATTTCAGTTTTTTTTTTATTTTGCATCAATTGCAGTTTTATTATAGTTATTTCATTAATGTCTACTTACATTCCCACTGCTCGGAAGAAGATAGCATTAGTAAAATACATTTAAATGATTGTTTGTACATTTCCTATGGGTCTATATTGAGTCACTGGTTCACTGACACTCTGCACACACACAAAAAAAAATGATTTCTGAAAAAGATTTTGTTGCTCGTTTCATATCGAAACGATTGATACTTGCTGAAAGATAATAAGACAGGTGTCTCGTATGCCTATACTTTGTATAATGTAACAGATTGAACAAAAAGATGTCGACGCTCCCTCGGAAGAGAACGGCATACACACACCGTCTAAGTATGTATAGGGAGTACTTAATCTTCTTGTGGTACGCAATTATTCTAATGAAGGGACCAGACGCGACTGACATACGAAGAAGAATCTTTGGTCATAGGGAAGCCAGGGGTGGCTACAGACCCCCGTTGTTTTTCAATGCGCTGTTCTCTGCTTGTTATGAACTATCTCACGGATGATTTGTAATAGAACTGATCTACATGTAATTTTGTCCAGACGGATCCGACCGTTTTGTTGGAAAATTGGATTTATGAAATATTGCAAGTATTTTAGGAATTATGACAAATTCGTTGACATATTTACAAAATAAAACATTCACAAAATAAAAATAGTTTACTGAAAATATATAGTTCGTCTACTGCTTTTAATATTCATTATTGTTATAGCAGTCTAATAATCATATTTAAATATGGCGGCTGTTACCTTTTCATTCATTACAGAGTTGCAAGTAAATTCTATTTCCTTATTTTCTATTGTTGACGAAAACAAATAATAATTCACTTTTATATATCTTTTATATATTCCTATTATTGAACTGAAAAATTTTAATTAGCACCGATCCTGAATTATTAATTCAACACATTTTGATGTGTAAACAAATTATTATTGGAAGAAACACGTTTTAATTTAAAATCTAATTTGCGTACGCATGTGTAGTGTATTTATGAGCTAAGCGATTTCTCAGGGTTCACCATGCTGTAAGTAATTTTGTGTAGCATCGTCGGATAAAAAAAGTTCGTTGATCATAGAAGGTTAGATTACGCATCGATTGGGTCATAAGAAAAACACTTGGAACGATGAACAGAGACTTTTAAAGGCGAATATAATGTTACTTCATCATCAACTGGCTGAGATTGGTCAGATTTCGCTCCAGAACCATGTGTGGTTACCTCACCTTCGACTTCTTTCAAGCTTCGACATCTTCTTTCGCGTTGCACAACACTGTATGACAGAAAACATACAGAGACCCATTTTTCCTTCGACCATCTCATCAATCAGGAACGATTTTATGGGAGCTCTTGGATGACGATAAACTTCACTCGATGACACACGGCTGCTTGCGACACGTTCTAAAATAAAATCGTTTTGTGTACACATTGAAACTACCAAAAATCGAAAAAATTGGCTATTACACAAATGCATTATTTGTATTAAAATTCACGGTTCATAAATTCAGGTACTCAAGCTTATTTCTAGCACATCAACTTTTTAATTGCAACTGTAAGCATAGTTTTATTTATTCACATATACCTAATATTTAAAGTTAATAAATTCAGATATTCTAGTGGTTTCTATTACACTAAATTTTCAATTTCTTCTGTAAACATATATCTTTATTTATTGAAATATAATAGTTCCAGGTTTTTCTACTATATTAATTTTTTAATTCTATCGGTACACATATACATTTTGTTTTATTAGAACGTAATATGTTAGACTAACAAATTTTTGAGTTACAAATATTGTAGTTTCATTATATCTTAGCGAACGTATGCTTTACAACTGAAGTAATTATATTGTGCGACTGATTTCCATTGAAGTGAGAGATTGCAATAGCGATCTTCTTTAGGCGGAGACCACTTCGCGTCCTAATTTCCATAAAACAGCGACACACTCGTCCCTTTCAACGGCTGGGATCGTTTCTGCTTCGATTCGTTTACATGGCGTGCGCTGCATTGTTTCTCCGAGTCGTTTCGTTTCCGCGATAATTGCAGCAACAAGGCTCTACTTAGCTGCGGCCATCGGGCCCTTAAACTAACCCTGCTCCGCTGCCCGTGCTTCTCTTGTCAGTGTCAGTGATCTCTCTTTGTCCTTGACGTATGCAGTGTGGGAATTTTACGGATGATTCAGAAGCATGAACGATATCAAACGCAACGAGACGCGAGCGCGTCTCAGAAGCTGCCTGTTGTTTCCATACAATTTAATATCACGTGGCCTGACATGGTGCACAGAGTGCAATTCTATTTCAAAATGGTTTCATTCTCATTAATAACATTCGCTTCCCAATTATCGCAAGCATTCGGTGTTTCTGTATCAATATTCCTATTCACAAAAAACAACTATAGAACTATAGAAAGTGGTACAAAAATAATAGGAATCTATGGGAATAATGTGAATAAATAATAGGAAAAGATGTGACGTTTCTGCTCGCTACTTCTATTCCTTAACGGAGAACAAAATTGCATTCAATTGATTATATAATCTCCGCAAATGAAGAATTAGAATTAGAAAATTTTCATTTTTATGTTACATCCTAATAATTTTTTTTTATGGGACCGAACAAAATAGAATTTGAACTGTAGTTAGTAGTGGACAAGTTTAATTAATTGACAATAATATATCCGGCTCATTTCTGTCATAAATGCATAATATAATTAATGACGTTTTGAGGTGTGGGCTCGGTGTGTGACAATGTTTCTACGTCGCAATAATGTTTACATATTAATGTAGCCACGTCATATTTAGTAAAAAGCCCAACACTATATTACTGATGAAAATTATCGAAGCAGGAAAGACAATTTCTCTGTAGCAGCTGTTTCTTGTAATCGAAGCAGAAAATGATTATTTTGTATAAAGATCCGAGCTCGATCAGTTACCAGCTATTTCTAATACTTTTTATTTGAGAAAATCCTCTGATCGAATCGTGCTGTGGATTAACGTAGTAGGGGGTGCCTGAGGAATCCAAGGAGAAGCGTCAAGGGGAGCGTTCACTTTTGAAATCATTTCTTCGATCCGTCGCGTCGCTGGAAGTCGGTCCACCGAATCAACAGAGCGTATTGTCGGACAGTTCGTTTAATCCCGTCCCGTCGCAAGAAATAGCCCATAATTAACTAGTCGCAACGAGGTGTGAGTCAGAAGTGACGGCGAGAGAATCAGTCGGACGCGTTCCACAAGTTTATGTAACTCGCGCGCCTTTATGTTGCGGACAAGCCTTTCAAGCAGCATTTAAACGAGCCAACCGTGAAACCTTTTTACCGTGGCTCGCCCGTGAGCGACGGTATCGCCTGGAAAAAGTCCGCAACATGTTTGCGGAGAAACGCAACGGTGACTTCCCGCACGCCGATTTCATACCGAGCCGTTTAATTACACGCCGCGACCAGACGATTTCAGCATGGGGTGCACTAACCACGCCAATGATAAGATACAAATGTGACGGTTAGCGTCAGCGATACTTGTTATTTGCTTTACGGTGACATTCAGCTTGCACCACAGCGCCGTTTCCGTTTCGAGTAGTATGATTGCTTGCGGTAGGGAAATCCGAGGGTGGTTGCGAAACTCGTTTCGTTCGCAAATACACTACCGTCCAGAAGTGTTTGCGAAATTGTTCGAGAGTCTGTTAAACAGCTTTTCGTCGTTGTTATATCGTGCAAATATATTACAAAATCAGTGATTGTTCCTCCCTCCTTATAAAAATTCAAGTGTGTCCTTTAACATTTCGACTAACATTTAATGCAACCAGGTCTACACATTCTTGCAGGTCATCAGTGCGATAATAAATATGTTTATTTACATTCACAAGCTCTTGCTTGTCGCGTCTCTGTAAAACGTTTTAGCAAAGGTCATTCCAAGGTCGTATTATTAGATACGTACAAACATAGCTTACCATTAGCTATAGGATACAATAGAAAATAATACGTAGTTATGTGTGAATAAATGTACCGAAAGATAACAACCTTGGAAAATATTTTTTAAACACAGGGGTTAGGTAACAGTTTATTTATTTTCATAAGACTTTCAGCGAATTCAAAATAATAATTTTAAGTTCAGTCAGTATAATATTTTCTATTTCACACACTTGTATTCTTAATAAGTGCACAAAATCTGATCATCCGAATTTGACCAAACATTTATGTGACTCGATCTAAATGAACCACCCTGTAGGTATAATAATCTTCATCTTCACGATAACGAGCGGATTTTGTAGCATGTCTGAATAATCGACGGTATTTTACTCCATCACTTGACATCGTCACGGCGATGCTACGTGACATGACACGGAGTTTTGATTATGATGCCTGTTAGCATTGAAGGTCACAATGAGTCCTCAGAATGTAGCCACAAAGAAGAATTTTCAAAGTGGTATTTCCTTCGTTAACTTGCGCGTGCCTGATCATTCAAAGTCCACCGCGTCACTTAAACACTATTCAAATTTACAGTGTTTTGTATTATAATGGATGAATAGCGTCTACGCACCTGAAATGCACTCCGCGGTCTTGACCGCACGACTGATATATGTAAGCATCATGGAGCAAATTGAAACGTATAAAACGCGGTATCCTTGATTGTTCTTTTCCTTTGAGATACGGTCCGACCACCCACATGCACCTTTCTTTATGTCCCGATTAATTTACGACTTTAGATAACTTCAGCCACTATACGGTTCTCCGAGTTTCAGTTTGTCATGTCAACTCAGCTTTACTCGCACAGATTCGTACACACCTCAAGAATGGTCGACTCGTTTCGCTTGTGGTGGTATTGTGTGCAATGAGATTACAGAAAAATTGCTTTACATAAAAAGAATACTAGAGGAGCTGTTTTCTGACAGCTAGACAATTCGACTTCTCCAGCCACTACAGTGAATTCTCGTTACGAGTCAGTTGCGCCGTTCTGGTGACTGACTCTTAAACGGAATCTGATGGAAACCTAAGAGTCATATCCGTCTACAAGTCATAAAAGCCTATGACTACTAAGCGATAGTGACAAGAAGACCGAGAAAATGTCTTTCTCCGATACAACGGTGGTGTGGGTAGTTCCACTGACTCCAAATTGTAAGGTTGCCACTGACTCGTAATGAGAATTCACTGTACACGATTCCCTAAGTTTCAGTGTGTCATATCAACTCCGAATGTAAAGAAGAAAAATAGTGGGCTCGTTTTGCTCGTGGCAATAGACACACGCTATTCAGAACTCGTGCAATGGAATTAGAAAAAATTGTTTTGTATGAAAAAATATAGCAGGAGCTATTTTTTGACAATTACACAGTTGACGGCGGTGTTTACAATTTGAGTTCTTTTGGACCCTCGCAAGGGTAAAAATATTGCGTAGAATGAAATTTTCATTTCCATGTAACAAAATTCTTCAGCAGTGTCCAGCATTTCCCCGCCGAAATTTGTCAGTTTCATCGAACGAAGTGTAGCAGAGCAACAGGAGGAAGACCAATGGCGGAGAAATTCTCCGAATGCCACGATGGTGGAACGCGTTCAGCAATTAGTCGAACAGAGTCGGTCAGAACGAGACAACGATTTCGATCCGAGAGCGAGAAAACTCGTTTCCCTTCGGAGGCTCCAGCAGCTTATCAGTTTTCCGTAGGCAGTGCAGTGCAGCACGTCCGCCTGTCGCTTTGTGTGGCTCTTTACGCCGCAGAGAAACCACAAACGGGGTGTCAGTGTCCCATTGCGTGAGATAATGCATTGGGTTGCGAGTATATGTCTACGGCACAATGGCCTCGACAGCTTTTGTCACTTTGTACGGTCCCACCACTTGGCCTCCTTCGACCGATACAAACGCTGCATAATAATATCATACAGCATGACCGGGCCCCGGTGAATCACGGCGGTTCAACCGCGACAAACGGAAACGAAATGCCCTCGGAATTGAGTCATTAACTGCTTGATCGATGAGTACTCCCCTTCAATCGATGACAATGGCTGGTCGCCAGATAGACACTTGAATACATTCATTTTTTTGCATATTTTTAAACGCATTAATGCCCACAAAAATCGCTTCGACTTAACCCACTCCATCCTGATGGAATATGTATGCAGCAGTCATGCTTCTGGTCCTCTGTTCAACGCTCTCTTGGTTTATTTGATTATACAGGGTGTCTCATCTGATTTTGACAGTCTCTTTGCGTCCCTGATATGTACCAAAAATATTTTTTGTGATTTTTTAACGGGTGGGAGAGGAGTGAGGTACATTATTAGTTCATTTGTAGGTGGACGCGTAAAGGTCATTTGAAGGTCATCGTTGTTTCTTTAAATGAAATCATATATATTTCTGCACTAATCGATATGCAGCTCGACATTGATGCAGTCGAAAAATCATTATTTTAAGAAATATCTTATTCCGCTCAACTTTGTTCTGTTCAGCAGTTTTCTAAGAAATCCTTGGTCTCTAATCGAGAGACAGAGTGTTCGTAGTAATTATTAACACTTCGATCGTGTCCGTAACCGTTCGGGTTTCTACACGCGGATTATCTACGGGAGAGTTAGCCGCGCCTTCTCGAATTTGTCAATGAGTAAAAGCTTATGTTAATTACCGCGACGGTTGGCCAGCGTGGCCGGGATATTTCATGGGATTAATATGGATACGGACACGGTGTTTTGAGAGCAGCATGGTCAGCCGGGGGCCCGGTCTTAAATCCATAGAATCGAATTATAGCATTCCACCGTATTTAATTCGGCCCTCGAAACGGCCGAGTGATTTATAATCCGGCAGCGTCAGACGATCTGACGATCGGTGACGGTATTCCAGGAACGCAGATCCCCGGGGCCGGGCCGCGAAGCGCGATGATATTTACAAGCGTTATAATTAAAGGTCCCGCATGCAAATGTCTCGCTCGTGAAATCGATAATTGCTTGTCGGCCTGTTGCCGCGCGAGATAACATCCACGGGTAATCATAATGTAATCAATAAAACATGGTGCTGTACGGTAGAACCTCGATTATCCGAACCTCCGATATTCGAATTCATTGGTACCTGGACCAAGTGTTTCACACTTGCTCGATTCAATGCACGCTGGTCCACAATTACAATTCATCGTATAAATCAGTCACGTTCGCCTGATTAGTTTGCTTAACCGAGCTTCTACCGTGCTCCTTTCCCACCAATTCAATTTTCGAAAAATTGTTAACAGAAACTTTTAATCCGGGCAAAAGACTGCAGAATAATTTGTTGCTTTGTTTAGTAATAATTCAGCTGCGGATCTTAGTGCAAAATATAAATTGCACGCCTGATTACAAGTTACAGGAGCTGAACAGAACATTCTGTCTTCCTTTAATAATTTTATTATGTTGGAAATAGTAATATGTTAGTATTAATGTATTAATATATAGTAATATATTATTAATATTATCCTTCATTATTGTCATGTATTAGTCACTATTCAGAAGCCAATCAGTGTAAGTCCCTTCGGTGTGAAAACAGTGAAAATGAAGACGTTTGAAATGCAGTTTTAAGAAAAGACAATAAGTGCGTTTAAGGGGGCCGGCATGGTTTGAAATCCATATACGTATGCAAGTGTCAAAACCTTTTCAAACTACCGCTTCAATATTGCAATGAGCAGTTTAGAAGTGGTCAATTGTGTTTCCTAAAAGTCCAATCTACGTCTGTATGGAGCCCAAATTGCGAATTTCTACCTCATCGCGGAGTAATTTGTAATATTCGGCAGAAAATTCGAATTCTGAAGCAACTATGACGTCACAAGATGGCTGCCGCTGAGAGATTCTCTTAATTTCGAGAGATTTAGTGTTCGTATTGAAAAAAAGGCTCCATACAGACGTAGCAAAGATATGTACAAACACGGTGGTATGCATTTTTAATTGATTACTTACTTATATAAGACGTAAAATGTCTAGAAAAAAGGCATAGCGTAACATAGCGTGACAGTTAAGGCCAAATGCCTGCCGGTCCCCTTAAGGGATTAGAAGAATACAGTTTTCACATTTCAGTATCGCGGAAAGGATCAGTATGTCAGTTGTGCGGCTTCTGTGGACCGTTATTCCGAAAAGACAATGATAAAATCGTCGGACGGAAGGAAACGGCTGGCCGGGGAACTCATTAAGCGGCATCCGACTTTCATTTATTCTCATTGACAATCCGGTTGGGGTATTATGGCGCTGTTTTCGAAAGTGGATCGCGTGAGCGCAGGTGGTACCAGAGCCTCTCTACCTGTCGTACGTGCGCATCCCGAAAGCAATTACGGCCGAATGAGTAAATTTCGAGTGCGATCGTATCTCACTCGCCGCTTAGCGTCCGCCATAGTCTTTTTCATCTTTTTCTCCCTCGCGGGTGCGCCTCCGCCGTTGGTTTCTCCTTCGCCGCGTCCTGTTGTGTTGCGATTCCTTCAACATCTCTCTCCTTCTCTCTCTCTCTCTCTCTCTCTCTCTCACTCCCGCTCTCCCCGTTGCTCACCAACACGGTTTGGTCCTTCTCCCGGGAATTCAGGTTTGGGCGGTCGTAGGAAGTATTGCGACTGGGTGGTCCTTCCAGTGGCTGCATTGAGACGTCAGCACCGAAGTAGCCTGGCCGAAACCCTTCATCCTGGTGTGCGTGATCCTCGAATCCACGCCGACCTGGTATCCCGTTCAAAGGAGCACCGTCCATTTTACGTATAAACGCCGTGGATCGTGTTCATGGAAGAACATTATTTTCAATGGTTCGTGAGCTGTTTCGGGATTACCAGTCGCCCCTCTCGATTCCCTTGCGTAATTGCTCTACCGTGATCACCGCACACAACCGTCCCCGTGAATTATCCTTCAGCTTTCTTTTCGATTGTTACACTTCTACCTGGCATTCCGGCTGGTGTCTACGAAAACTCCGACTGCTTCGCCGTTAACCCTTGTCTCGTAGACTCCGGATCTAATAAAAATTTTCTATCTGAATTGCAACCGAGTGAAATAAAAATTTATTTTCTTTCTCAATGCGTTTAATATGTTGAAAATAATGTGACAGCCTTTTAAAATATTGTAATACGTTGATTAACATCGTCGGATAGAGGTCCACATCCACTGTTAGCTTACATCGAAGCAGTCAAATTAATTTCGTGTATTATTTAACATCACAGTTGTACTCTCTTGATTTTCATTTCTTCTCGCGTGTGCAAGCTTCTCCTATAACCGCGGTAGCAGCGACCGTTTTATGGAACGCCCATTCGTTTAGCTTCCTCGCGCTTGTATACGCGCGGTTGATGAATCATTCGACGCAGACATGCGCCTTATAGACTCTGCCAGGGGTTACGATGCCGTTGCAATAAAACAGATCGTTCCCTAGGACTTCCTAACTGATTTACTATTGTCGACGATGCGGAACGTATCGAAGCAGAAAACGTCTATGAACCCTACGATGGAGAATCTATGGCTTTCCAAATATTGAGCTATGGTTAACCAGTCCTACATCTGCAAAAAACAGATGGATTCTGAAAAGTAGTTTTGTGGGAAAGTTTCTTGAATTTAGGGTCCATTCGAACCTTATCTAATTAACTTGCGAATAACCTCATATTTAGCAAAATTCTCGAGTTCATCTCACTTTTCGAAACGTCTTATTTACAATTTTTTATTCCGTCCACAGCACGAAACTTTGTATATTTAATGGAATAAAGTTGGAACACATTGACGCAACAGGTCGATGAAAGAAACCACTTTGAAAATCTGTTGAAATATTTATATTAATTCAGAAGAGATCTGTTTAGGTACCGACCGTTAACCGATGTATCGGATTCGCATACATCAACCGGAAACCTTATCGAATCTGAAAGTCATCGAATCTGAAATTCTTACTGGAAAGGTGTCAACACCTCGCAGATCGATAAGTGCCGAATAAGATCGAATATGTTAACTAGAACTGATCTACATGTATGCTAAGCGAAATGTATAAGGTTCGAACGATTGCCAGGGATCTTGATCTTGATCAGCTCCGACAGTTCGACCGACCGCGCCGTACAGTCCCGACGAAACACGGCCCGAATCCATCGACATCTTTCTCTTTGCTCGGCGGCGTGATGCTCAGGTGTGGCAAACTCCTGTGAATCTATTTTGCAAGTGAGAACGAACAACGTATCCGTGTGAACAAAGAACCGTCGTCGCCCCGTTCCGTTCGCGAGACCTCTTTGAAAATTCTTGTCGACAAGTCTGACGTGCGATGAGGATTACAAATGGAATCGAGTCGACCGCCTCGTCAAAAGGACTTCATCTTCTCAGCTTATTGTCAAGCTCCAATTAAAATACGTCTAAAGAAATGCATTAATATGCGGCGGGTCTTTATGCAAAATAGAACTGTCTACAAGTGACAGAAAACGAAATAGGAATTTCTATATTTCTTTATATATTAATATTTTTGTATTATTTTTACTCATTCTACTTTCGTAAATAGCACCTACTCCATTTTGTCACAACATAAAATTTTTAGTTTAGTAATTAAACACATGATCTTTAACACGTTAGAAATATTAAATAAAAATACGTTCATTCTGAAGTGCAGAATCATTTTGAGATTTAATACTGTTTAATAAGTGGTGATTTTCAATATCTGTTGCGTACAGTACAAGTCCCAAATTCCTGAGTGAATGACCAAAAGAATACAGTGATTTCTCTATAAATGTCGCCAAGGCCTGGACGATAAACGTCGCGGAATTATCCCCACTACTCGAAGCTCGAGTGCAAACATAACACGGCTCGGACGATGTCTCCTGTACGATCCTTGACGCTTGCAAGACCCGTGTTGTTGACATGTATCGAGAACTCACTGTATTATTGGTAATTCTTGGCAAATGAATCAGACGCTCATAGAAACCGTCACTGTTATTGCGAAATGTTACAGTGAACATTCTTTTTTATTCTC
This sequence comes from Halictus quadricinctus, assembly GCA_028454245.1. NCBI lineage: Eukaryota > Metazoa > Arthropoda > Insecta > Hymenoptera > Halictidae > Halictus > Halictus quadricinctus. The sequence continues at coordinate 18,866,686 of CM052118.1, forward strand.
CAGAGAACATTGTTTGAAAATTGTACAAACTTTTACTTATTCAATTATCAAAAGTTCATAAAATGTGGCATTCTGTTCTACCGATCCAATGAACTATGGATCAGAATAAGGGCGTAATGTACGCTTCATCGACGAGTAAATTTTGCAGTAAGAATTGCGAATGGTCAAGTCTGGTCCCGCTATAGTGATCAGCGCATTCGTAACAGAATTTCCCAGCATCCAGTAGCGATAGAATTTGCACAAGCGATGCCGACTGACGCTGGCGTTACATTCTTCGCGAATCGTTTGCATAATTCAGTGTCGGCGAAGTATTTAGCATTCGTTACGCGGTCGCGTCACATGCGTCTTCCTCCGAGAGCGTTCTCTAATTTTTCAAACGGACTGGCTTCGCTCCGGTATCCGGTAGACTTTGACAAATGTAGAGGGTAGGCCGATCGCGACAGTTCCCTTATCCGCCGAAACATAGCCGTCCGTAAGATTAACCTAATTCTATCTTCCCACGAGTCGGGCGCATTGCTTCGTTCGTGTGTTACGACGTCGAAAATGCCTCGAGGCGGTTCGCAAGCAGGATCAGAAGCAACGAGTATGTTGCGCGTGATACTCGCGTTACCGCCACGTCCCTGTTTTGTCTTTCACCGGGGAGTAACAATCGGATATCTTTGCCCGCTACGCGGAATCGTACGGTGGCGTTCATTAGACCGGTTTCCCTCGTGAACGTTGATATTTATTTGCGAAATAAAACAATTTCCGCTGACCTACAGTCCGACGAAACAGTCTACGCACAACCATCAAAGCGGAGGAACTTTTTTGACAGCGAACCAGAGCACGTGTCCTACCTATAAAACAATCTTTCTTAATATCAAAATAATCTAGACAATAATAGGGGATTGAAATAAGTATTCGAAATATTTAATATTCACTTCGCGTGATTTCATTCGTACGCTTATCCGAAATACGACGAAGGCCGGTCCCGAGTCGTCGTCTTATATCGGAATAATACTGTGTTAGTGAAATTTTGGTGTGGGTCAGATATGACTCTGGCACAGGCCTAGAAGTCGCAGGAGTCCGAAGGTTAATTGAAGGAAAAGTGCTCCAAATTACTTGAATTCAGTAAGAAGAATTTTGGCAAAGTTTCTATTGGTAGGAATTACGAAAAACATAATAAATATAGGTTTTAACAGTTTCCTCACTTGTAAGGTTTCCTTTAAAAAATGTATTTTGAATTTTCTGTTTACTTTGAACTTTCATTTCATTGGAGTATTTTAATACAGGCCTTTAAAAATATGCACAAACTCACAATGGCGACACCTTTATAGGTCATATATTTAACGGAAGAGTCGAAAATTGTACCATTGTATATAATAACAATTGTTTTGTTTCCAAGCAATTTATAACTGATCGACAGGGATTTCAACTTTTATTTTATTTCGGTGTTTTGATACCCACAAGTGTTTAAGAAACACTGAATCGCAAAATTATGCAGAAATTAATGATAATGGGTGGCTCGAATGGGGTAAAGGAAATTCCATTGTTAGGAAATGGAAGGCACAACGGCGTAGATGGAAAAGGTACGATCAGGATTACGGACGAGGCAAGGTTCACGGTGTGGCATCCACATTTCGTTTACCTCGGCGTGCACATAGAATACGTGTGCCTGCAGCGGTGTATGCATCGATTCCGCAATGTATAGATCACCCTATTATACCGTGCCGTTACAGTCGCCTTTAACGTGCAAACACGAGACGAGGAGCTCGTGACATTGCACTGTCTATGATAATACGACACGTGAACTCTATAATCTGGTTTACCAACGGCGGTATCGTTTGCATGCGTGCAATACGGCTCTCCCGATGGATCTAACCGTGTCAGGGATCTCGAATTTTTATGGGATCTCGCCTGTGAGCCTGTTCGAGCACTCGAATTGAATTGCTAATCAATTAGAATAACCTTTTTCTTTTCAACGTACCAGTTCTTAAGAATGTTTCGTAGTTTCATCGCTTATATTTTCATTTTTATGCATTTTTCACAGAAGAACATTTAACGTAGTGGACACAATTTTAACAGTAGAACTACCGAGTAATGAATACAACTAACGTAACGTCTACTTAGCATTTAATTCTAAGTAATAATTCTAAAAGTAATATGATCTTGAATAAAGAAGATCGTTGAAAAATATCTGACGAGAATATTTGTATAATTTCAGTAATTGTGAAGGAAAAAGTTGTGAAGGAACCAGTAATTTTCACCGGTTCTAGTTCTAGTGTTAAACCATCGAAATGGTGCTATTTTAATTGGACAACACCGTGTCAACCGTGTGTCTGGCCAGTAGTAAAGGTGGTAAAATTAGCGCGGCCAGTGCAGGGTTAAATTAGGATTTGAAAGGTGTTTTGTGTTTCGTACCGTAATCTGCTCGGTATAGTTGGAAGGAGGAACGCGTCATGGTGTGTCGACAAACAGACGTTCAAATATATTTTAATGAGGGAACGGCGTCTAAACTTAAGTTTGCACACTCGAACATTTGTGAAACGAGGTGAAACATTTCTACAAGGTGTTCCACAATGTGCGAATGAGATTGACCGAAAGAAATCGATTTAAAGAAATATGTATTCCGCCGGCATTTATTAAAACCGTCGTGACACGCGGACCACACACGCAAAGCGAAACAATTTTCAACGCACGTGCACCATCCGTATAATGACACACCATCCGCGAACATAGTAGCCCTAACGCGGCGTGACAACCGCTGACATGCTATGATTTTAATAATAATAGGCATTTTAGGCTACGGTGATTAATAGCGAACCGCGACCGGCCATCTTTTCGCATTTTTTGTGTCTTCTGCGGCCTGGACCTTGTGGGAACATCTCTGGCACGTTTCAGTTTGCTCGGCCCGTTTCGATTTATAAGTGAAGACCGAGACAATTTATTGCTTCGATTATAAGAACTCAACTTTCCTTTCGATACAAAACTCCTCTCAAGCATAACTGAACATTTTCTTATGCATTATGTAATAACTATTAGCAGTTGTGCAAGTTTCAACGTCTATAAGAGTTACAACTATCTGCATAGATTAACAATTTACTTGTGGGCAATAAGGGCCCAAGGTCATCTTTTGTGATTTCTCAAATTCTCGAAAATCGTGAGACTGTAACGAAACAAGTCCCAAATTCCTGAATGCCTCCATGACCAAAAGAATACAGTGATTTCTCTGTATATGTCGCCAAGGCCTGGATGATAAACGTCTCGGAATTGTCCCCACTACCGCAGCTTGTCTCCTGGACGATATACGCCGCTGGCAAGACCCGTGTTGTTGACATATAACGAGAATTCACTGTGTTCTTGCATTCCTCGAAATTGTAGGCCTGTATTACAAGATCTAAATGTCTCCAGGTTCGTGTATATACAACAAAATACCTATAATTGTAAGTTAAATATGGTCGTTAACGACCTTGGATGTTAATGGGATCTTTATAAATAAACAACATTACTGTAAAAAGTCCGAAATTCTTCGGAGGAGGAGGAGCAGGTAAATCAACGAAAGACTTAATGGGTTGTGCGTGAAACTTTGGATGGTGATACTGGTCCGCAGGTACACCTTCAAATTAATTTCTATGGGGACGAGACGATATCCGAGGCCGAGGAACACGATCGTTTCCCGACGCTGGGCCGAGCCCAGGGAATTAATTGGACGTGGTTTTAACTTTACTACTGTCACCATTATACACCCTTATGGCGACTGAAAGAGCCGTGAACCGTGCTGCTCGTACAAGATAGTTAACGATTAATACGATCGCTTGTATTTACCGGCGCGTGTTTCACACGCCGACTGGCTAGACGACGCTAATTACGCTATCAAGTAACGCGAGAGAGTCACGCACCGGTCGCAATAATTGCTAATTTGTCTAACTCGCCGCCTCAATTGGACCGAATTCGCGTTGTTCGCCCCGTTTTCCGTTGCTTTCTTTCACAGCTGCCATCACTTTTTTGTTCGTCCATCTGCGTCAACTTGCCGGCCACTTGTTCTACCATTGAATGGTCAAAAAACGTTATTCTGTTTGTTATGGAGTCGGCAAACGACGCAATAAAACTTTCAGTGGTCGTTTACTGCAATATGTCTGCGGCGGGGTTGTTTAAACTTTGTTGAAGAAAAATATAGCGGGCGATGTGAATTTTATACGCCATTGTTTCTCGCTCTTGAACACAATGGAGAACTAAAACCTAAGATCTCGGATCTAATAATAGCCTTGCAATTCAACCTCGTATTTTACGCGGTCTATGGCTCTTTTTATTCTCTCGTGTAACACGGACCACGTACACAGGGTGGATCCGAAAAGTATTTCAAAATTCGGAAAATTGCAAATTAGCAGAGTTTAAGTAGAGGACATTTTTCGAGAATCGGGCATTTAGTGTTCAAATATTTATTGGATCCACTGCATGTTCAGAAACTTAAAGCTTTGATGGCCGCGCAATTTATTTTTTTATATCACTAATTTCTGCTCATTTTCTCCCCAATTTTTAAAAATACCCAACTTTTTTCTTTCAAATATCAAAGGAAGGGGTACTCGTGCAGGGAAATTATATACTTGAATATATGATCGGAGGAGTTATTAAAACAAGTATTCTAAATATTTAACAAAAGGCCAAACTAATGCTCACTTTACGTAACGTTTTAATTGAAGGTAACACATTATCTGCGTTGTCATTCTCCAATTTCATGTTTGGCAAATCAAATTTCCTGCCGACAATTAAACTTGATGTGCATTTTGCTCTTCCTGACACGTATCGCTTTTCAAGGATGAAAAACAATCGTTTTCAAAGCCTTGTTATGTAAAGGGAACAATTAAAACTCATTGTTAATCTAGCTTGTACACGTTATCAACAATTTGATATGCTGTTACAGGTGTTTCTAATAATAGTACTTCAAATAATACTTGTTACAATTCTGCTTACATGTCCTTCTTGAAATGAAAATATACACACATATACAATATATACATTTCACACGTGCATAGCTATTTAAACATACTCTCATAAAAGTATCTGTGTTTATTTCTAGCATTTAGACAGCAATAATTGTGTTGGAGATCAAGTGAAATTCCAATAATCATAACTCATTAAATACAATGGAATGACTTTAACAAACCATTACGATTATTATATAGCGAGAAGATATTCAGAACAACAGTTATCTACTAAACAGGATGTATGCAATTACGCGCAAAGAATAAATTAAGCGACACATAAATTAATCATCTCCTACAGTTTTGAAAACAGCAAGAAGCATTTAGAATAAAAATTGTCTAAGCAGTTTGTCCGTTTCAAACGATGCTTCCTACCTGAGAAAACCGTAGGAGTTGTGCAAGGTGACTCACCCTGTATGCACAATGCACATTATGATGAACAGGTCGATATAATAATATAATATTACAGAAATGTTCCAATTAATGAACAGACACGGATGCGGCATGCCGACTAATATGGAGCCGGACTGCAGGCGGCGGTTGCAGTTTGCGCAATACAGGATGCACTAATATGGTTCCAGGGGCTCCGATAGAAAGCGAGATACATACGTTATGAGCCCGTCTCGGCCACTTTGCATACGCGCCTCGTGTGCGGCTCCGGCAAAAATCACCGTTGATTCCTCGAGAAACCTCTTTCCGAGTTTCGTCGATCCGCCTCCGTTGTCTCGGTCACCGTTTCTTACTCTCATTTCAGCCATTTCGCCGTAATTTTCACGCAAATCGTACTCCCCACGAAAATCTGCATGCTCAATGCTCGATCCCCGACTACATTTGCATGAATCTATTTGGAAATACTAGATGATTGCAAAAGTTCGTGCCCCATTCGAAAATAAAACACGACCGGTTCATGAAAACTAAAATAAAATACAGTACTGTCAATATTCATGAACTCAGGCACAATATATGTTGTGAACTTTTATATGTAGTCAGTAGACTTCAATATTTGTTGACAAATTTTAAGAAAGTGGATTCAAATAAATACTTTTAGTGGTAGTGAGCTCTGTTGATCCGAAATAAATAGAGTATTATAATCTAGCATTCTTTTTTAAATTTCCAGATGCCATAAATGCATAAATATCCGCAGTCGAGCAATCAGTTTTACTGAATATAAAATGTACCTTACATTCTCTTTTTACATTTGTCAATGTCTAAGAAATGGATAATAAAACAAAATTCTAGCTTTATGTAGATCAGAATTTTTCTGTACACTGTATACAGCATGTAATAACAAATAAAAAATTCAAGTAATATATTGTAACCAATAAATGGTTATTACCATTATTTAAATCGTAGCCGAGTGTGTTCTTTTCCGTGTTAAAGAGTTCCCGTATGAAAAATGTTTGTTTAACATTACGCATCGTAGCGGCTATTGTCAACGTCCACGGCGGACGAAAAGAAAATGGCTGCGCAGCGGATTATGGCTCGAGTGTTTCCTTAAAAAAGCACCTGACCTTTCCCCGAAGCTATACCCTGCCGAAGATGAAATCGGTCCGACATTTCGTGAAGTGTTATTTTTTCGAAAGGAGATCGAACGATAAATAGTGAACTTCATGGTACAGCTTTCAGCCAGCGAGTCACGATTTAAAATTCAATCTACAAAAAATATCGGAGACCGAGCAATCACGGTGGTCAGTTTAGGATCGAGTAATCTGTGCCACGTTATTGTTCTCTTGCATCTCACGATTAAATCGGAATATTGAAACACATCGTTAGTACTCCTCTTTCTCGGTTTGTTTCGACCGTGTGCTTGAGAAATTTTGTTTAACAAATTCAGTTACGTACCTGGAGTACTGTTTTCAGGAATCTTGAACAAGAAATGAATTCTGTATATTTGGACTACCTAGCGGCTGCCATAGTTAAGCGACACGCGACGGTCATTACATACCAACATGGCGGCGCCCTTACCCGTCAGAAACACTGAAAAATCGCACATCTTTACAGACATAACTTTTGAACGAGTGATCTCCTAGGATTGAAACATGGATTTTCGGCATTTTCTCGCCAAAATCTACGGGATCGCATACAAAAAAGTTAAAAGTATCTGGTTTTCTCAGGTGAAGTTTAACCCAAGAATCGTTACTTTCATTCTTCATGATCCAGACAACTGTATTCATACCAATTGACACTTCACCTACCGAAGGTCAATCAATAGGCTTTTCAATAATTGTGCTGTAGCAAATGGAGCTTCGAAATCTTCTTTTACATTATAATTCCAAACAAAATTATTAGCTCACATTATTGGGGGTGACTTATTACCTCAAAATGGAAAATGCTGTTGCAGGATCCATTAAAAAGTTTTTAGCCCTGGACTGATAGGTGAGGCATTAACCCTTAACTGATATACTCATGACCCCAACAATTTTTCAAACCTATTTACTTCGTGCATAAAAATGACTGAACTACAATATTGTATGATAGCTGTCCACTTTCCAACATAAAAGTGTGGTGAACAGCCATCATGGCTAGGATCGTATATCGTTTGTCCTTTCCCGAAAAACATACTTCTCATAAAGTTTTGTTTCATGGTTTTTTTTTTAATGACATCGTGAAGACACATTGGGAGAGGGGAGTGCTCCCTTAAAGGTAGCATAATTTCCCCAGTTTACCGAGCATATCGCAAAACTGGAACGAGCCAAACATCGGCCCACGTGCGAAGATGACCCAGTTACGCCAACTTCGCCACAAAAGCCTTTGCCACAAAGTGGCCGGCCATTTAATAGCCCAACGCATATTTGTTAACACACGCGACGACGCATTTAACTCGGCCCTTCTCCATCATCTCGCAGACGTTCCCCGAGCATCTTCAAAGCCCCGGCGTCTGGTAACCAACAGAAATACCATAGTCCTCGCGACAAAGAGGTGTCCCTGTGGTAAAAGAAAGCGCTCGCCCGGCAACATTGCGCACCGAAAACCAAATTTAACCCTGGCGGTTGTCGGGTGACGGGCTTCAAAGAGGAAAATCCGGCTCGGACCGTGAAAAGATGGTCCCCAAAAATAGTAGAAGCTTGTAAATCTGCGTATGGAACGCCTCAATTCCCCCGCTGCTCGTTGTCGTCGCAAAACTGGAGGACAAAAGAACCATCACGATAAATCCTGCGCATAAATATAAGTAAATGTCATTTCGCATCGTGTACTCGCAAGTGTTCAAATTTCGTTTTCATTTCTTCTTCCAGCGAGTACGTTCCTTTGCAGATGGTAGAAGGAAAATTGTCGGTGCAATGATTGTCGATGATTTAAAGGTAACCCGAGTATTTCCTCGTAAATCATAGTGTCCTTATAGAAATTTCGTCCACTGTACGACCGAAAATGTGCCGCGTAGACCGGCGACAGAACTGTCGTGCGACGAAGTGAACCGAGTCAACGGCCCGAAACAGCGGAAGGGGCGGAAACAGCGGGCCGCGCATAAATAAGCGCTTGGAAACCACAATGCATTCGCGGAGAGACGTTGCGTGTGGGCAGAACTCGCGCTACGGTACGGGTCCCTCGACCTCAAAATCAATGTGAAACAATTTGACTGACGACCTCTCCTGTGACACGTCGTAAATCATAGTTGCATCGAAGGAGACGCTCTCCTCGCGTACACTGCTCGCTCTGTCCTGTTGTCGTACTAGAAAGTAGGGAATAGCGCGGGCCTCGTGTTCCCTCTTGCAGTATAGAGGCCTTTTGTTGGTTTTCCATCGCCAGTGTTGACAGGTTGGACAGTTGCCGATGACGCGGCCGATGAAAATGCCAAACTTTTTTATACGCTCCACGATACACACTAGGATCGTTAGTGTTTGCCTTTGCATTACGATATCCAAACGATCGAGCGTACATTTATAAAACTTTCACTGTGCTCGCGCAGTGCTTTGAAGAGCGTATTCATGCTTAATTTAATGTAAATTTTTTATGTATAACTAGTCCGTGTTTAATTTCTTAAAAAATTCTCATGTTTTATACAACTTAAAATCGGTCGGTAAATGAAATTGCATACTCATCGATTATGAAAGTGGTGTAAGTCCAATTGACAGAGGTAGGTGGCTTAACAGGATTATTATGATGTAATAAAACAATGTAGAAAACATGACAAATTCATTTTACATGAAATGAAACGAGAGAATTTCGTTTCAATAAAAAATCTTCAAAATGCGATTAAAAAACAGATAAAGAAAAACACTAATGGCGAACAGGTCAACTGGTTGCAAATATGTTGGTTGAGGTTTCTCAAAAGTGCACCATATACTATTTTTTATAATACATCAATGAAGGATGCAGAATTTAAAACTATAAATTTATTACCCACACGTCCTGGAAGACCGCTAAAGTTTGAAAAAATCGCCCTGGCGCCCTTGTACGAAAATGCCAGGCCTATTACTTACGAAAAATATAAAGACATGAAGCAGTTACTACCCTATATACCTCCGGTGCATCATGCATATTTCGAAACACTGCCACATGCAGAGCATAAGTAAATACTATCAGTATCATGTAATTTTGACAACGTAATTAGTGTCTAAAATGAAATTTTATGTCTTGTCATGAGTATTTGTAAACAAAATTGGATTAAAATGAAGTATATTTTAAGTGCTTTTTGATTTTTTAAAATTGAAATTAAACGATTTTTAGAGTTGCCTAATTTTGAAAGTGGTGTAAGTCCATTTACAGCCCATAAATATGTATTATTGTAGTCTAATTCGCCTAAAACAAATCTATATAATGAAATTAAATATTTATAAAACAATAGAGACATTGCCAGACTTCATACAATTTGCCTGAATTTTTTAATTGACAGATATGCTAACCTCTAATTTTCTCGAAACAAGAGAATATGGACTTACACCACTTTCAAAATAAACGGTCCATATA
>CM052118.1:18886275-18905285 GCA_028454245.1 Halictus quadricinctus
TCTTTAAAAGTTCACGACTGATTTCAGGAATAGCTTTTTCATGGAATGTAGCTGACGTTTGTCAGTTAATTGTTGAATCATACTTTTAGGCTGTGCATCTTTTTCCACAAGTAGGTTGCACGAGATTGTGCTCATTTCAGACTTCCATCCTGTTCGCTGTCATTGGAAATAAAAGGAAAAAGGAAAAAGAAAAATGAAAAACGTACTCCACCTGCTAAGATGTGCACGGTAAAGTGTACCATAATCACGATCCGTATCCATCTGGTGAACGAGTGCAGCTTCGATAACCGTATGAGAAAGTACAATGGAGCATGTTGGTCCGCTATTTATGAATATAATGTTCGATCGTCCTGTGTAGCTCGGGGCCGTTGTTTGAACGGAAAAGATCTCGATTTTTTCACGATCGGTGAAAGTCGAAGTTCGCCGGTAATCTCGGCAATGCCGGAAGCCCAGCTCCTCGCTGGTCGCCGGGGAGGAAAGAAATCGGCATTGTGCTCTAGGAATCCTGTGGCAGTGCCTTCGCTCTGCTAGAGCCTCTCGAGCCCATTACGGCTACACCGAAACGACGAACCGTAACGGGTGCCTATGGTTTTTTGATTCCCGTTTCATAGAAGCCAGGGGGATATAAATCGCGCGAAAATCGAGGACGAATCTTGATCCTCGCGATGATAAAAGAACGCGTGGAACGAGGGACGAGAAAGTGGCTGGCGCACGGATCGCTCCGTTCGCAATTTTTACCGGCCATCGCGCAGTGGGCCGTTTTTCTTTTTTTTTTTTTTATGAAATAGGTGGAATTTATTCAAAAGTTTCCACGTCATAAAACAGATTCAAACCACATTTTTTGAGATAGAGTGAAAGAGGACACAGATTTCTATCTGATCTGATTTGTTAAATAAATAATAAAGTTAGTCTCGAGCGTTAACGTTCTGTCCCTAAGCTAATATTGTCTTGCCAATTAGGAATGGATTTTTATAGTACAGGCGTTTGTTTATCTGTTTCTATTAAAAACCTTTTGTATTTTCACCTCCCACTAAAGTCATTATTTACTATTACACTGTCACAGAAAATAATGTTGGATATTCTTTATATTGGACTGGGATGGGAACGCTATAACTTCTTTGGTGTGATTAGGTATATCATAAGTTGTCCATTATTATTGGTATATACAGATTAAAAGGAATTTGGGAATATGAAGACGTTACTAGCAATTTGATAGGACTATGAAGTAATTAATTGCTGATTGGTTCGTGTGAATTGACAAAAATAATTTTTATTTTGCGTAAATAAAAACGAAATAAAATCGTTCATGTACATCGCAGTTTTATAAGTCGTTGATCATTCCCGCATTCGCATTTCTCGGTGCCCAATTATGGTACAACATCATTGGTCGAGGAATTCGGCATGGCTGGTGGTAATCAGTATTGCCAGCTGTATTGTAACAAGTGTCGAACTATTCAAATAAATAGTCACCTTTCGATGTTTCTACCGTTCAACGAAATGTGATGATTAGCGTTAAGTTTCTCCGATTCTGATAATGGTCGGTGAGCATTTATTAATAGCCGAAAATATTGCAACTTCGGCGAGACAAATCTTTCTTATTTATGGATATGGAAAAGTTCGTTATAGTAATGGAAATTGTAATATAAATCTGTTGGCGCAGTGAATTATTTGGTGGTAATCATTAGCGTGGTATCCTGTGTAGTCGTGCGTGAAGAATCAATTTATCGAAGACCCGTGTCACTGGCTGGATCGTTTCTTTTTAAGCGTAATCTCCAATGATCTAGGAATTGCGCATACGTGGATAGCCTCGGTGGAGTTATAGTTATTCATTCGACGATAATTCTAATTTTCCTTCTATACCTGGAATAGCTCCCCAGCTATTTTTACAAACCAATAAAAAGGTTATATAATATAGTACCTTCAATAATAACTTCAGATTTTATTGAGTTCAGTTTAATACCTAGGTTTATTCGAGATACCGATTTTTGTATTATCGATCGTTTATTCGTTTTGTTACATCGAATTTATAAGAAGCAATTATAATTGCATGTCATTACTTTTTGTTCACGACGATTTAATTCTTCCAGTGGTCGCTGTCTTTTATAGTTTACATACATTTTTTAATTCAATTCATTGCTTGTAATTCTTTATTTTGTTAAATTTATGTTACGACTCAATAACTAACCAACAGTCAAGTCTTCTTATCCTAACTCTGTAAATTATTAATTAAAAAGCCTTTAAGACGGCTGTCTATTAGAACATTGAGTGTTTCCTAGGCATTCGGGTTCGACTCGAAAAGGCGAATTCCCGAGACGGTAAACATTAAAGAAGGCGTTCGCCTCGTTCCTCGAAACCGCGAAGAGGGATGTTCCTGGTCCGAGTCTCATCCACTGGCTTTCCAAAAGACACGACGTATAAATACCACCTCGTTTCGGGTCCTCTCTCCCCGCACTCCCGTTCTCCCTCTCTCTCGACTCTCTGGTAGCACGGAGTCTATTTAGATAATCTTCCGCTTAGCGGGAGCGGCACTCGGCGCGGCAAGGGAGCCTCTTCTTCGCGAAGGCTTTCACCAAGGTGGCATCATATTCCTGATCCGCGAACCGACCGCGTTTCCTCGGTCGACGGCTGGCTACCCTGTGCCAGTGCTCGATCCAATTTTTTGGCGATCGCCACGCCCGCGTCACGCACACGTTTTTCGTCACTCGTAACTCGCCGCGACGTAGACGTGACCTTGAGCCGGAGAGACCTCTCGAGGACGTCCACCGGTATCGGTGCTCCTCGTGCGACATCACGGATGGACACCGGGAACCAGGAATCGTCGTCTTTCCTCGTTGGATACTCGTCCACGTGAACATGCGCCTCGATTAACCGGTAAGCGACACTGTTTCACAACGGTTCGAGCATGCTTTATGCACACCCTGTGTTTGTTGATGGGTCTTGTGCAATCGATAAGGCCCCCGATGCATCGCCCGGAAAATTCGTCTTGTAAGAAACATCGGGATTCAGCGGGATTCTCGATATAATGACACGGTTGCGGTAAATATAGAAACATATGATGAAAGAGCAACAGAGGATACGCGTGCCTGTCTTTTGGCAAATGAAATTGAAACTTCGTAGCGTTTGTTGTGGCTTCTGTGTGTCTTCTTAATACATGTTGCCGTTGGAGGGAGTATGCTTGCTAGTTCTATTCATTTGAGCAGTTTTTATGATTCATTCGGTATTCTTGAACGTTTCATGTCCAAGACATTTACCTTGGAATTATGGAATTGGAATGTTGAAGAGCAGATTTCCAAAGTGGGAAACATTTTCTAATATTGAGCATTCACGTGTTATTTTAAATAATACAAGAAAGCATCTCATCTTATTATGTGCCCTAGATAAAAATATTCCTGTTGTAGAATATTTTTCCTTCAGCATATCATTATTCAGTAGAACTAATTTCACACTGAACCTACTAATCGCTAAAAATGGCTGGCGTGTGTTTTTTTCTCAAAACTGAAAAGATTGAATTTATTTGAATTTTGTACAGTTTTGATCATACTGTGTGCTTGAATGATGAAATGCTTTCATAGTTTTAATAATTGGTAGAAAAATTCCTTTGGGGACCAGGCGAAACAGTATCAGCATTCTGAAAAGTTATTTGTAATATTGCCGAGCAGGCCTCTGGCATTTACAATGGATGCGCGTTAGATTTACAGTATCACCACGGAACGGATTCTTCAAAGAGCAACGATAACGATCGACGGATAAAGTTGAGGCACGCGAGCCTTTTATCTCGGCTGTGTTCATTGTTTATCATTGACTGCAATTGCCTGGGCTACGTGTGTAGCCGTACCATCAGGCAGATGTTCACGACAATTAAAAGTGATTGACGCGAATCTGCCCGATTCTCGAATCGTCGCGACAAATTAGGGCAGTATACAGCGAGCCGAGGGCGAGCGACGACCATGCTGGTGTTAAAAGGTTACAGCATGCCCTCTATCTTTAGAAACGTTTCCCCGAAAAGAAAGCTTCGAGAATGCAAAAGTGTTCGCATTTTTAAATGGCAGGGTGCAGAGGTTGCATTGTACGAGCCGGCTGGTTGCAACTGTGTGATGCCTTTAGAGGTAACTATTAGTTTGTCGTGCACAAAATGGCGGACCACTCGCTCGAACCTCGATGTGCGAAATTAAAAATTAATCCTTGGACGGCGAACCATTCTTGTGACTGTATAAGCGAACGCGTTTAAGACCATTCACTGCTTTATTAATCAATTTTCTGAATAATATTTTTTAAGGTATTCTATTAATTATTTAGTATTATATTTTTAGTAAAGGGACCGAGGCCGATAAAAGTTTTCTTTTTTCTTCCTTTCGCGGCGGTTACGAAACGATGCTATTATTAAAACAAGTGGCGCCACCAAAGGAAAAAGTGCATAGTTGCATTTACGTAATCGAGGATCTGTTCTGATAGTTTTTATTCTGGAAAGTATCATTAGGCGCAAGTTTATCGCTTAGCGCGCGGCAACCTAACATCACAACGAATTACCCTCAAGATTAATTAGAAATGTGTGAGCTAGAACAAATCTAGTTATCTCTAACTTTCTATCGTCGGTTATATACGTACGTATGTGTTTCCAGTTGATTCTTTTAATTATGAACAGACTCTCACGGCCAAGCAAACGCTCGTAGACATGTGTGCACATTTTATGGAACAACTTAAGAACGATTCAACTGATATTTTTCGGATTATAATCGCCAATTTTCATATTTCTATTAAATTAAACTGCTTGTACTGTACCATCAGAAATTCGATTTATTGAGCATACGACAAAAATGAGTTAGATGCAATTTAAAACAGTGAATAGTTTAAAAGACTTTAGAAGCATGTGATTTTCACTACATTAAAATTATTAGTGAAAAATATGAATTCATATTTAGCTCCTGTGTGTTGGAATCGATGCACAAACTCTTTATTTTGCACAAAGATTCAGAGTCTATTTATCACAGTCTCTGATTCTTCATCTATTATTATAGTGTGAGTAAACAAAGCATTATAAGCAACGAATTAGTAACATGGAAGTAAATTTACCAGCGTACTTTCTATTGTTCCACCGAATGCATAATTTTCTCTGAAACATTTAAGAAGAGGCGCTGACACGGACTCGAAGAGAACAGTCTTTTTTATTTATCATCGTAATGTGCTCGGAGGTGAAACTCTCTTTAAGTCAGTCTTGACCGAAAAAAAAAAGAAAAATTGGTGAAAGAGTTCTCGTGGACGCATCTCAGCGTGTCGCGGCAGCTTATCGTTTCGCAAATAAACCCAACGACGCCTTCTGCCAGATTGCGATGACAAAGCAACGCGCATGTTTATCGGTTGTTTGCACCGAGACGCGTTGCGTCTCTCGTGCAAATAACGTCGCCGAAACGGAATGCGGTTGCCTCTTTTTTCTTCGACGCTTTCCTTATTCGCATCCTGTCCTAATTTGCCAACAAAGGCGGTTCTCCAAATAATGAGCACCTAAAATCAATCTCGCAACCGTCTTTCTATTTACTGCCACGATCAACTACAGAGAATCATTTGTGCCGATACGAAAAACCTTTTTTAAAATGTGCAACAACATCGTACTCGTCAACTTATTCAATGTAATCAATCTTATTTCATTTGATCTCATCAAATAATTGGTGCCAATTCAGCGTGACATACTTGCGTTATTGTTATAAATGCACGAAGCACTCGTCAATACTTGCGCAAACGTGTGTTTTTAAATATTTTTTATTTCAGATTATGTCGCTCTCAGAAGGACTTCTAGCGAAGTAGAAAAATATTTAAAACGTGCCGAGTGAAATTCAGGATATCACTTCCGTAGAATTAGCCTAAGAGACTTACAGTAGCGTAGAAAAATATTGCAAATAAACAAAGTCAAAATTGAGAGAAAAGCTTCCATAGAATTAGTCTATTAATACCGGTCAAATTCTCGGTACCTTCGACAGAATTTTTCTCGCCTCTCATTCTTTTTTTGAGAAGAGCATTTTTTTTTATTCTCGTGCAGTTTTTAGTACCTTACTAT
The DNA here is from genome assembly GCA_028454245.1 of Halictus quadricinctus. Classification (NCBI taxonomy): domain Eukaryota; kingdom Metazoa; phylum Arthropoda; class Insecta; order Hymenoptera; family Halictidae; genus Halictus; species Halictus quadricinctus. Next base: position 18,892,325 of record CM052118.1, read on the forward strand.
TCTTTACATGGAACTGTTCCATCGACAAAATATCAGGTCCGCTTTCTCCGATATTTATGTTATGTTATATGCATACGTTGTCTCTCAAATTCTTCGTATACATATATCCCGCGTGCCAGACCGCTTTAGGGTATTTCGAACCTCTTTTCGATCGTTGAATCATCCAAATCCGGCGTTGCAGTTCCAAACGAAAATCGTGACAGGCAGAGTGCCAATAAGTGAGTCCGACTGCGTGCCATTTGCATATAAGACGTTCTAGACATTTCGCTCGCGGATTTTTTATTGTGAACTTGAACATCCTTATAAGATCTATTCCGAGAAATGCACGCCTAGATCTATTAGGGTTCTTCAGCAAAAAGGAAGGTGATTCATCGAATTCAATCACTAAACTGTGGATTTTATGCATTTCTGGCATGAATGAGCAGGCGAAAACTGATGAGACTAGAAGAATTCGAGAATATTATTACTAGAGTGCGAACTTTTATGCAAAATAAAAATTGCAAAAAGCAGAAGCTACTTAGGAATTTCCTTCTTTGTTTAATAATCTTAAAAGGTTGGAAGCGTTACAGACTTCGATTCTTTTAATCTTCTTACGTTAAAATTATTGAAAGGTAAAATTCACTTTCATATAATTTCTGCTTGTTACGTCCGGTTCTACTTGCAAATTCTAAGGACGAAAACTTCTCGGATTTTGAAAATCGATTTTCTCGAAAACAAAACCACATACGAAAAAATTCTATTCTACATTTTCGACATATTTTTATATGAAGAATCATCCCCCTTTTCGATTGTAGCACCATTTACCGATCACTCTGTGTTTCATTGACACTCCGATTAAAACCGTCCGTAAATCGACTAGCTCAAATTACTATTGAGGCGCTTCTAAGAAGATGAATGCAACATTCACGTTCGCATTTTTTTTTTTTTGATTCGTGCGTTAAAGTTTATCGATCGTGTTTCCGTAATGTCCGTTCGATGCGCGTAGGAGGAACGGGTTTTCTGTTGTGGAAGAGGAGGAAAGTCACCCCCAGCTGTGTACAAGATGTTCGAAATTCCGCGCCGCGGCGTCGCGTTCTGAATTTAATTAATTTAGCTGTCGCGCGATTCCGATGGCACGTGCCGACATAAACCAAGATGAAAATTCAGAATAATCCGGTCGTGTGAGCGCGTGCGTGTATCTCCGACGGAATTCGAGAATATCGCGGGTGTCGGTTCGCGGAACGAAAAGAAAGCGAAAGAAAACACCCTCGACGTATCCTGCCGCGAGCACCACGCGTCGCGTTCTCCCCCTCGTCGTCTTCTTCTTCTTCTTCTTCTTCTTTTTATTCGCGTCGCGACCCTGGCACAAGTTCAATTCGTTTCGGCCAATTGGACTCGGCACTCTGAAAAAGACACCGTTTCCCGTGCGCCAATCGACCGTTTTCTCGAAAGGAATGTATCGGCGTGTACGAATTTATAACGAATTGCCTATAGTTGTCCTGAAACGTTCTTCAGGACCTAGGACCGAAATAAACACTGATCAAATTATTATGAACACCTCGGAATTGCTGCTTAGTTGAAGTTTGGTAATAAATGGAATTAACCCCTTGCCCTACAATGTCGAGTCAGACTCGTGATGAAGATTCTGAACCGTGGCTAATAAATATGTATGTTGTTAATTCCCTTCAAATAAAATTCTATTTTGTTGTAGTCGACATATACCCTTTGTAGAAAATATAGGCATACTATATCTTTTTATTTGTATGAAATTCTGAACGATGAAGAATTTCTAATCACGATAGTACAAGGGGTTAATATTGAACTTGTAATTATACCTCTTTTATCACGGAACATATTGTCACGTTTCCAGTAAACCAGTAAAGGACAGGAAGCTGTTTCTACAATTTTGTTTTTGTTATCTGTGTTTGTGGTGGAAATTTAAGAAATATTTTTTGCAGACCCGTGCCGCTCATATACATTCTGAAAATTTCATCCGAGTTAGTTAACTTTTCCACGAGCTACGAATTTATTAAAAATAATGAAAATCGCAGTCGTAGGTCGGAAATCGTAAGAAGCGAGATCATGATCTCACTATTAAAGTTTCCTGTTGTTTATAGCAATCCTAAAATTTCGCTGGTTGCCTTCCGGTTTTATTCGACTATAGAAATTGCTTTATAATTGTCAGTCTGTAAAATGGGGATTAGATTGCTTGATTTTCGAATAATAATCGTGATTTTTAGCATGTATCGCGAATGATATCTTATCATGGTTTAGCCAAATCGATTTCAATGTTATCACTATCGATGATAGTGATACGAAGAAATAATTCACTTCGGGAATTGAGTGTCACTTGATCGCTACTATCTCTGATAGAAAATATATTGCACGGATGCCACATGAACGTGACGTGAAAATCAAGCGGTCTTTCTAGGTTTTACGATGCTATGAATAACTGATAAACACGTCATAGGAAATTGCATTTGCATAAAAAATATGCTTACGACTAGATCCGCGGACCTTTACGAATAGCAACGTATTATTTTCAATCTTTCCAAGTGATTAAAGGAAGAAGAAATATTTTATTTGGTTTATGTTTCTTGCCATCGATACAGAATATCACTTTACATAAAGATCCGTAGTCGAATAATCGATTGCGTTTTATTTTCAAATCAAAGCGAGGACGCAATCGTCGCATTTCAACTAATGAAATATTGTTCAGTTAGTGTTTATGGCGAAATTGGATGTTTACCGATTGAAGCCTCGCAATCTTTATTATTGCTTCGTACGATAAACTCTTGGCGATAATGCCTCTTTACTACGAAGACACGCGAACCACTCTAACTTCCGATATAGTTAACCTTCAGGACTTGGAAATAGAAAAGATATACGGGGGTATTTATAAACTCTCAATATTTGCATCTATAAAGCCGCCATCGCGGTGATATTTCGGTTGAAGGCAGATTTTTGGAGATTTCTACGAAGATCGATTGCACTGTTTGCATTATACTGCAATTACGGTACAATCTCAATCGTAAATTATAAATCTCGGGACCCGTAAAAATGACGTAGATCTAATCCGAATAAGTTACATTTTTTAGTATCGACATTTTTACGATAACTTCAATTTAATAATAAAAGTGTCGATAACTATATAAAATTGTGCCAACACAGGAACTATAAATTATTTTTTCATTCGTAGAACGTTTTATTTAGAATATTGATTTCTTTTGGAACCAGTCCATGCGAGTACCGTTTATTTCTCTAATCCATATTTAACGTGTTTTCGCGATCCTTTCACGAAAAAAAAAAAAAATAAGTTGCATTGCAACATGTTTTGCTCCTCCTTGCTTTATTAATGTTAAGTGCTTTCCTTTCTTGTTCGCATTCAGTCAGTGACACCTGAGTCGGATGTAACGGTTTGATGACGTCGATTTCCGATTAACTAGTAACATATACATATATGCTACGACCTATGCAGCGAAACTTCGTGATTAGTCTCCGTTCGAGGAACAGTCTCCGCGAAATCTCATTTTAAATTATTCAAAAGTAATAGAAAAAAATTAATCTCTAAGTTCCATTTCTTATAATCGACTTGGAATATTTTTATTTTGCATAAAAATCCGCAAATGATATTAAATAATGTGAAATAGTGTTGAAGAGATTGCCGTTGACTTTTGCACGTTCGATTACAAACGAAATAGATTTTGATGGAGCATCAAGTGCTGTTCTGTGTCCTAAAGTAAATATTGAAATCCAGAAAATAAAATCGTATCAACGGGTTCGATTGAATCGACACGCTTATGCGAAGTCACGCACGCACTTACGCACGCCTAACGATTGCTCAATTCCGCACGGATACTTGCAAACGTTTGCGCATTCTCTGATAACTGTTGAGAAGGATTTTATTTATTTACGGTGCGCCGACGCTAGTGAATGAAATTCTCGGTAATTCGCGAGCGAGCTCCATTAAAGTTCATCCGAAACTTATTGCGAATATACGTCGCGCCGTTACCGAATGCTTTACCGCCATTTTATGGACCGATACAGTCCATAAGGAGCGAGGCAATTGTGCTGGTTGATTTGTGATCGAAGTGAATCTTAAATTGTGACATAATCTCCGTTCAGTCGTTGAAATTTGTTGGTTTTCCTAGTGATTTATATAGCAAAGTTGCCGTCAGTGCAGTGAGAAAAATGTAAATGTATTTTCTTCAAAAAATTACAATGTTTCGTGTGCTATAAATTCAGAGTGAAGGAAACTAACCATTTGGGACTTTTCTTAATTTTTGAAGCCTTCACAGAAAAAGGAAAAGATTTCGCAATTAATTATCAATAACTTATTAGATTCTTAATTCTCGTGCTTAATTAACGCTACACCTACCAACCAGAAAACATATCAAAGTGAAACGTCTTATAGAAGGGAAAAGATTGAATAAAGAAGTCACTTCAGTAATTTCCTATGTAAACGTTTTTATAATTTCAATAATTGTGAAATTAAAAACCGGTCATGTTGATCGTGGTAGGTTTAGTGTTAAATCTCGCGATATTGTCAACGTGGCGCAGCAGGTGAACTAACGAACCCAAAAATGAGAGGTCTCGCACACCACAGACGTTAACGAGTGACAAAACAGGACACTAACAAATCACCCTTCACGTTCTTTATACGAACGGAGGAAAAAGAAAAAAAAATACCCATCGCTTATTTATACTTAAACGTTCCGGCCTAATTTATATTCGTCTCTGCTAACAAATCGATTCCGGTCCCGTGACAACGTATTTACTCTAAATACAATTTAGATTTATCTTGCGCCATACGGTTCGCCGTAATTCTATAAAACATTGAGGAAAACGCACTGTAATGCGATATACTGTAATAAGGTTACTGCAGTAAGTAGTTTCTTATTGAATCGATGACGTCCTTCGTTCCAGCGATAATAGACTTGAATTATATTATTTTATATTGAAGGTATAGTACGGCTCTTTTGGCAGGTTATATTCGCTCGAAATTGTGAATGTTTAAGTGTATATGAAAAATTAAGAATAGTTGTTCATTCTCGATTTTTGCGTGCATTTTCACTCGGTTCTCATTAATTATCTCGTTCGTTGTACTTTGTTCGCGCGAGGTGGGGAATGTACCGTGGCGAGCTGAGAAGGTCCCTGGCAGGAATGCGGTGACGTAGGTACGATTGCGTGATCGATTGGATCAGAGTGGTAGGGGCATACTACGTTTCGCACGCATTTTCGGCTCTAGGCTAAACATTGGCTAAAGCGGTTATACATAGGTACTATGTAGCGTGTGACGTCAAAGCCTAAACATTGGGCCTGCGGGCAGTGTCACCAGATTAAGACTTGTCCCCCACTCTACCTTACCCCTTCTACGACGCCATTCCACGAGCATACGCTTCGTGACGCGACGCGCGTACCCAATTCGCATTGCGTCTGCGTCGTGACTAACCCGGTAATGGCAGAGAGAGGGTAACCGTATTCCCCTCAATTTCAATTTGTAACTGTATTCCCCTCAATTTAGAATCTGTGGTGGGGATAGGTCTCCGTGCCGTTTCTTGTCCCGTTTTCGTGCAACCATCACCTGCCGTACTTGCTATCGATGTCCTTTTTAAGGGAGCATTTTCTCAACGGTTTTCTTATGGTGTCTGTGCGCAGGGTGAAGGGAGGATGAAGAATGCCCCGCGTCGGTGGAGACGGGGGTGGCGGGTCGGAGAAGGCAGGAGGGAGCGGATTCGGAGGATGGCTCGGGGGTGCAGCAAGAGCCATGACTGGGGCTACTGTTGGCGGCGGATACGTCGTTTTGGGGGGCACGAGATACGGTCTCCGACTTTCTCAGGTAAGAACTTTATCTCTTTCGTGTAATTTAGTACTCTCCAAAATCGGCTTCTTTACGACCTGCTGCACACTGCTGCCCGCAAGTGCTTAGAGAGCTTCATTTCTCATGGGGGCACAGAGCTCGTCGAAAATACAAGGTCACCTAAATATCTCGATTCTTTTTAGGATGGGAAAAATCTCGAATGTTCGAATATAATACTTTGACGCTAGAACCACGGGTTCCAAATTTGTTGATTTACGATTCATTCAGACTACGAAGACGCATTATTCAATGAATTGATTTTTAAGAAGGATAGTAATCGAAATGCTTTCTATTTTTATAAAGTAGTGTAGAATAGTTGTTTCAGTGGTCCGTGAATCTAGCGTTAACATAAGGAAACTTGTTCATATTGATCACATAACGTCCGCTCGGTTAAGAATCCGAAGTCCTGTTGGCTGTCGTGACGGCCTTCGACGGATTCGCGACAGAGAAGTTTTGTATGAGCAAAATGAAGACGTTGGGAAACCTAAATATAGAGCCGATCGCGCAAATAGAATGCCGCCAGTCAGTGACTCGGTCCGATTTTGAGCCATCTCCCCGTTTTCCTTCTTTCTTCCTCTTCCTATTTTTCTGGCTGGCCGTCCTCGCTCAACCGGAATAATAACCACGTTGACATCATACGCACACGTAGCGGCTACGTGAATCTCGTGCGACACACATCGACGGACCGGCAAGTCCTTTGCCAAGTCTTTCAATCGCGACAAATCACCGCGAATACGCCGGCCGATCGGGAGCTGATCATCCCGCATACTCGCGAGCCGATTATTATAGCCACTCCCGGAATGCCTTTCAATTTCAACGGTTATCTTTCGTTTTCAACAAAATTTCTGGACAAAATTAACACTTGGTCCATATAATGTCAAAGACCACATACTGCCGCAAAAATGTATTTCCTTGAAAAGGGTGATTCCTAAGGTCATTCGAAATAACTTTTTCCTTTACGAAAATGCTCCCCGCGGCTTCGTTAAGGAGTTATTAAGGAAAAACACGGGCCAATCACAGCGCTGCTGCAGCAGACGGATTCCGGCGCGGCCAATGACATCGCCACGCTCAGCGGGACCTGTCCGCTGTAGCCGCGTTCCGATTGGTCCGTGTTTATCGTCGATAACTCCTGAACAAAGCCGCGGAGAAGATTTTCGTAAAGGAAAAAGTTATTTCAAATGATCTTGGGCATCACCCTTTTCAAGGAAATACATGTTTTTGACACCCAATTGTACTGGTGGATATTGTACCGACGAATATTGTCTACCGATGGGCATTGTCTACGGATCAATATTGTGCATCGTATATCGAAAACTATTAAAAATATATGATTCGCATTATCATTATCAATGCATTATCAATGACCTCAGCAGCGTTGGGTAGTCAATCGTTTAATTTCTCCGGGCCATGTAGGTATAGATATCTCGCGAAAAATATTACGATACGGGGCATTTTGTTATCTTCCTATTTTATGCATTTCTGCGTAGTATCGTGTTTCCAGGCGCGGAACGTAAAATGCGGTGTCAGAATGAAGATCGAAACAGACATTTCAGGACGTATCTCGTTATCTCTTGGGGGATTTCGAGAAAGGAGATTAGATGGTTCTACTTTCCAGCATATCCTCTGTACACCGTGTTGCATACATAAGAGTCAGAGATCTATTTCAGAGGAGTTTATCTCCAGCTCGTTCGTGGGAAGAAACAGCGTCACCTTACCTCAACGCCATTGTCTCTTCTCGGATCCTCTTTACCACAATCGTCCCACTGCACACAGACGGGTTTAGGTCGTTTGTGCAAACGTGAACAATGATTTACGCGGAGTTCCCGACATTTCCAAATCTCGGTCAGTTTTAATCGGACGAAATCATTTCTCGCGTGACAGGTAGCATCTCTGCAAGAAATTATTATTATTAATTCTTATGAAAATTCTCTAGGCCGACTCTAAGAAACAGGAATTAAATGAAAATAAATTTCTTCGTTCAACAATGCTAATCGGCTAAAAATAATCTGACAATCTTTTGAAATTCTTCTAATACCTTCACAGTTTTATATTTGTTTATGTTCGTCATAAAATCCGTAGTCTAGTAACAATGTAAATTTTGTTAACACTTTACTTTGCCGAGCGTGACCAGATATTTTTAAATTTCCAGTTTAAGTATTTTGTAATGTTAATTTTTTTTTTACTCAGATAAGTAGTGTGCACGTATTTGGCTATATTCAATTAGTGAAGAAAATCTGTTTAAAATTAGTATCAATCAAGGAATTGTGTTGAGTTACAGAAATTATTGGGAACAAAATTGAAACAGAAGTTTCGAGAACAATGTCGTGTAATCCTCTATTAAACATCAATGAAGCATAGAGGTTTCATGATTATTCTGAACATTGTATTACGGCTCGGGTAAAGCCCAGTGTAATTGTTAGAATGTACTGTACCTCGTGCAATCGATGGTGAAATTTGTTCGAGGAATTTGTTGGTAATTTCTGCGTAACTTTTGTCCACGTTTTCGCGAGGATGGGCGAGGAATGTTTGTAGGTAACAATCTGAATTAGGAAATTTATTTCTCAACGGGACGAGGGCAAGGTGAAATTACCTTGTAGAGGCGAGTTCTACTTCCTACGTTTCGTTTTATGTGCCGCGGCAAAAAGCAGTCTTTGATTCTCTTTATACACGAAGCCACTTCGTAGGCTTTACGGTCTCATTTGTTCCGCTTCTTTCGTACTGTATCGAACGAGGAAGTAAAAGTTTAAATTGATCTACACACATAAATTGTCCCCTTTTTCTTCGCTGTAACCCGTAAATTAGGAGTAAAGTACTTTGTATGTTCAAATGAGAACATCATCGCTAGATAACTAGATCCCTCTTCCTCGTGTTACACAAATGCCTTCAGCGAAAGTATGCGCGTTCCCTTCTTCGTATCCGGGGGGCTCAAAATGTGCGCGAGATTGAATAAAAACATTTCCATAAAGATGTTAACAATAACTGTGAACGGAAGTTGCAAATGCAATCCTGCAGTTTTCTCAACTCTTTGGCTTCTAATATCGAGTCCTTTCCTATCCTATCCTTCTTTTTTAAAATTCTAAATTCGAAGTGTTGTTTTTCTTTCACGAATATATTCAAGTCAAAGAAGTTCTAATCACCGTTAATTGAAACAAGTTAAGAATCCATTTTATTTTTATATTTCGATAGAACAGACTCGCATGATCTTAATACACTTGTTGAGTAAATAAAATTGAGGTATTTGCGTTCGTAATCTGCTGTCGGACGAAATTCTACGCTTCTCGGTAATATAACATGGTGCTGAATTCCTGGACGAAATTCCAATACCATGTATACACTTGTACAGCTAATTTATTGCTGATTAGAAACTCGTAATGCGTCAATTTCAACGTTCAGCAGTTATTGGGAGTCCATTTTTGGAGTTCTCGTGTGTTACCAGTCGATGCAGTCTGTCGATCGTAATCCGAAATTCGAAGACGAACAAGTTCTCCTTGCAGGTATTTGTTGGGCATATATAGTACAATTTATTTAATCCTTCCAGAGTAATAACAACAATTTATCACCTAAAAACTTCTCCTTGTCTTCTCTGGAAGTAAATAAAATTTTTATAAAAATATGCTGTGTCGCAATTATAATAATTCGAATATTGTTACAATTCACTACAATTTCAATCACCATGTAACTTCCCCATGTAACAAGTACAGGCCACTTGTTTACGTTAACTTGTTTACGTCCACCGTGTGCGACAACGATGAAAGTGCAAACTGGCGTAGACATAACTTGCTCGAAGTGAAGTTCTAAGCGAGTTAGCAAAGTTTCACCATCCGAACTATACCTTACAAGGGTAACTCCAACCTAATAAATAAAAATCCCTCCAAAATTCTATTCAACGAATCGGGGAACTCTTGATACTAGTCTGTCATAAAACGTACAAAAGTGATGTCCTATAAAAGTGATGTCTAACCGCATGGGTGGGAATTTAGCGATCTTTGGTCAAATCGACGACCGTTGGGGTAGCCAACTGCGGCGCGCAAAACCCTGACGAGAATATTACCGTAATCGAGTTCCTCCAGTTTCCACGTGAAACCCACAGCTGGTTTGTTTGCAGGAAAGCTTGCCGCCGTCAAGCTCGAGGGAGGAGTCCCAGGAACGAAGGCAGAAGAGGAACTCCCGGGAGAACGACTTGCGGGAACGTTTAACGGAGAAATCGGTGGAGAGTCCGGTGGTGGACTTGAGTTCGAGCATCGCGGACTGTTGTTGCATCGGTCCCCGATCCCGTCTGCCGTTGCCGCGGATCCCGCCGTCGACGGTGACGACGTCGTCGTCGTACTCGTCGTCGACGTGTGGTGCGGCCGTCGTCGTCGGAAGTGTAGGTGGAGCTGGAGGTGGCGGTGGAGGAGTAGGTGGTGGACAGACTACTCCGTTTCCTGGGCCTCCCACGTCTTCGAACAACCGTGCCGCTGCCGGCATGGAACAGCCGGCGACGCTGACGACGCCAACGACGTCGGCGCAACCGTTGGTGAACTCTAATAATAACCAAGGGATGCTGCAAACGTCGGTGGGGAACAGCACTGGCCAGCACCATCCACCACAATCGTCCGCAACTGTAACGGCAACGGTACCGTCCTCCTCGTCGTCATCCTCCTCGACGTCGTTCAACGCGTCGACCAACGTCCCGACGCTGCAGTCCGTCTCGGTGCCGCGGCAGCTCGCGCAGTGGACCAAGCATCAGACCCTGAAGCTGCAGGTATTAACCTATCAGCGTGCGCAACCTCCGTCTCGATCCTCTCGATCAACAGAGATCGATAGTCGTCGATCGGTGGAATTGGAACGTCGTGACTACGGTTTAAGCTCGTCGACGATTCGATGATCGAGTACGTTGATGGAGGATATTTTTGGTGAGCCGTCGATGGAGGGATCTCTCTCTCTCTCTCTCTCTTTCTCTTTCTCTCTCTCTCTCTCTCTCTCTCTCTCTCTCCCGCGGCCCCGTGGAAAAACTGTTGTGATTTCGTAAGAGTGAGTCGGACGGTAGGAATTTGGGACGATGTGTCTTCGACCTGGGACGCTTTGTGTCAAAACTTGAGAGGTGGGTCACACCGTGCTGGTATAGACGTAGCTCTTTTAATGGCTGCGGACACGGTAAGACACGTTCCGAGAACATTCGGTGTGAGACGCCTCGGTTTCGTTCCGTTGTTTCCATCGATATCTCTCTCCGCGGACGGATCGGTTTCTTGAACACTCGTTTCTGCGTTGTACCGCGGTTGTGCCAGAATTTTAGACGGTACAGGTCTCCAAGGTAGGAATTTCTTCATGAAAACGGATTATCGATACGAATTTACGTATAACGATATCGGTGATCCGTTTAATTTTGGACGGTTCTTGATTGACGAGTGAGGAATTTCAACGAGACTGTACGTAGAAACGAGAATTGATCGTGAAAAATTGGCCCTAGAGAATCGGAAACTCGCACGTACGATACGTAGGTGTCTAGTCGAAGAGCGATATTCTATTTCGGTCGTCATCTGTCTTTTCCCTTGCGGCAGGCACGAGGCAGCGCACGTTGCGCAGCACAGTCGATTCAAAAATCGGTCTGGCTACAAGTGCATGATTTTAGGATGCGTCCGAAGTTTACGCGAGTTCGTGAAATCGGGAGGAATCGACGAGCGTTCGACTGGTCGGTTCAACCGGAGAGGGGGACTCTGCGAAAGGATTGTTGTCTGTGAGAAGAATCGTTGTTAAGAGAGGCTGAATGTTTTTGTTTTTCTTTATTCAGGAACCAGCAGTGATAGCGGTGGACCGATTGCACAGGTTCCGATGGAGCGGGGGCGGAGGAGGAAGCGGCAAGAAGTCCTCTTCCGCCCCCCGGAGCGACAAGGCCGAGCGCCTTCGAGAGCTCACCGAAAAACTGAAGGGCCCAGCACCGGTGCCGCCTCCGAGACGACCTTCGAGGGTACAAGCGTCCTCTCCGCCACCCAGTGGATATCTGCCAACCCCGCAAAATTATCCGCAAGTAAGAGCTACACACCCTAACTCGAAGCTAATCATCCTGCTTTCAACGCCTTCTTCAAGTTTTACGTTTTCATCTCACCTGTATACCGAAGAAAATATATCCTCGGAATTTGATAAGTACCATCACCTTGACCACAATCTTGGATTCAGTACTCCCCTCGATTTGAAGACTTTTGTCTTTTTTCCATCCCCAAGAAAGCCTGCCTTCCAACAATTTTGTCCTAATCAAATATTAATCGTCTTGGATTGAGTGTACCCTTCAATTTTATAGCTTTTGTTTTTTTTTGTATTCCCAAGAAAGACTGGCATCCAAAAATTTTGCATCGAGCCTTTCAGTATGGTAGTTTCCATGGCCCAATCATCCTCTCCATTACCCAGTGGACACGTGCCAACTTCGCAAAATTATCCGCAAATACGAGCTACACATCCTCGCTGCAAGCTAATCATCTTGGTTCCAATGTCCTCTTCAATTTTCACGTTTTTGTCTCCGAGGAAGCTTGCCTTCCAATCATTTCTCGTAGAGCCTTGAATACGGTAGTTGCCATGCTACGTTTGGGTTGATTGATTGTTTAAGAGAAATGGTATCAAAACAGGCTATGTGTAAACCATTTGATATTAGACTAATATAAACTTATATAAAAGTTGGAAAATATTGTACTTATAATGTTTGAAATATTAATGTTATTATTGTTTGTTGGATAATGATCCAGGGACATGGCCAGTTTTGTTACTAACCAGATTTCATGTATGATTACTTGGTATAATACAATTATTGTATTGTAGATCAATGAGGTAATTCGAAGTTCTTCTGTAGAGAAACGATACGTATAAAATAATATTTCAAAGGAGGGAATAAGTACAATTTTTATAGAACTTTTTCGATACTTGTATTAAACTTAACTAGATTTTTATCTAGTAAGTAGTAGATAATTATGACAGTGATAAATAAAAGTATGGAAGATTCAAGAAAGAGTCTTTATAAATTATTTTGCTGTGCAAACACGTTCTTCTACGGTGCATAGTGAACTGGTATGGTCTGTTTTTCGAAATAGGACACCTGAAATACGCCCATAGTCATACGATCTATCCACTCTTATAAATAAAAGTGAGGTGGAC
>CM052118.1:18909257-18937116 GCA_028454245.1 Halictus quadricinctus
CAAACGTGGGATTGTCATTAGTAATGACTCATTACCTGAGGGTTTCTGGATTCTAAGAGTGCACAGCCTGCTCCCCCTTTTCGGGCTGACAAAGAGATAGCATAGAAGTTTCACTCGTTAAAACCCTTTTGGTGACCCGCCTGGGGTGACCACGGATGGGCTTCTGGAAGTACTGCGATTGCAACACCGAACCCTCGCTATAGATCAAGTATAGTCTACGAATAGAATGGTCAGGAGGGAGAAGTTGACCCTGCTACCTGCTACCTGTTCGACTAACCATGAGGAGAGTATGTTAACCCTTTGCACTCGAAGTCATTTTACCTCGGAAACCCAAATTTTATTGAACCGAACAATTTCATCCAACCCAGCACATTTTCTAAAAAAGAAACAACGAAATTGGATGCATTGTTTCGTATTCATATCACACACTGAGAATTTTACTTTGAAAAATGGATTTCACAGCATTTTGTTACATCCTTTAAATGTTTTTGCTGGTTGATCTACTCATTTTCGCCATAAGCGCACAACATCTGTAGTCGTGACATTTCTAAAATGCACTATACTGGAAGATACAAGACACAGGAACACAAAATGACCGTGGCTTTAAAAAATTACGTGAATCGTATAAAAATAATTATCTCCAAAAAAATGTCTTCGCTTAAGAACTTAAGAGAAGGAAAGTTGTAGTGCTATAATCAGCTTTATATAATCAACGCGATACCTCCGAAATCGTCTTATTCCCGCGTTCGAGACGCGATAAATAATCCGCGTGTGCCGTGAAACGCGGAAATTTGGAAGGGAAAACATTGTCAATTAATTATACGAGTTGTATACAGCAACTTGTAAATATTGGCCACCGTCGGGCTCCCGCGAGAATGCAGACTTCGGCGGCATGGCGGTTCGCCAAATAAACACTACCCATTATGTCTATTATTACATTCATGTAGGTGTCGGTTTGTATAACTAAGATAGGGACAAATCTAAATCCGTGAGAACGGTCTCCTCGCAAAGTTCTTGTCAAGTTCGGAAACCCGGTAAAATTTGTTGGTTTTCCACTTTTGTATTTGTTTTCGCTTGGTAACCTGCAAGGTTCTAATCGTTTTACCAATTTTATAACAAGGTAATTCGATATGATTAAAAATGGGAATACTGGTCGAATTATAACAATCAAATCTGACACTCAAAAAGCAAAATTCTACTGCCAAAAACTTCGAATAATACATGCACTCTTTTATTTTACATTCCGTTTAGCGTTAAACTATGGTTGCCAACATTTCCAACATGTTGACAGCCGTTGTCCATAAAATTCGCGCAGAATCAGAACAGCTTATTCTACGATATAAAAATAGAAGTATACCAATGTTTATTAGGATCAATGAGGTGCAAGATTTAGTTACATGCTCTTTTTTATTCTCAAGTTTGATAGGCAAATTGTGTCTTCCGTGTATGACCAACGTGATGGTCAAAAGGATAACAAACATTTGTACATGACACTACGTTTAAACTTTGAAGTGTGCTATCATACTTATAGTAATTCCCGAATTGCTAAATCCTGATTAGGAAACACTGTGGGAGATTCGTGTCGTTTGAAGTGAAAAATCTAAATCCGTGAGAGCGGTTTCCTCGGATAAGCTCTTGCTATTCGGAAACACGGTAGAATTTTTCGACTTTTTGTTTTCATTTTTCTCGGGTGCTCTGCAAACGCTGGTTTTAACGTTTCTCGCGCGTTTAAAGAGGCGTTCGCGTCCTAAATTCGTCGACGCGGCCGGGGCATATTTTATTCGTGAATTCCAGTTCAATAATTTCCGAGGGTACCGAACACCGTGGTCTCGACCAACAGCGAAATTTCGGCGTCGATCAACGCTAAGCCCGTTGTCGCACTTAATCTTCAACTGCGAAGACACCACGAATACTCTCTAAAGTCCCCGATACGATTACACGTCGTTCCGTTTCGCGACCGTTTTATCGCATCGGAAAAAGTCGCCGGGTTTACTTCGGGGGAGGATGGGGGGAGGGTGAGGGGGAGAGGGCCCGAAAATAACGATTGTCCCTGAGGATCTCGCCGTTCCGCGTTTTCGGCAACGTAACATTGACTTTCGACTAGGCGGATAGTTATAACCCTGAACTACATACTGACGTGACGGCAGATTCGGTTTCATAGTAAAGTACTCGAAGCACCGGGGACACCAGAGACCGTTATCTGTGGCATTGATGGAATGCATTTGCGTCCCTGACCTGAATCAACCAGCGCTTAGGTAATTATTAAGTAAATCTCGTATCGTAATCGTTTCGCTGATAGAGATCGTGCTTAAACATTCGTTCTTCCTTTCTCGAGCTTCCGTGGATAATAAAATATTGGCTTACGGAAAGGTCTGGTTTTAACCTGTTTCAATACATGAAAGTTTTTTAATTAATTCTGTTTTATAGAAACGCCCCACTGTTTCGGTGACGCCCGCGGCATGCAGTGTGCTAAATGTGGGCGAATCGCGTCGAATTGACATGGATTCAATCAAGATTCGTCAGCAAAGAAGAAGCTGACATTACCGAATGTAGCTGTTCAAAATTATAATAATTCTATACATAATATGTGATATATACTAATTTTTATGGAATTAACTTTATTTAAGTTATTCTATGGTCCCATGAATTGACGAATCTTTTTCAAGTTTTAGACACATATCAAATAAGGATCCCCTTATCTGGCGAAATAAAATTATGTCAATATCGAGAATATTTTTCTTATGCTTGAAATGTTTCAATCCTAGCGGATTCCTGCCATTTTGTTAAGAAAATTGTTATTTTGCATGACTCTGGCTCACAAGATAAACGGATTATTTTATGTTTGCAGAATAAAAATGTGATGAAGATAATTGCATAAAAATTTCACTGTTATCTTGAACTGTAGCCATAAGTGTGTGCAAAATTTCAAAACACTTAATCCATAGTAACCATCATTTTTTATCTCATAATTGTCTAAGATCGGCGGCTGCGAATGGGATTACCTCATCGAGGCTAATGAAAAGCAAGAGTCGAAATCGATGGGAAGCAAATTAAAGAAGTGTGGGAAAAAGTGTGCGTTGATTTGTCAATGTGTAACAAGGCCGAAGGCGTGAAACGCGACGAATCGCGGTTCGCCGCGCAAGCCGGAAACGCTTCGCGCTAACGCGCCAACAAATCTCTCGCGGGACACCTTTTATGCTCGGAGGACGGTTTACGAGGACGGGTAACTAGGTATCTTCTGAAATACGGCCGCCACGGTCTTCGACTATTAACCGGCGTAGAACGCGGCCTGATCAGGGAAAAAACAGATCGGGAGAAAGCGGAGGAGATAATAGATTTCCCCTATCCGGCCGTGTTCGAAATAAATGTTCGCGATGACGTCGATCAGTTTTGCGGGAACGATCCGTTCGAAATTGCTTACGGGCTCGACGTGGACGAATGAGTCGTTTTCATTAAAAATTTTCAGGCTGTGTCGGATAAAGTGTTACGAGCTGTTTCCTCAGAAGACATCCACTCCATCTTTTTAATCCTCAACTGACACTCCATGAATATTTTTAAATGAATAATAGTACAGCCATGTTCACTACGAATAAAATATCAGTGCCATTATTCACATATATTAATTAACGCGTCGAGGACCGCGGGACCGCAAAAATGTTGTATTTTCTTGAGTACGGTGATACCTAAGGTCATTTGAAATAACTTTTTCCTTTACGAAAATCTTCCCCGCTGCTTCGTTAAGGAGTTGTTAAGGAAAAGCACGGACCAATCAGAGCGCGGATACAGCAGACGGATTACGGCTCGGCCAATGACGACGCCACGCTCAGGGAGACTTGTCCGTTATAGCCGCGCTCTGATTGGTCCGTGTTTTTCGTCAATAACTCCTTAACGAAGCCGCGGGGAACATTTTCGTAAAGGAAAAAGTTATTTCAGATGACCTTGGCAATCACCCTTTTCAAGGAAATAAATTTTTCGGACGCCCTGCATGTCTATACTTCTGAAGGAAACTGAGATGGATTATAGCTAACGCAAGTCTGTTAGAAATATATTATATTAATACTACGAAATTGATCTTTCGCAAGATATCTGACTGGTCTATAGTTATACCAGATTTATGTACACGTTGAAGATATACGAGTATACGCCAAAGTATCTAAATTAAACTTTCACAGTGCTGCATAGCAACAAAATATAATTTTCAAATGTTTTATATATTTTAATTTTTTTTTTATACTTTTCTCCCGGTTTTGAGTCATCGCCAGAATTTAAATACTTTATATTAATTTCTTAAAAATTGTCGATTTTTTTTTTAAATCCGACAATTCTGCATTTCTTTTCGTGCGCTGGTATTCAATTGGATTCGCCTATTTATCTCTCCGTACACCGAGCGAGTGTGCTTCGATTATCAGAGACATGTGTACATTGTAAATGTATTTCCTGGAACGTGTATTTCCTTTTAAATAGATATTCTACGCAGGTCGCGGCCAAACTATTTTGCAACGATGCAACGATATACTGTGCAAAAGACGAATAGGTTACCTTTACGGTAAAAATAGTATAAAATTTGAAAAAGGTGATTTTAAATTTCATAAAGATCCGGGTCTATTTCGACACAAAATCATCATTTTATTACCCAATGTCTAACGATCAAATTCAAATGATTTCCAACAATATCAACAAGTTACACCTTTTGTTACCCACGTTTTATGTTACGATAGAATACGTTCAACGAACAATAGAATATGTTTAATACTAGCTGAACGGAGAATATATTGAATTATAATCATAATTAATTTAATGCATTCTGCAATCTGAATAATTGTGAAAAAGGAACGAGGTCATTTCGAATAAATGAGAGATAAAGTCAGAAACTGCCGTCCAAATTTTCAGTGAATTTTTTCTAACAACGATCCGGAAAAGTCGAAACCCCGGTGGATCATTCTATCTCTGGCGTGCTATTACTATACGGTCGTGAATCACCAGGAACGAAAACATTTAAGGGTTAACGCACTTGTAAAGGTGGCAACAGTTGCTCCCCTTTGAGTTTGGCCGAACGGTTCTACCGACGAATGATATAAAATCGATAAAGGATCAGGACAAGCATCGAGAAGATGCGAGGCCCGTCTGTTGATCAAACGCTATCTTTGCCGGAATTCGGCCAAGAAGACGTGCTGTCGATTTGGAGCGTCACCGAGATTTTCGTTCCCGTTCCCACTCTCACACTCCGCTTGTTATTATTGGAATGGTCCACCTCCTCGTGTTGAGAGGCCTGCCAAACTTACCTAACACTCGACGAGGTAATTAGAACTTCCTCTCTCTTTCTCGCCGTAGTCCCGCTTCCGATGGCCTTGCGGCAGCCTAGCCGGCACAAAAACAGCCGAGATACTGTTAAAAATACGACGAACACAGGATCCAAACCGATGTGTATTTTCTTTTTCCGTGCTCACCGTATTCCGTGACAGACAGTTCGATTAAAAAATTGATGATTCACCCTCGGTCGAGAAGGTGTCGGGAACAAATAGATTCCCTCGAAGTTTATTTTATACCGAGCTCGCGCTCGTCTTTTCACATGGAAACGCCCGAGGTCCCGATCCGATGGTGGAAAGGTCAATTACTTGATTGCCGGAATCAAATGGAAGATTCGACGGGATTATCCTATGGAGTAAAGAAATTTATGTATATTAAAAAGTGCAGTTCGCAACGTGGTTTCTTATTATTTGGTATTTTTGTCGGACGCAATTATTATACGGATATTTAATCCTCATCAATAGCATACGGACGGTTAATTCTTATTGTTAGCTATTCGGTACATAATCGAGTTTCATGGAGGAAATAATTGAATTCGTCGGAAAGTAGAAATAATTCTTTTCCATTAAGGGCTAACGATTAGACTGCGGACTTTATGTATTTATGACGATATTAAGTGGATGAAATTTAATGAAGACCACTTACTTGGACTGATAAAACGTCTCTCACAAGTGATAAGAACTACGGTCGGACCAAAAGTGAATTGCACTTCCATTTTCTGATTATTTTACTCTGATAATGGTTTTAAGCGATTATCGGTTGTCATGGAGGATTATTCCACTTCCGACTAGTCTAGTATTAAATGAAGTGTAATTAAGTTAAGTTGCGACTTACACAGAAAATGTTATTAAAGCTGCGCAGTCAGTTGCAAGAAACGTTAACAATCTGAATAAGTCGAGGACAATATGACAATCTTAAACTTCGTTACCGTCTCTGCTGTTTTAAATGGCTCCGACTCGTTTCTGTCGTAAACGCGTAAAGTCCTAGTTGTTACAATTGCAACAGCGTTAGGTCAAAACGTGCCGGCGTTCGCCGAGCGGTGCTTAATAATAGCTGTGACGTTTGATCGATGTATGATGTTACGATTACGTTATTTCTGTCGTCGATGAATAGAGTACTTTCCAGAAATTGAACGACATCTGAATGTTCCAGTGAATCGAACGAAGGCTCAGCCAATAGCGACGTCGAACCGTACGGAAAACAAGGATGTCCGTGCCAGCACGTTGCCGCGAAGGCGAGGGGATGTCAGTCCGGTGGTCTCGACGCCGCAGAACAGCCCGAATCGTCAAAGTCCACGAACATCGACGCCCAGCGTCGACAGCGCTGTCGGTTCGGCGGAAGGCTTGGGTGTACCGCAGACCGGAAATCACGAAGAGATTCGACCCAGAAGCGATGGTTCCGACAGCCTGGCGACCTCCAGTGCCCTCACCAGCCCGGAACCACCGGTTCCTGAAATCCACGAGCCGCGAGTCGATCTCGTGCAACCGGATGGTCTTCCGATCGAGATCGTCACGTCGGAGCCCGTCTTCCCGCTCGTCGAGAATTCAGCGATCGAAGAGACCGTGCAAAAAGGTGAGCCACTAATCCAACACTAATCGATAATTGTTTAACCCTTTGCGGTCCAAAGCCTCGTTTTTATTTCGGAGCTGCATGTAATTCAATTCAAATTTCTATACGTAAGATTATTAACACTAGAACTACCGAACCAGTCAAAATCTATGGTGGATGATTTCTTCTTTCACGATTACTGAAACTACGAAAACGTTTTCACGAGAAATTCTTTGGAGCACACGTTACCATAAAAATCAAAGAAAATTCCATTTTGAGCAAATTCAATCTTGCTGTTATTGTAAAGAGATAAGTCCAAGTCACGTTTAGGGTAGTTCTAATGTTAACCTATTAGAGCAGCCGAGTACAATTGTTGGTGTTGTCATTATTGGTACGTTATTCTCTAAATTTTTCATATGCAGACTCGAAGCTGTGTATTGGAAGCGAGGACTAGCTGAATACGAAAGTAAAATAATTTGTATTAAAATCATTGTAAAACAGTTAGGGTTGGTACTGCATATGATGCAATGTTAGAAATAATCAAGTTTGACGTACGACGTCTGTGAAACGTTTTAAGGCAAGTGGTTAAAATCCTTTTGCTGTTTTAAATAGCTCCTACTCGTTTTTGGTGTAAACGCGTGAAATCAGCAGTCTAGACGTTACTTATTGGCTGACAGGGGGCGGGAAGTATCGAATACAGGATTACAATAATTTAATAGCATTTCGTTCGGTAAACGAGATCTTTGACAAGCCGTGATTTTTGTTCTCCAATGAAACGTCGCCTCTCGCCTGCGAAGCGGTGATTAGTGGGTTTCTGTGGTTTTAAATACTGAAACTGTCTGCTGCCCGTGTCACTTGCCAGTCCGAGACGCCTAGATCCGATCGTTGGGGGATTAAGAAGGATTACTCGAAATCTCTTTCTTAATCGGTGACATTCAACACTCAGAAGCTCTACTGTGCGGATCTCGAGACCTTCGATGAAGCCACTGGATTATGCTGTCAAGAATGAAATTAATGCGCAGGAGTACGAATGTTTTATAACCAAAAATTATTATGCGAATTTTTTCGATATCTCGGACATATAGGCGACTTGTGAATGTACAGTGGTTCCGTAGACATTTGTGGAAACGAGATTCCGTAATTGGGTGGCAATGCAAGCTCGACATTGTTATTTTATTTGTACAATTTTGAGACTGATGCTTGACAGTGTTGAGATAACAGGATTTTCAACACTTGGGATACGGGCTGAACTTGTAAATTGGTTTCAGTGTAACCTGACAGCTTATTATTCGACCGATTTCGTCAGTAGAAATTGGCAACATAGTATTATTAATGCTGACATCCTCGGGGCTTGTAATTTTAATTTAATGACTTTATTCGTGCCAGATTCGCGCCTTGTTCCGTGTGTCTCTGTCATTGTGGACGTCAGGATCATCTTGATACTCTTGACGTCCATCCTCTGAACCACATTTCAGTATCACATAAACAGCATACTTTTCACTTTTCGGAAATGGTACTACCATGATACAATTCTACAGTGCGCAGACTTCTTTATTACACTTTTCGCTATACTGAAATTTGAGAAACTTGTCATTTATTTGACATTAATACTAGTTTTAGTTTGCTAAATAAATTGGAGTAAATTTAAAGTTGCCGTTTGGATAAATATTATTGCCATTGTCTTGTGTTTGTCGACACTTTTATCGAATCATTGATGACGAAGTTTAGTCGTTGAATGTGTGCTTAGTAATTAGGTTGCAGATTTTATGCATATGTGACCACAGTGAGCAGGTGAAATACTAAATTTCGGTCCGTTAAAATTGTTAAGAAAATAAATCAATACTCACTTGGTTTCTCCTTCTCGCAATTAGCGAAGCAGATTTTTATCTGCATGAAGATTCGCCGTTTATGGATGCTGTATCAGCGTTGAATCGACACGGATGAACAACACGATGTTTTCGCTAGTTCACTGTGACAAAGGGTAGAGCACGAAGCACTAGCCGAGTTTCCGTTTTATTTCACGCGGATCTATTTTCAGAACTGTGGGTGCCAGCAAACGAAATAGAAATTTCAGCGTCATCGGGTTATAGCCATCCTTATTGATGACTTCACGCCCGTTTACCCGTGGCTGGAGTTCGCTAATCACAATAAATCCCCTAGCTCACGGGGATCGGTTTAACTATGACGAATACTATTCGTCAGCATGCCGTTTCTTGAACGACTGGATACGCGGATTGGCAAATGTCAGAAAAATTAGAGACCGTTCTTCTCTATCCCCCCACCCCCTCCATTTCCGTTCATTCGCTTTTCTACTTCACTTTTTGGGTTCTCAGAATTCGTACATTCTTCTCCAATGTTCAATGAATACTGTGTTTGTTATGACAGTTAGTCTTGTGGGTTGTGAAGGTTTACAAAGCCAGTCTCCAAAAATTTATGTGATCATCGAAATCAGAAATGAATGAAGCTTGCCATGAGCTTGCTGTGAGCAATTATTTGTCACAATTGGACCGCGGATTTCTATGTAACATAAAAATTGTTTGATAGACATTTACTTACATGGACCAGGTAGACCTTACAACAATTTCAAGGAGTTGAACATAGTGCAAAAGTAAAGCTGTCTGTCCATTACATTACGTTACATTATATAGTTTCGTCTACAAATTCTAACTATTGCGTGATGTCCCTGAACCTTTTGAATAAACCTTGCACTATTGGAACGAAAGGTCGCAGCGTTTTCAAATTAAAATTGACAGAATTAAGTTATTTTATGACTATATTTTGAATTAAAATATCTTATTGAATAAATCTACGAGTCTTAGTTTTGTCTTTGAACGTTAATTTAGAAACGCCACGAACTTTCCGAAATGGCCGTAATTGCGAAGCAGTGGGAAACGTTGGTGTTCAGTAGTTAAAACGACGTGGTATCTCCCAGAAAATAGGATAGAGCCGCACGAAGTGATAATAACACCGCCACCGGAAGAGCCACGGTTGAGCCAAGCGAGCGAGGGTAGCGAGGCAGCGAGCGAGGCACCCTCGGAGACGTCCTCGCCGTCGGGTAAAACGAGAAGATACAGGGGGGATACCAGCAAAAGGAGAAAGGGCGTGTACATAACCCAATGGCCGGAGCCCTTGGACACCGACAGGAACAAGCTGTCAGCTCAGAGCAGCGAGGAACGAGACGAGCCACCTGCGACGCCCAGTGACCTCTCCGACTGCGAGGGCCACACGCCTAGAAGGTAACACGAGAACCACCGCTAATATATCCGAATAGAATGCAAATAGACCCGAAGTGTCTGCCTACGGACACGATTTAAGAGGAGAGGAACAGAGTCCGCTGTTTGCCTAACAGTACATACCATTTTTGGTCGCCACTATCTCCATCACACTGATTCCAGTATCTACCGGGAAATGGTCACACAGACCTTTCGGGATGGTTCCTGTATTTTATTAACGCTAATTAACCCTTTAACCGAGTGGCTTATCGACAGGGACTTATATCGATATTTTTCGGTCACACTTCAAAACCCTTATAGAAACCGAAACACCAAAGTACCGGTATGACGTCATGCCGCTATATGTAAATACCGGTACGTACAGTGAATTCTCGTTACGAGTCAGTGCCGACCTTACGATTTCGAGTCAGTGGAACTACCAACACTTGTCACTATCGCTTGGTAGTCACAGGCTTTTATGACCTGTAGACGGACATGACTCTTAGGTTTCCAGCGTGCTTAGATTTCGTATAAGAGTCAGTCACCAGAACGGCGCAACTGACTCGTAACGAGAATTCACTGTATTCACCATGTAATTTTTCGGTTTTATTATTTTATTGCAACAAAATTTACAGAATATGATTGTACGAAGATTTAAAGACCTACAGTCACTCACAGTAATATTGATCAACTTTTAAAAGGATGATAACAGTTTTAATATTTGCGAGTTGATCTTTTTTTGAGAAGAAATAGACACAATTTAAACATCGACAATTTTTCGAGAATCGCAAATGTTTAAATCATTTTTCGACCCAGTGTAGGTGTTTACGCAAATTCGTATTTTCACGCGGAACTTCATAAATGTCGGAATAAAATGAAACAATCGAACAGATGAAACGGAAATTGAAAAAGCGTGGGGCAGATAATTGAATTTGGTAATGTTTTGCACATACCGCACGGTTTCGAGGATTGATCGAGTTGGTGCTCGAGACTCGATTGAATATTTAGTGAGGTCAACATTTCGATTACAGTGTTAAGGTACGCGTGAAGCGGTAATCGACAGAGCGGTGCAAGTGAACTGTTATATTCGTTTGTTCAGATACAGCAAGAGGCCTCTCCGAGGTCCCTACGGGCAAATGCTCGAGGCCGAAATGGCGAAGCCACGAGCTACCGATATCGCTCTCGAGGAAGGTCTTCGTCCGCGTAGAAAAGTTTCCGCGAATCTCTCGTACACCACGAGCTCGAATAACAGCGGGTCCGAGCCGCCAACACCCTGCCATCACAGGACAACCTCCAGCCCGAGCAAACTCGAAGGACTACCGGGACCAAGTCCTGAACTCCTGGCGGAACTGCTTCGAGGTTCTTCGGAGAGGGTGGCCCGCGCACCAGCACATCGAAACGTGAGTACCATTAAGCTGAATATTACATTAGTTCGATATGGAAACGTCTAGACCCATAAAATGATGCACGAGTAAGATGCTTAAGAGCCAAGGCTAGTCACGTGACTATTCCACAGTCAACAGATCGGTAACTCCTGTATAATTCCCGTTCACAACCTTCAGCCACTGACTTAAGATCGTCGATAAGACTTAAGACTTAAGATCCGTCTTGAATTCATTTTCTACCATAGATCACCATATTTTTCACCAAAGTCCCTACTGAACTATGATCATAAAAATACAACGTTTTTTTTGTAAAGAGAAACAGAGATGACCTTCAATTTCCGAAGCGACTCCTCGTGTAAAAAAGAAATTGTTATCACTACGCGATTGTTCCCTCTTTTTCCCAAATTTTTCAGTAACTTTTATAGTTGCGAAAATACTCAAGGTAGTCACTTCTATTTGTTCGTAAACAGGGGTTCAAATCGATCCAAGAATAACTGCTTGCCATTGTGAAATGCAAGCTTCTATTGAAACACTCACGAGAAATCTAAACGGTGTTATTCAGTATTTTTTGTACCAAAGTTTATTGTATTATTGAAGCTTGGGGGTAATTAAACCCTTCCTTAAATCGTTATCTACAGTGACTCCCACTAATATACGCTCTTAACTTGACTTTGTCAATATTGGACTATAGTACTTGAATTTTTTTGAGAAGTTAGACCAATTGGATCACCACGTAACGTGAGAAAAATGTTTGATTAAAATTGCAGAGACAATACTAAAAGTTCTATTTAGCAACTTTTTCATGTGGATTTGTAGATCTGTATGAATTACACATATTCTGATATTCTTATACATATTCTCTATACATGTTGCGACCAAACAGATTAATTTTTCTTGTTAATATATCTGTATATATGTAAAGTTGTATTATTGCATTTACTTTGATCGTTAGTGGAAATATTTTCCGCATAGAAATCATGAATAATATAATAGATACTTGACGCAGTCGAATAATTTTTGCCAAGGGTAGGATTTCGAGAGGAACGTGAAGGATAGGACGTTGAACGTAGCTAACTTAAGTGTGAATTTGTAAAAAGATTCGCAGCCTAGTTATGGCACTGTACGCGCCAAAGGGGATCGGTTGCTCGTTCCTCGTCAATGTAATGTTTGCATCCTTCTCGGACAAGGCATTTCAGAAATGAAGGAACAAACTATCCAAACAGTCGTCATTTGTAATACACGACTCCAGGCTGGCGGGGAAAATGTAATCTAATAATAATGTTCGGCCATATTTCTGGGATGAGTTGGTGGTTTGGCCAGTGCACTCGAGATTTGCAGAGTGTCCCCTTGATTCTGGCACAGCGGGGGCGGCTGTGCGAATATCTACGAGGATATTCCTGGCCTTAGGTGTACCCGGGGACTGATCGGTCTCCGCCGATGCGCGTGGAATCCGGCGACCAACATTTTTATGCGATCCGACCTTGATACATCGACGGACAGTCCTCCGCGTCACATGCCTGTGGAGCTACCAGATCGATCATGTTTTCGAGCACCAGCGCGAAATTAGGACCCCCAGGGAACAGGCCACCGTGTCGGAGCTTTTTCACTAATTGAACTGCCCGTCTCGACGAATCTTCGTTCGAGAAGCTCTGGCGATGATACTCTTCGATGATCTGTCTAGAATGTAGCGTGAGAACCGATCATTAGTCTCAGAACGATTGCAGGAAGATAGAAAGTTACTCACGAGTTATAGTCGCTTCTGGAACTAATTAATTGCAGTTCTTTCACGAACAGGTTTCCATAGCAAAAAGAATAGTTAACTCAATGTATTAACACGTTGCTTGCTTAGTATGATTCTCAATGACTGCACCACGACAAAAACGAGCTTGAAAATCTTCATTTGAAAAATTATTAAAAATTATTAGGTTTGATTCTTTTTTAATTCTTAGTTGTAAATCATAAAGTTGGAATAGCCACCGCTAAGTAATATGTTAAGATGATCTACTGTTAGACAGTGGTAATAGTGAGCTCGTAACAGCTATAGTTAGATCGAAACAAATTCTTGTGAATCAATTTTCTTTTATATATTTTTTAACCCACTTCTTTAATATCAATGCAAATAGTCTATAGTCAATGCAATGCCTGATATCCTGGGTCAAAATGGACCCAGCACCCGCTGGGTCGAGGGTTTATAGTCGAAATCATTTCAGAAAAGTTTTACTGATTTGAGAGAGCAGGCTTGAAGAATTTTCACATAAAAATTCAGACGAAATAAAAATCGTCGTTCTATTCGATATTTGAGTCGAACGTAAAACTGAAAATTGTATATCATAAATTTTGAAAATATCTACAACGGAATTTGCACTTTGACGATGATGAGCGAAAAGCAAAATGACCTACGACGAACCCGACATATGAAAGTAGATTTGTTTTACTTAGAAAACAACATCAGGCGTATTTATCGTGATTAGTGTTCGTGATGCGAACCAACAGCGTGCGGATATTAGTCATACCGGAGAAAAATGGAGTTCCTCCGATTGAGAGAAAGCAGAATCGTTTGCGATGCTGAGCACGAAATGTATGAAAAGAATTTATTTTCTTGCTGGAAACACTATAAATCGCGGGGAAACATTTTTAATTCGCAGAATAATGTAGGTTTCGATTATGCATGTATATGTTCGTTGATCCTAATTAGGATGACAATCGACGTCAACTCGTTATACCGGTGAGAAAAGACTCGTAGATGTTATCAAGAAAAATAATCGATGACCCAAACAGTACAACCATAAGCCTGAACTTATTTTAAAGCCTGAAGCCTCTACTTTCGCAAAGTAGTGTTCGTTTTCCTCTAAAATATTTTTAGATACTATAGTACGTGGGAAACTGAGGATCCATTTTTCCTCAAAAAAATGCTGCAAACAAACGTCTCCAAGAACTTATACAAATTTTTCTCGTAAATGAGTAGATTCGAAAATTGAAACCTCCACTTAAAAATTCATGCACAATTTTTTTGACTATTGTATGGAACGAAAATGAGGCACACCTCTCATTCAACTAACGACTAAAAAAGTCGTAAATCAATTTTGAAGATATAACCCATAACTAGATTGTAAAAAATATTGATTCCATGCGCGACTTTTGAAACGGTTGCGTCTGCAAAAATGAAGTTTTCTACGAAGAAATATCATCCTACTTTTCAACTTTTATGAGAAATTTTCTCGGAATAAATTGTTTCGATCCATATTTCATTGGGTCTATCTAAACATTCACTGAAATTGTTAGGCAAATAATAGTTTCAAATCTTAAATGTTAAGTACACAAACGTTGGTATTTAATGATTAAACAGTATCGGGATTGCTTGGCGATATTTATGTAATCGTCTCGTTCCAGAGTAACTCTGTGTTTCCTCAAGTTTATGCTACTCACTTTTATTCCAGCTTGAAGTGACCATTAATACACAGTGACATTTAAAAATATAAAATTCCAAGAATACAGCGGGTTGACCTAAATGTCGAGTTATATAAACAAGGAAAACACGAAGAACACCTTCAGCGGTTGAATTTGATGCAAGAATCTAAATTATCGGTAGTCGATAAGTCTCGCAATAATTTTTAAAGGAAAAGAGAACGCGCATCGTTCAATAAAATATTCGGACCTGCCGTACGTCGCAACACTTTGATCGAAGCTTTTCGATGCATCGAGGAAAAATGAGAAGAGGTCGAGACATGCGTCTGTGGAAATAACGTTCCCTCGGTAGTTTATGAAATACAATCGAGTATAGTAACGCGGAGACGCATAGAATTTCGAAAAGATATAAACTAAGACGAACGAAAATAGCGGGCCACTATTGAGATGAACAAAGATATTTTCAGATGAGCTCTTTATCTATCTTCTGATGTCATCGGTTTGCACGATATTGCGTAGATTTCGAGATCTTCATGAATGGATCGCGATGCTGACGATTTACGACATTCGGGGCGCGATGACGTCGACGGCAAAACGTGACGTTCGATCGCACGTACGTTGCCCGTAAAGTTATAGCGGCTCTCCCGCCCACTTCATCATTTTGATGAATGCTGCGAGGTGCCTGAAATTCTACTCTTTTTTCACAAATGTTCGATGCAGAAAGCTCATACCAACTACGCACGAAAATGAAGCTTGAGTCCGCTGAATAATCTCTTTGCGCGTTTAATCGCGGATCACTTCGTTGAGAGAATTGTTAGATCATTTGGGAAGAAATTGATCTATTGGGTATTGAAAGTTCGGAAAATTCGGAAAGTTTGTAATTTTCTTATTTTATATTCTATTGTTAGAATTGGTGCGTTGCAAACTGGAAGAATTGGAAGTTTTTCGAATTATTGAATTAACTTTCGGATGGTGGGCATTGGGTCAATCTTGACCCAGAGTTGTAAGCCACTCGGTTAAATTAGAATGTTTTAGCACCGAGTTTAAATTATTTACATTGAGATCAATGAAAGGATTAATAGGTAAATATAATAGAATTCTAATATACATTTATAACATAAAATTTTCGCAGAAAATACCTCTTAAATTTTCATTACAGGCTGAGATTAAAAAGTTGCGAGAAGCAACTTTCTTTTCTTCGCGGCACCCACAAAATAACAATTTTTTCTGCAATTTTCCTTGTGTGCCAAAAACTCAACTAATCTTTCCAGCTTCTGAAAAAAACTCAAGTCATTTAGTGGGCCATTAAATGGGTCAGCGAACACAAATCGCGTACTAAACGCTTGCTCTATTATGTGAATATTCTGTTATGTGAACGCTATTGTTCCCCAGTTAGTTCATATAACGGAGCGTCTTCTGCATTTATGGAATGACGTAGGAACGCAACGGCAACATAACAACACAATTTTGACAGATGTTGGAAGAATGAAAAATAGACCGAGTGTCTTATACTTATGTCCAAACAACACTAACTCATTTTTACAATTCTTTCAATAACTCCTTCGTTACCCATAACAAAATGCTATGATATTGTGTATTTACTGTGGATTGTACACAGTATACATTTCGTACCATTAAATATAAACAGGGAAGAACGGTGCAAGCGGGAATGAAGTGATTTTATTTGCAAAAATAAGTACAAAATGATTGACGTTCCGTTTTCCAGAAAATCGAGTCTGAAAATTCGTCGGCTACGCGTGCTGTTAAAATAATAATCGGCTCTCACGCGTCTGATCATGGCCGATCAATTCTACTTATCGTGTACGCTAAAGCCACGTCCACACTGAAGCAACATCGATGCGACTTTTTGTCGCCTCTAGTTGCATTCTTTTTCTTTTATTCGGTGACAATAAATTCTGTTTCAAGGACGCATCCAACAACAAATAAAAAAGTTGCTCGTTGTCGTTGAACGGCGACTAAAGTTCCCAGCCGCGAATGAAAGCGTCGCTTTGCGAGAGAGGCGATTGTCGATCTGGTGTTCTTTTGGTGGCAAAGGTACAAGGTCGTCGGAGCTTGGCTCCCCGGGACAAGGTCGTGGCGGGAAAGCTCTCCCTCTGGACAGGCAGATCAGAGCAGATCAGAGCAGAGCAGAGCAGAGCTGAGCAGAGCAGAGCTGAGCAGAGCAGAGCAGAGCAGAGCAGAGCTGAGCAGAGCAGAGCGGAGCAGAGCAGGCAGAACAAGCGGGCAGGATACCGTGGCGCGCGTGTAATCCACGTGAGATTGCGCGCCGGCGTTCTGGAACCGAAACATCTGCCTCTCTTCCTCCGCGGCGGCCGCTATTCTCTTGGGCATCGATCAGACTAGCCGTGGTTGTGCGACGGGTCGCCAGTTTCAGGCGTAACGCCGTGTCTCGCTGTCGCTCCGCAAAAGCTCCTCCAGCAATCTCGCGAATCTCGCCGGGATTCCTACCTGCCGCGAAAACCGCCGACACGTGTGTACCGCATAGGAAATCAGGTGCACCGGGACATGTTCGCCGGGACGCCCCGGGAATTGACCTTGATAGAAGGGAACGTCTTTGTGTAGCTTATAGCAAGAGGTACATAGACACCCTTTCGTGACGATCAGACGTTTCAGAGAGGTTTCACTATACCCCGAGGCCGCAGCTCTCGATACACCCGTCACGTCTGGTGTCCGTCACGTGTGAGTCCTTTGAAAAACGTATCCCGAGGATGGTAACGGTAATCGACGAGAGCATTGTACGCTTTGTAGACTTAGTTTCAATTAATTTCTCGAGGTATATCGGATATATCGCGGGGACCGTGGATCGAGGAGAATAAAGATAATATTTATTCGGATGGTAGACGAGGAGCTGATTAAAATTGTAGAAACATCATCTGTGTTTGGTATGACTAGAGAAAACGAGTATCGACCGTGAAATTGTTTGGAAGATTCCAAAGACTTCATAGTATGTACTGTTAGCCGCGGCTAGAACTAATATTACCCGACTAGAGTAACGGCATATTTGCTAGTGCATCACGTAAGCTCGGCCACCTTCTATTTATTCTCGATTCTATTCGGATCAACGTGTACCACTTGCTGCTCATAATCTAAGAAATCGTGCAAAATAATCGCGCCTGCAACAAGTAGCACGGCCGGTTGCTAAATGCGAATCTTTAGACCTTCTGCTCTCGGAAGTCGAGCGGCCACTTCTCCGCTCGTAATTATTTCGCACACTCGCGCGGCGAACCGCACTTGACTCAAATATTTCTGATTGCTAGACTGCAGATTTTTCTGTAAAATAAAACTGTCGTGTGCTCACTGCAAAAGAAAAACAAACTGTATAGACATCTGTTTCTTCTCATAAGAATTCTGAAAAGTGACTAATAATCGAATTTTTCAAACCTTTCCTATTCCACTTATTCCTTTCTGTCCTAAATGCATAAAATCCGTAATGAAAATTGTCTCCGTTAATTGCAAGATCCACATTTGTTTTCTTTTTCTTAACCATTCTAATGAACTGAAATTAATGTAATCATTTTTTCAAATTCTTTAAACGTGTCTACTGTTGTATGTTCTACTCATTTTCGTTATAAATGCATACGGTTCACTGATTACCGCTATTGTTTCGATCGAAAAATGTTGAAACAAACATTAAATTATTGTCGCATGTCAACAAAGCCTTTTAATCTAGAAATACTATTGTACTTTATAGGTTTGTTGTAATATGATTTAAAAGTACTGATCTTTAAGGTGCTATCTTCTGTTTTTATTTAGATATTTCATTTTGCCTTCAAATACTGTTAATCGATATGATAGTCATGTGATCTTTATATGTGATTGGAAAAGTAAACATATTGACGGTGGCATTACGTGATGTTTGGTCAGAATATGTTTGTGAATGAACTATTGAAGTATTGAACTATTCGTCGATAAAGAAAACTCAAAAAAGGAGATGACGAATTTGTTATTCCTTGACAGAATATGTTAACTACAATGGTGCTTGCTTTTATCGATATGTTTTATTTTTTCGTCTGCAATAACATCTGCTGCTGTTCACATTGAGTTAAATTAGGGGATTAATAAATAAATACAACTAAATTGGAGTGTATATTCAACATTTAAAACAATTTGAGAACATCAATATATTGCCTTCAGCCCATTAAAACAATTAAGAGAAAAAAGACAGTTTTATTTGGCTCCTATTTTTCGCGTTTAATGTAGACAATTTTTATTTTACATAGGAATCCCGTCTATTAATGAGCACTGGAAAGACAGACTTCAAAATACAAAATTTAGATATTTCTATTTGCAAATTCAAGATAGTAAAAAGATTAAAGGAATGTAACAATATCAATTTTCTGAAATTATTCAGAAAAGAAAGACATTTCTATTATATTTGACTCGTGTATACTGACATTGATGCACACTATTGTGATTTTGCAAAAAGATCCACAGTCTATTAACAGGCAGATTTTCAAGTATAACGTATTTCCCAAACAAAAAAGTCATTAGATTTACTAGGAATTTAGAGACTGTAAAATGCAATTACATTTGCATGGAATTCATTTGTTTCGTAGAAATAAAATTTGATTTGATTGCACAGTTGCTAGAACGAAGCATCCGCTTCAATGGCAGACTGGAAACCAGTTAAAGTATTGTCTGATATTGAATTCGACCATGGAACGTGTTCCGACGATGGGCATCGTTTTCCCATATCCCGTTCAATAATTAACATTTTCGAGCGTGATCGTGAGAAAACAGTCGATCATAATTTTTCACACTTAATGGTAACGCGATAATCGTATTCAGCTACTGCTTCCGCGTTCACAGAGTTCGCGCACATTCTATTATTGCGCAATGAATATCGAAAATTATCACGGGAATCGCGCAGCGATGCGGCTCCGGGTATCGAAGAAGAAGTCGTTTGATCCGCCTAATTGGAGGATAACAGAAATAACATAAGTACTGGACGGGCAATGCTGATACTTGGTAAAGGTCAAAGGTTAACCTTCGGTTTCGCCGCTAGTTAGACAGGATTACGGGCGCAGCTCCTTTGAAACGCGTTAAAACTCGTGGACTATAGTTTCGTAGCGGGATCCTTTGAGCCGACTGTGCTTATCCGTAACTAATTTTCGCGCGCGACTACTTAACACTAGTGATGGGAGCGATCCAGTTCTTTCTCACGATTTTCAAGTAATTCGGTAATCGAGTACTTCTGTGAAATAATCGAAGCGACACTATCACAAACGGCATCAAATGTTTAAGCACTTTATGGGTATTTTGTATAAACTATGAGAATCGCTAACATTTAGTACTTCGAATTGCGTTAAATCCACAAAGAAAGAGAAATATTGACAAATGTATAGACACAAATAGTAAGAACTAATTTATTTATGAACACTATTTAAGAATTTTATTTGTTATATTGTCCTTCAGCCGATTCCTTTTTTAACGATTTGTCTTGTTTAGAAAATGTTCTATCTGAAGGAACAGACGTTGCCATCGCACAAAACTAATTTTTAATGGAAAAATTGAATATCTCATTATGCTTTAAAAATAAGTACAACTAATATAGGCACAGTAGTACTATTAGTGTTTGGTACTAATTGAGAAGGATCGTACCCATCACTACTTAACAGATTTTAACGAAAAAATGCAATATCTCTTTTTTAATATAGGCACAGTAATTGGTACCCCCACAGTAACTGGGTCCCTCACCCTATTAGGAGTTGATACTAATTGAGAAGGATCGTATGCATCACTACTTAACACACGATAATCATACGGCTTCGTAACACCAAAACTGTAATTGTAATCGCTTTGCGTCGCGCGTGTCCGTCTTTACAGCCTCATAATTTTCGATTTTACGATGTTATGTTTGCCCAATGATTCCAGCATGCACTTATATTATAATTTCTGCATTATTTTACATGACATTGAACCCGCATAATGAATTGCAGCAGGTCATATAATGTTAAATGCACAAGTGGTCATCGATCAATTATTTGTCATCCATTCAACAATATGAATTTCTGATAATAAGTTTGTGTCGCACGATTATGTTTCCCTTTTAACACGGATGGTTCTCGATAATAGTTACGAGTAAAGTTGCTCGTCATGTACCTTCTGCGTTGCAATAATAAAAAGGTCAAAGAGTGCACTCTCCGCTTGCCTGCCTCTTAGAAAAGCTCCTTAGTTCTCAGATCCTTTCTCGTTGAGCTGTCGTTGTTTAATGCCACATGGGGGCAGATCCACACAATAAATAAAAACAATGTGTCCGACATAAAAATGTATTGCGGAGATTGTGACAGATCTGTATGAAATTGGTTTTTCGTGCTCACTTTCCGATATCGTCTTGGTTCATCTTTTTAAATTCTTACTTCAGTCGCAACGTAAATAAATGTCTTTACATTATTTTCGAAGACAATTATTTTATATATTATTATTATATTATATTATATATTCATTATTTGCATTTCACAGAAGTGACGATTTTCTTGTTTCCTACTATTAGTAACGTTGGAAGTAATAAAACTAGTAGTTTTTCATGTCAGAATATGATAAATTGTCCATCAAATTAATTTCTGTAGAAGTCTTGCAGCAGACATCTGAAACTTCCATTTTCAGTAAAAGAAAGCAAGAGAAACATAAGTTTAGTTTAGAGTTAGAACTTCAGTGCATGTTTAATATTCACGGTCCTGTTTAAATTAATTTTCCAATAACACAGAGATTTTGTCGACCTAGATCTAACTAATAATAATTAAATAACATGTTACAGTGGGTGATAAAACGATCAGAGCCTCAAATATAAATTTTGACAAGCTAACCTTTCTTAACCTTTCTTAAACTTTCCAAACAATTTTCTATGCAGAGTTTTGTACGATCAAAAATACTATAAATGCGTAAAATCCGTCAGATCATTATAAAAATCAAATTTTCAAATGACAGCCTATACTGGAATTATTAATATATTTTTCGTATCCTTGCACTGACAATTCGATCTCCGACTGTAAGTTGGTATCAGACGTTTGGCACTCTGCTCCGAAAAACTGTGAATTGCATAAACATCCGCGGTCTAGTAATCAGTTCGGTAATCGGATGGAATAGCGTGGTTCTCGATGGAAGAAGGAAAACCTCGGGAGCGAAAAAGATAGAAAAGGGAGCTTATAAGCTCGCGAGGGGGGCCTGAGTCAGC
This sequence comes from Halictus quadricinctus, assembly GCA_028454245.1. Taxonomy (NCBI): domain Eukaryota; kingdom Metazoa; phylum Arthropoda; class Insecta; order Hymenoptera; family Halictidae; genus Halictus; species Halictus quadricinctus. Next base: position 18,931,310 of record CM052118.1, read on the forward strand.
TAGCTAAATATAACGCACCGTGGAACGGCACACGTACGACGTGTTCGACGTATGATCATCCAACTCGAAGTGTGAAAGCTCTGTGAAAACGCCAAAACTTTGCCGGACCAGTGCGGCCCGGGTTTTTAAAGTGGCGCTGCTGAATCACACGCCGTGACCAGAGACAGCTTTTGTCCCCGTGAATCCCGAGATCAGATTTTCTGCGATCGAGGGTACGCTGCCTGACGATTATTAGATCAATATACACGAGCCCATCAGTTTTTCCCACGAACCTTCAACTTTTTCCCCTTCGTGTACTGGTCGCCCCACGGCCGGTACAGTGTCGCCATATCAAGACTCGAGTCCCCACTCTAACTTCCCCTTCCACCGCGCTATTCCCCACTCTTCGGCCGCGGCCCGGCTCTTCGGTAGAGAGGGGGTAACTATTTCCCCTCGATTCGTGCTCCCTCCCCTCATCTGGAAACACTGGGCCGGTGTTCTACATTCTTAGAAAAGAGTATCGGGGAAAGGAATGCGTTTACCATTATCAGACTGTGGATCTTTATCTTTATCTTTAATATAAAATTGAATGTTTGTTTTTTTTTTTTTATAAGGGACAGGATGAGAAAATTTGACATTTTTTCAGGGAGTATTCAATGATTGTATTAAGGAAATTTTTGTGGTAATCTAAATCTTTGTCATCAGTGAAGTACTAAAAACCATTCTAATTCTTAACATGCTACTGAAATTCTTTTATAATTTTGCCATGACGATAGAGTATCAGTAAACTACTGTAGAGTAAGCCACCACTGTTAATGTATCATATTATACTTCGTTGGAAGACAAGAGCAATGGTCATTCTATTAACAATTTTTCTGGAATGTCTTTACTTTTTCTATCGCATTTATTTCAGATTATTTTTCGACTTTAATAAATACTGATTTCTTGCAACATCGTATTTACGATTTTCATATTCTCATTTTCTGCCAGGGGTAGTGCCAGCCGCTTTGTTTTATTACAATCTGTTTTCTATTTTCGTTGATCGTAGTCTTAGCTAACGGACGCAGTTCACCTGTTACACGTTCAATGAAGTTAGTACAGAAATAATATCTCGTCTGAAAAAATTGAATTGTACACGAGCCACTCACTTTTACGCGACGAATCATCTACTGAGTATCGACTGTGCCACTGTTCTGAAGAAGCCTTTCAGTTTTATGAAATACTTTGCTCCTATATTATTTTATCAATTATTTCTGACTTGTCATCTAATATTATTACTGGAATTTTGTGCAAAGTAAAAGTTTCGAATATTAATTGCAAGGAACAAGAGCCAAATAAAAATTGTTCTCTTTCTTCAATATTGTTAATAAGTTTGAAATAATATATTAATGTCCTCCAATTTTTTTAATCTCTCTACTACTTTGAATTATACCTACCCCTTTTGATCATAAAAGCATAAAATTCGCAGCCTAATTATTACCCTGTAATAAACAAAATCAAAATTCTCGAAGTGGAACAAATTACAAAAAAAAAACATTGCAATTTAAGTGAAGCACGATACAATAATTTTGTTGTGGAAAGAAAGTTAGGAGAAGTAAAAAACGTGATCGATATTTAACCGATAATGAAATCTTGATCCTTTAATCCCTATTTAAATTCTTCATCTTTCTATGAGGTACAGATTAGATTACTATCTTTTTATTTCGCGCAGAGTAATCAGTTTATGAAGTAGGTACAATTTATCAGGAGCAACGTAACTCTCCCGTAATTATCTTACTTTGTTATTAATAATCCTTTTGCCACGGTGTCAAGGAAATGTTACCAATAAAAGTAGCGGTGTAAAATTAATGACCCTTGTAGCTGATAAGGGGAACCTTGATCGAAAGAAACCTCCTTTCCTCACATCGTTAATTTTTCCGATATTATAACTCTTTCGCTTCTGTAAACGGGTACAACTTTTACAGGATTCAGGATATTTTTACTGGAACAGCCGTCGTAGGTAAACGTATTCCGAGAATGATCTCGCGTTCATTTCAACAAACAAACGCGAGATTTCACGCGAAGGCAATTACACGCTCACGCTGCGCTGATAAATCGTCACTTCGCTGTTTGTCTAATTACAAGAAATCGCATTGAACCGCCTGATAAATTTTCGAAACGAAAACAAAATCGTACGCTTCAAACACATAACGCTCTTACCCCCGATCTTCATGCAATCGAAAATTTAAAATTTTATAATACGCGCGTACATTTTTCTCCCAGTTCCATTTACTCCTTTAATCTTACAAAAATAAACGTAAACATGATCAAACCAACGTAGAGTATCGATATAGTCTATTTTAAAATGGGACCATGAAAGTTTAATATAAGGTGTTCCGTAGTATTTCTTTAAAAATAAAATGCAAACGCTTCGTAGACGTGGGTTCGCAAACGATTTATTGTGAATTTGTGTAGGATAAATAATAATATACAAGGTGACAATTATTTTCTCCAATTTAAATGGAACTATTTTCTCCAATTCTTTATCAATGAAAAAGCGTTTCAAATGGAATTTGTTTTGCTTTGAGAAGCGTTTGATTTAGAGGACCTATCACTTTTTATATTTTGTTTTTACACATCCTACGCTCCACTTCTATATTTTATTTTTAACTTTACCATTGAAAGTCGATGCTGTTTGGACGTATATTACTTTTAACACAATTTTATTGATCTTGCTATATTTATTATATAAGTGTATCAGAATATCGCTGTTACGGATATTACTATACTGTCTCAATACTTTTGTTTAGCACTGTGTGTTGTGATCGGTATCACTGCGGGTTTTATGCAGTTATAACAAAAATTAGTAGACGAAATTTAAAACAGTTTAAATATTCCAAGAATTTAGGAATACTGTTTTATTATTTTTGACTTATTGAGGTTAATAAAGGAAATTAGAGCCCGTGTAGCTCTTGTATAGTGCAATGAGTGCAGATCATTTTTATTTTCCATACATGCAGTCTATTGATTAGCTTGAAGGTACATGAACGACTCTGCCGCATCGAAAAGCCTGTCGATAAGTACATAACTTCACGATCTTCTCGAAATTTCTTACACACTATTGATTTTCTCTCATACACGTTCGCATACATTCGTTTTATGCATACAGAGCACCATTCTGAAAACTTCACTAGCATCTCGTTGCTCCTAGATTCTTCCATTATGTAGTACATACATAAATAATACCATTAAGCATATGTACCCGTATTTATGATACAAACATAATTTATTTATTTATTCTACATCGTCTTGATCGTTTGCAATATTCAAATTATATTTCCATATTCTACATACGTATGTAATACCTATTAAAAAAATTAGCGATATCGATAAATAACAAATAAACAAGTAAGTGAACACCAAAAGAAAGAGGATGGCATCAATCGATAAAACAGTGAAATAGTATTCGAAATTAGGAATTTTTTTCCGAAAAACTATCGAATCTTTTGCATTTGGATTTTGCACGGCTGGTATTTGAAGTGCACGTGTCATTTTTTAAAAAGTAAAAATAATCAAAATCACGCGAGCTATATATTTTATTGACTGTCATTCCTTCTGGAAAGACGGAGAAAATCGATTTTTTGAAAATGAGAGAAAGAGCGATGTTAGGGCATTTCTGAACGCACCGTGCGCAAATAAAAATACTGAAAGAATCGCGCGTCTCGTCGGTTCGAGTATGGTTACGGTCACCGGAGGAGAAATGGTTGGATCGAGACCGAGAATTGATAGTGGTTGTCGATTTTTCCGTGCAGTGTCGATCGGAAAGCGCGGAGCGATCCAGATAGAAGTCCGCGCGATTGATATGCGAGTGAAAAGTTCACGTAATTGCGAAGGATTAGCAAAGGTGGTAGAAGAGGATGACGATGAACGCTGGTCGGAAACTCATCAGCCAGACGTCGGTGGACAGCGAAAGTAACGAGCGTGTCAGCACAGACCGCGTGGGTAGTTTTCCTTTTCATGCTTACACGAATCCGAGCCATCTAAACGTGCACCGTGCACCCGCATCGATAACGGTGTTTGTTGTTACCACCGTCACAGTTCTTCCCACCCCGCACTCGACCCGATTTTAATAATTACGCTAGGTGCTCAAATTGTTAGAGCCGCTACGCGAGAAATGCAAAAGGTCAGAGGAATCTTTCCAAGTTTCTTCTTTTCATTGAAAATACAATTTATTATAACCACAAATCGTAAGAAAAGACGACCTTCATTTTCTGTAAGCAGTTCAGGCTTTAAGAATAAGAATTTCGAGTTGATTAGGTCTCCATCGACTCGAGTGCCCTAATAATTTGAGCACTCACTGTACTCCAGGCGAACGCAGAACACGCTGCCATAAACACGAGCATTCTACGCTTTCCCAGCCGTGTCCCCCACCCAGTTCACCGCCTAGCTAATATACGACGCAAAATCCATGTATGTTTGTGCGCTTCCACCCACCACACTTTCTACATTCGCGAAATTTCGTTTTATTAGTCATCTACTGGAAAACATACGGGAGGTTGAGTCAGAAGGTGAAGGTTGTTGCCGAACGATTTTGCGCCACTGCATTGCACTGGAAGGGGTCGTTCTTTCTGGTAGAATGGACCGGTCCGTGAAACGAATCTTCTTTTTTTTTTAACTCCCAAACTGCAATTGGCGATACAGCACGCGAGCATGCCGAACGATCGGTTTTCAGTGGTAACAAAATTTCTCTTGTGCATGCATCGAAGCAAACCCGTACACAAAAAGCTTGTTCCGTTGACTTTTCAAGCTCTTCGCTGTAGCGGAAAAATTATGGTCATATTTGTGTTTGACTCTGCCTTCCAACAACAATTTACTGTTTGTCGTTCTCTCGACAGTCCTTACATTTAAGTGTGCTGTATCATTTTGTCCAATGCGAACCATCAGGCTGATCACAAAGTCTTTGAATTGTTTATTTTCGATGGTATTATTTAGCTAGGATAAATATTAACCTTGGTTAAGTTATAGTCGAACTTTTTTGTAATTTATAACAACAACAATTACGACGAAAAGAAATTACAAAAAAAAAATATAGCGTAAGAGGTACCATCAGTTTGAGCAAATGAAAATTGTCAAATTTTGCAACGTTTACACGAGATTTGATTTTCTTCAGTTCATTCGATGTTGCTGAGCTTATTCGATAAAGTACATTTTTGCTTTCTCGAACAATATATTGCGGCCGGTGCTTGTATGTGCTTCGTCAGCGCATAGATTGCAAAAATATATGGACGGGGATGCAACAACGCTTATGTCATAATCCCCGATTACGAGGCTGCAGTCGGGTACCAAGACGTAAGATTATCTGTTGAGTCTTACACGTTACATAATGGAAACAGTTTTTCTCGTAGTTAGTGTTATGACAATAACGGTTAACACGTGACCGGGTACACGTGCTCACGCGATGTGTGTGGTTACATGTGATCTTTATCGTGAGCCAACGCGATCAGCATGTAACAGGCTCGGCGCGCCTCGAACAAGTGTTCAGGACACGTTAGCAGGCAGAGGTTTAGCTACTGAAAATTAGTGTATCTTCTTAACGCGTTAATTGTCATTTCACTTATACCTGCATGATTGGCACAGTTTCTTTTTACTAGATTTCAACTTTAATTCGTACGCTGGTAGGCAGAGTAACGTTTCGTTAGGACGTACGAAGTATAAGTTAAAATAGCAGTGACTTTAATAAATCTTGAGTTTTCAGTTACTGGTCCAATTAAAACATTGATTAGATTTCTTGGAACTTTGGTACATGTTGGTGGTGCACTTGACATGATAATTATTAGTAGACTGCGGAT
>CM052118.1:18940993-18980179 GCA_028454245.1 Halictus quadricinctus
ACGTCGAGCATAGTTTCGCCGTCAGCAACGACTCGTCCACTCCAGTTTCCTGCATGGCGAATTCCGGTGGTCTTGGAGTTTGGATTTCTTTGCACAACAGCGCCGTATTGCGACTGTTCCATTCTACCACTTACGAGTGTTTGACGGACATCAACATTGCTCCGGCTGTCACCAAAATGCTTACCAGTAAGTCTCTACCTGGACGTGGAACAGACGTGTACGCTCTCTCGTTTATAGATTTAAGCAGAAACATTTTGTCGCAAAACATATTCAGCAACATATTCGTGACATTATTCTGGTTAAAATGACACCAAACGCGACACAATTTCGATGATATTTACTCCTGTAATGTAGGATATAGTAGAACCTCTATTATCCGAACTAATCAGTGGAATATGAGGCTCTGGATAATAGGACACTTACACTCTAGAGTATCGTGGACTAAACGAGTAAATATGATCCAAATTGCATCGTGCTTGGTCTCGTTTTAATCAGCAAAATGTCACGAATATATCACTAAAGGTTTCACAAAGACGTAATTAACAATTACGATTACGTACAAGGCTTATTGTAACAGGAATCATTACCGGCCGTCTATGGTATTTATTTTAACGGAAGCTTTAAACTTGCTGCAGGTTGCGATGACATAATACGACAGCACAAGGCTGCCTGTCTTCGAGTTACCGCGCTTTTGGCTTGCAACGAGTTGCTTTGGATCGGTACAAGCGCCGGTGTACTCCTTACCGTGCCAATTCCCCATATAAAGCCATCCACTCAGAGGATGTCACAGCCGCCAATTGTAACCGGTGAGTATTGACGTCAGATTTAATCGTCTATAAGCGAGCATCGTTATTGCTTTCGTTATAATTAGACGCTGGCTAGACTCGAGGCACTTCTCGCGATATGTCCGCTCCGACACCGCGAAGATGCAGGTTCGATCAATCATTTGTGAAATTTTTGGACCCGAACGCGTATTTCTGACGTGATAACGTGTTCCCCGCGAGATATTTATAAAATGCTAGCCGGTCGGAATCTAATGAATCAAAAGAGACGGTGCCCTTGAAGTTCGAACTCATGCTTGAGTTCGCCTTGGGTTACGAGAAACTCTTGTGTTTGCAAGAGGATCGATCTTCGAACCACTGATTCAGAAACTGTCAGAGAGAAACGGATTTAGAACACGCGTTAATTACCTGATAAAGTTTATAGAACTTAGAGGTTCCAACAACTGTGGTCAGCAAGATTTCAAGGATCGTATCATTAATCGTGATCATTACTTTTTAGGGATTCCCCATGGGCACACCGGCCACGTGCGTTTCCTCACGTGCGTGGAAACGTTGACGCCGTCGAAGCCGGACCCCCGTCCAAAAACGAATAGATACTCCCTGAAACCGAACAAGAGCAAACCGAACAACATCAACCGCGGGAAACTCCTCGTGATATCTGGCGGGGATGGCTACGAGGATTTCAGAGGTCCTCAAGCTTCCGCTGAGCCGCAGGCTGGTCGCGAAGACTCGACCAATCATCTGCTGCTGTGGAAAGTGTGATGTGATCTAGAACGACCCTCGGTGAGTTCAGCGAAAAACATTCTGCTGGCATTCGGGCACACAAAATGAAATATCAGTTGCAATACGAATATAAATTAAAATCGCTACAGTGACAGAAATTCACGTAAGAAAATAAGGATTTTGTTAACAAGAAGCATATAATAATAACTGACGATTATAAATATATTTATCTACTACAAGATCTGTACATATATATATTTACCTAAAAATCTTGTTAAAATTTTGAACCTTGAGTCCCAAAATCCTTATTTTCTCACGTGCGTTTAAACGAATCACTGTATTCAGATAATGGATTTGTCCTTGGGATAGAATCGGTGTGGGAGCTGTGTACGCTGCAATGGTAATTAATGTCTGGGAAATCTTGTCGGTTATGGCAGGCAAGGGTCGCAGTTCACGCACGTCGGCATGACACGCCGTGGGAATCGTTGTCACGTGTGCACTCGACACGTGGTCGGGTCCAACATCGTCCGATCGTGGCTGTTCAGGACGTGTTCGCTCGACGATTTTTCAGGGAACGCGGGAAGGTTCTCTGGCTCGTTTTGGCCGAGTGGATCAAGAGCAGAATGAGGGAGGTTCGTAGTTTGAATGGTGCCAAGAGGAACGGGTCGCGCAGCATTATGGAACCCGAGTAGGTATTTTTCACGAGTTTACCTTCGACGATGAGATAACACATCGGACTTGGAGAGAACCGAGTGATTTGCTCGACAATTGTTGAAACTGAGTTGTTCCAGACGGAGATGCGACGGGACTGTGCAAACGATTTACTGAGATCAGGCGAGAGCAAACAGAAGAAGCTGTGAAATTGACGCCGGATCACTCGGAAAATTGTTTATAACTAATTGCAAGCCTGGCCTCGGGAAATCGTTTCGCAGAAGATTTGTATTTTTCCACGTGATCGCGCAATGAGTTTTTGCGATGTTGGATTTTGTCACTCAATCGCGTTTACCGTCGATGTATTTGACTGTTCGTCGAGGAGAAAGACTGCGTTGCACCGGCGAGAACGTGCACACTTTGTTTGGAGAACAGTAATTAGCGTAATGAGGTACGGTACCTGGGAGAGCGTTGAATCGAGCTTATTATACAACCGATACTGGCCTAACTTTACGTAGACATTAAACAAATGAAAACAAAAAAGAGACTAATCAAATGAATTGTGCCAAAACGAATTTATCATTCTCCATCGATCGACGCTGCGCAAGAACTGACGTACTTCGTTGTTCGTTTTATTATCCAACAGAAAACTGAATGTGTTCGTGTTGAACGCGATACGATTCGTCCAGGTTTCATTGCGAACCTGGATGTGAGTAGTCTTTTGGAATTGATAGATATCTCTAGTGACAACTGTTACGTAGTTGTTGAAATTATATTCTGTCACCTTGAACAATTGGGGGAGGAGGAGTGGCAACAACAACTGAAGAAACTCGATTTGTTGCATGGGAAGGTGATAATGTATTTAGTGAGATTGTTTGTCCGCATTCTTACGCGAGAAAACGTTGTCGCAGGTGAAAAAGAGATTTGAAAAAGTCACTTCATAGTCGCGAGACATTTTTATTCGGGCGAGGAAAATATTTTCGTGGAACTTCGCCGCGATAATTACCTCGAGGAAATCGTTCAATCGTTTGTCGGCCGCATCAATGGCCGCGAAATTCGAGTGGCCAAATTGTATAGTTTCCCCTGGCCAGAGTGTTGTACTTTTCTTTTTAAGTCTTTAAGCTCTTTACACCTTCCGCGCGTTTTATCCGCTTAAACTGTTTAAGCGGCTCGTAACACTTTTCTACAAGGTTCCAACGATCCACACGGAAATATCAACCATGTTATTAACATACAGCGTATTTGACAATAATTAATGATTATTCGAGTGGTCCGATAGAGAGGCCAAGTATCGACACACCGACGACCGTTAACTAAATCGGATGAAACGTTTTTGTTGTTCGCGTCGCTCGTCTCCGCTCGTCGTGTTTCACAATAAATTTAGATTGTCGTTTAGATTTTCGGATCGCGGACTTCAGCTTCGTCTTAAAGATTGTTGTTGCAAGGATTTACTTGTCCTCTTTTTCTTTTCAAGGTACGACCTTTCACGGAAGGAAGGTCCCAAATTTACTGTCGTTATAATATTGGGATCACTGATTTCTTCCGGTGACCAAACGTAACTGTTATGACCAAAATTGTTATGGACAAATCATTAATAGAAGCTTGGTAATTCTTTGAGTCGAGGACAATCATCGGGGAATATAGACAATTTATATAACCAAACACTTAACTGCGAAACACTTAACGCTGTTGTATTATTCTCAACTGATTAAAATTATTTTGAAAAGACTAACGCAGTCTAATTGTGATCTTTAAGGATGGAAATAAATTTCCGATTATTTTCTGCCTCTCGCAATTCATGCGAAAAGTTTTCATCTTGCATAGAGATCTACTTATAATAATTACCGATAAGGGAAAGTGTTTCTCAACTATTCATAAATAGTGTAAAGTTTTCTTTTGCATCTGCATTGAAACAGTGTTTTTGTCGCTTTGGCAAGAGACGTAAGAATGTAAATTGTAATAGTAAATTAAAAAATCAAAAAGTATACCTTCGTATTGACTGAAAAGCTTCTTGTCAAAATACTGAACAACTTTTGTTCGAGTTTGATACTGGCTGTTGATCATTTCTGCCAAAATTTCCTGTGATATTGCAACTATTTACAGTGATAAGCAAGCACTCAAAATAATATAATTCAATTTTTCTCATTGTTAATGGTTAATGGCAATGAAAACGATTTTTTTGTTACTTATAGTCATCATATACCACCAAGAATATTTTGATCAAAATCTAGATATTATCCTACGATTCTTTTCGTTTGGTTGTAACAGTTATGGTCTCTGGACTTCGTACAATATATTTTTTAATTGGACTTCAAACGAAAAAATAAAATAAAATTCTTCGTCCTATATGCAAGACAATTTATACCTGCAAGTTAGACAGAGCAAACGAAAAATAATATGTTGAAAGCATATAATCAACCGAATGGGAACAAGTGCTTCTTAGTGATCTTCAAATTGAGCTTCATATTGAGCTTGCTATAGGCGCAAGTGAAAAATTATGTAATTACATGTATGTTCTTAATTATGACAGACCCTATTTTGAATGTTGTTCTTTCGAAAATCATTATCAAATGTCGACGTTCTTTAATGTTATTCAAACACTGAAGAATACTAGACGGTATCATGTGTGCAATTTTTCATATTAATGCTTACTTTTGTTAAGAATCGTACGTACTATCCTATAAAATATTTTAAGTGGTAATTTAAGGCTTTCTTACATTGAAAGCGGAAGATACTAACTTTAAACAATTGAAATATTAAGAATACAAAAAACTACAACAAAAATGGAAAATATTTCAAATAATCCATGAAATTTTCTGATTAATTTTTTTTTTGTTATGCGATAGAAATTAGACATAATTGTTTCTACTCCATCAATCAGCTGTTCCTGTCATTGTGACTGCTAATATGAAGCCCCACCCTTTTTGCCTCACAAACAAACCAGAAATTCCCGTAACACGAAAACTATAGTCAGATCGCGTGACTTGCAGCGAAATCATTTTTCTCAGACAATACTAAAATATCGATTCGAATTATTGACCCCAATATTATGACTTCTCCTCAAGTAGAACGCAATGTATCTTGGTACTTTACAATTTTTGTATATTTATCAGCGCTTCTTATTTCAGAATGCAGAATATTATAATATTCATCGCGAACTTTTTTGAAACATTGTACAAACCCGTTACCTAATTATAAATACACATACACACACATACACATAGACACGGAAGGTCATACACACGGAAACAGTGATTAAAAAAGAAAAAGGCAGTCCAAATACACTAAACTAAGGGTCGCATCGTTTTACTGAAAGAGCCGGGTGTCTATTCATTTCGTATGTTTCAAGACTGAATACGATCTCTGAAAACGATACAGAAAACAATTGTCATAGGCGTACAACGGTCGTACAAATACAATAAACTAATAGTTTTGGTACACGTAATTCCGATTCTAGCTAGGAATCCAATTTCTCTCATCGACTGGGCTCAAACTGAAAAACGATCACCGCTTAAAAAATCGCTCCTCAAATAGTCTAAGACCTTTTCGATGTATTTTTCCCTGCACCTGTATGTGTGATGATCGCTTTCCACAAGCCTGCTCGAGGGTCGGTCGTGTGGCTCCAATAATTCGTGCCGCTTTCCGACGAATTATTCAACCAGAGTGTCCGGATTTGCCAACAAAATTATCAGCCGTGTACAGGGTTTATATATAGTATATTTATCGGTGTGATTTCTATCGAGACGTTTGCATGAATTCACGATCGCCTGGAAGAGAAACAAGAATCGTTGCGAATCCAATGGCGAACTCTGCCTTCGACGTTTACCTTTCGCGAAATGAATCGTGTCGTTTGATGCGTGGCTGCGTGTATGCGTGTACGCGCGTGTGTGTGTGTGTGTGATTGAAAAAGAAGTACGATTCAAAAATTGTGCACACGATCGACAATAGTCGGATGGGAACCCGGAAAGTTCGCGTGATTGCTGAACTGTGAATTTGATCAGTTTTATCGATTCATGAGAAAAATCGGATGAAATAGAAAACGGTAGTAAAATTGAAAATGTCGAGACAATACAGTAGAACAGGGATGGTTAGTTTTGTCTGAATTGAGACAAGACCATCCCCACTATAGCGCTCACTGTCCCCTTCCAGTAAGCGTCCTTAAGTTGGTGGGGGAAGCAGGCGTTTGAGGGGCCCCTACCGTGCCCACCACTGCAGTAGACCCTCGCTAGTTGCAACCTCGTTTATTGGAATCCTCGTTGGTTGCATAGTAGCGACTCCCACCGTGACACCGTTCAGGGTTCTGAAACTGGTGGTGGGGATTGTGGTGGCTACGTGGAAACAAAAGAATATCGACGCTACAAATCACTGTGATTGGTTACCATTTTCGGTCCCGTTTCGTGCAACGAGCGAGGCTTTACTGTGGACAGAACTTGTTAAAATTTTTGTGCTTTCTGTTTGGCTCTCGTCTTTTGGAATTAGCGCGGGAAGTCTGTATTTTACCCGAGGATTCGCAGTTTAGTAATTTCGTGGTGGACGACCGCGGTCGGTATAGTGGAAAGCAGATAACAAGAAATAATATTATTTATTATAGCCACGTAAGGTATGCGAAAGTACACACCAGCTGTGTCGCGATTGATACTGTATGAATGCATCTGTGGTATTTCTAGTGTGCAATAAGAAAGGTGTCATGTGTACAGCAACGATCGCGCCCGTAAGTTGTTATTAATGTCATTGATGATAACTAGAAGCAAAATACGCAATTGCGCAGAAATATATTTGTATTATATGTATTCGTTCCTTCCTATTGGTGTCGTTATTTCATTGTCCTAATCATTTCTCGACCGAGTCAATTATCATCCGATGGTTCTCATTTCATTATCTATTAGTGGAATAAAAATTGATCCTGGATAAACACGAATATTGTCTGATCTGTTCGATACCTGATTGTCTGCTGAAATTTTCTCAGCTCTTCTGTTACACTTTTCTCATTACAGGGTGAATTATCTAACGTTTAATACGAGAATATCTCCATTGTTTTAAAAACATGTCTAAGGAAAAGTAAAGCAATAAAGCAATTAAGAGAGATCTCCATTTTTTAAAAAATCGGTTGGCATATTTTCATTAATATAATATTAGGGCTGAAGGATAAATTCAACCATACATGAAATATTAATCTTCAAACAATCTTCCGAGGAATTCTGCATATAATGTTCTTGCAAGTAAGATGTAAACGAAATAAACGTATGTATGATTTATTAATATTTTCTTATAAACACAGTAGAAGATCGTAAAATATATATATGACTATGAGTTTCACTGGCAGATATAGTAAAACTATATTTCAAAGTAACGATTGTTAAATATGCAATACGAAACTGTTGTGCATACATATACGCACGAATAAGTGATTCTGTCGCTGTATTTGTATATACTCGAGAATATATATATATTTATTCGCATTTCTCTTAAAATCTACTTGTGAAAGTACGTTGTACGATTAAATACACTTCAACGTTCAATACTTTGATAAATATCCACTTTGTGCTTGCATTTGTGTTCATTTGCTCGCTTGCATTATTTTATTGACTAGACATACATTTATACGAATGTTACAGAAGTATGTATCGAATTTTGGTAAAGCAATGTTTCCTCTTTGATGTGCTTAGAGTATGGTTATCATAGTTACGTTAACTTTTTACATTCTTACATTAATTTTGGTGATTAATCTGTCGACTTTCGGCATTTACAGTAGACACAGCTGGATAAAACAGTTAATTAGAAACTTCAATTATATTCTGCGTATTACTATTTTTGGATACTTTATGTAATTCCATTCAAACAAAGGATACTCGTCCTCACTTGCAAATTACAAACGAGTAGAGTTCTCTTCACTATGTCAGACATAAAACCTTCAAACCTTTCGTGTGAACAATTGACGTTTGTTTGTAACAATTGTTTGAACGACAGTCTTCTCTTCATCGGAATAATCGAAAACTAGGGAAAACCTTAATTTTCGAAATATTTTTCAGCATTCAAATACAAATTTCAAACATTTCATAACATGTTGCTGATGATACGAATGTTAACATATTGCCAACCGAGCGAGTTAATCATTATGCCAGAAAGTAGTGGTAGATAATGCACTTAACGATTCTAACAATATGACGCATTGTTAAAAAATATATACATATACACATATTTTTACTTCTACTGCTACTGAAACTGATTCAATTATTGCACTTAGGTAACGAACTATCATGTTAATCGATAAAAAAAATTAAAAAATTACTAAATCACGATAAAAATAAAAATGTATGAATCGAACAACAATCACTAAAATTAGTAGTCATCGAGTATATGTAATAGCTTAAAATTAATCCTAAAATATCCTGGGTCAGTATGGAATTAAAAAAACGAAAGGAAGAATTATTTATCATTCATTCTAGTATTAGTTTCTATTTTACAATTCTTAGGCTGCGACATATGCAAATAATTCTTGAGAATATCTCTCACGTTTATCGTTGAAAGTACTCTTTTTGTAACTATACTCTTGAAAATAACAACGTCGTTTATTAGAAATAAAAATACCACAAAATGGTTCTCAGTTTTCTTCTCGTTTGAGTTCGTCACTCGCAAGGTTGGCAAAGATTCGCGTGTTATTTGGACAGTATAAATTATGACAACGCAGAAATTCTAGCTGTACATCTTAATACATAGCCAGAAAAATTGTAGCTCTAAATCGTAACAGAATGAAAACCTGATGTAGATAAATTGTACACGAAATACCAGCGAGGTATAGTTCTCAACATACTCATTTGTTCCTTAACCTCTTAAGCATGGCGCGCTTGTCCGCAACTCAATCCCCCAGGGACGGCGCGCCTGGCCGCGGAGGTCACAAAAGCCACTATAGTGGTTCGCACCGTTCAAACTGCTGTGTTCCACGGAAGCCACTATAGCGGCGTACAGTGCTCAAGAGGTTAACGACTCGGTATCTCAAAGTTCCACCAAAGGAAGAGAGACACTCCACCACTGAACATGAACACTTTCTCCGATCTACAATAGTCCAAACCCCCAAAGTGTTTATCGTCGTGTTCGACTGCGATCATCGCATTCTCGAATTCTTCTCGACTTCTTCTTCGTATCCTGCGAAGGTCTGTCTTCGACGAGAGGCTCAAACGTAGGTAACACAGTCGCTCTCGATTCGTCCCTGGAAGACCGTTCGCTGAAACCTGCCTCAAACAGACACTGCGACTAGGGGTGAATCGTGCACTTCGCTGACAGGTGTGGAGGGTGCCTCGGTGATCGGTGTCGATGGATCACCGCTGCTACCATGGTGATCTGTAGTGCCTGTCGAGCGAACAGATTCGATTAATCCTTTTAAACTGAACTTTCCCTTCACTTACTTCCCTTCCCCTGTCTCACTTTCATCCATTATTGCTGAAACGTTGCGAATTTATAGAACGACTTAATATTGTGCAAAAGGAAATTGTTAAAAATTCTTAAAAATTAAATTGAAATTGAAATGACTGTAAACTGAAAGGAAGTTATGGAAGCATACGCTGATAAACGGCTAAAGAGTAGCGGTCTTTAAATAATTGATCATGGAAGTTGTTTCACAGATTGCACTCAACATAAAAGGGCTTACCTGTGAACGAACTCGACCGGCTTCTATCTGGCCAACAGATCTTGCAAAGAGGTTTCAGGAGACGGAATCGTGGTCTGGGCATCCTCAATAGCACGTAGATATATGGATCAAGAGTGAAGTGAATACAAAGGAGCACGTCTGCGGCTACGTGGAACATATGAATTGCTTTCTTCGCGAATATCGCCTTCTGAGGCAGCTGCAGCGCGATTTGTGCCAATGGAATGGAGATCTGCCGACAATATGTCACAAAATAATGTAACAAGAATAGTTAAACATCGCGGTATAAAATATTAGGCGAAAGAATGACCGTCACAATCGATCAACTGTAACGTTATTTTAAATCCGAATCTTTTATCTACCACATCGAAGGCTTACGAACGTCTTATAAGGTTCAGAAAATGCACAAAACATGACGGAAATTATCTTCGACAGTAAAATATATTTTAATTGTTTTGTCTATGTATTGCCAGCTTCAATATTTGAATTTTTGAAGAACTGTTCCTAGACAGTATTGCGTGTATCATAAAAATAATTATTTTATTTGTCTGGTATATAAAATTCCCTGTTGACTATTAACTTTGTTCTTATACAGCTATTTGTGAATTCAGATGAAATTTTATTGTCTCTATACGTTTCTATATATTAATATCAATGTAATTGATTTAATTTTATTTTGAATTGTCGAAGACATTGAGTACCAAAGAAGCTGTTATACTTTGGCGCCTGCGTTAGAGTTATCGACAGGAGGACGCAAGCTTCGATAGGTCGCAGAGGCGGATAATTTTTCTATCGTTTCTCCAAATCGCTCTACATCCGGTACACGCTCGAAGCTGAACGATTTAGCCAGCATCGATAGTTGGCGGATGTCGCGATCGATCGTACGTGAAGATATTCTAAACTAAATCGTTGTTTCCAACCTTCATGCCGGCTAGCGGAAGTGCGTCACGTTTTGCAACTTTACACGGTCGAATCGTTACATCGATTCCGTGGTACACGCGTCTATGAGGCTAAACGGTTTCGTGTTTCCGTTCACGAAACGGTTGAAGATATTTTTGTTTAACTTTGTAAACGGTCGTTCGATTGTACGATCCGAGCGTTAATTTCGATTCGAAAGAAAAACTTCCGGCGTGCTCGAGGGGAAAACGATCGAATAAGAAGATGGAGCTGCAGGAAGTTGTACGCGATTGAAGCAGCGCCGGGTGCATTGTTCGACGCGATTGTATTCGTCAAGACAGGATGAGTAGTGATTATATTGTGCTGAAAATGCAAAGAATGTGACTGGGAGATCGACCAACAGTTCTCCATCTAATTGACATAATTTCTCTTCCGTGATTAAACCACGTTCGTTAATCGAATGCACGGGAAATACAAAGTTCGTTGATGACTGTCAAATAATCGGTGAAAATGTAAGCAATTCAAACATTGCTTCTTTCCTGAAATAATTTAGAATTTTTCTAAGAATTTTATTAACACTTAGATTATGGATATAATAATTAATTCACAACCATGCACTATTGATTTTCATTTCAGGGATATTAGGTTGCTCGTTATCGTTTCAACGCGTATTTAAGTATTCATAATTTAAGGACACGACATGGCGAAGAATAGTAAAGTGTCGATACACGTTTAGAGTCCCGTCATGACTAGTACGAATACAAATTTTATCGGCGTTTCGACGTCGAGGGTAAATATTATCGGGCGATAGTTCGCAAGCAGTTCACGTAATCACCATTCCTTCCGGATTCCAGCCGGAAGTATTTTTTTCTTCTAGACAGCTCTTGCGGTTCATTGTCAAAATATATGGTTTCTGATATTTGTCAAGACTGTAGCGAGATAATGTGGACCAAGGTATCGCGTGCGAATCATGTATTAACCGACTGAAAAAATGAACTCTTTCATACATTCTTCAAATAAGAACTTGAGACTGTAAAATTAATTTGTTCGAAGCATTTACTCCGATAAAGAATGAATTACCCCTAGTATGTTCAGCTACCCTTGACAGAGGTGTACAGTTATCATAGATATTTAATATTAAGAATACTTGAAAAGTTAGAAAAATGGAATTGAATTACAATTATTAAAAAAAGGAATGAATGTCTATGTAGACACCGTATCTTGAAATTCCGCGACGTTTATCATCCAGACCTTGGCGACATATACGAATCACTGCATCGAGTAAAGATTGTACTTCGAAATAGACGCTGGTTTAATTATATTTTTAATCAGTTGAGGGGATTGTTATTCCGATTTAAAAATATGTAGCTGCGTGTATAAATTGATTTGTTTCATTTTCTATTGAGATTGAACTTCTAGTTCAAGTTAAATACTTTTAGTGAAACAAAGTTATACAATGAAGTGGAGAATGGGCAATTATAGTAGCATACCATTTGCGGCATCCAACAAATAACGAACGATATCGACAGCACGGCCATCAATCTCGCGAATGCTCTTTCCTCGGCGGTTGTGACGACTTCTGACGGTGGACTGGCCATCGTCAACAATGGTTTCGGTCTTGAAGAGGATCTTGTTACGCGCCGTAAAGCACCGGCCTTTCGACTCAGCCTGCTAAGTGCTCTGGAAACGGCCAAATTACACCAGACTATGGACAAACAGAGACCAGTACCTGAAATTGAAAGGTAACGTTCAGCATTTGTCCTGTTATCTTTTACGAGCACCTTCGAAAGCCTCAAAGAAAATGAAACGGCAGTAAAAAAGAACGGAATCGAGACACTGCAATATTTCAAATGTTTTTCTTAGCAGAAGAGAACTGGAAAAAATAGAAGAGAGTATCGCTTCGTTGTATTCTCCGTATAAGTGGTTAGTGCAATTATCACACGACACCTGTCGCATTATCGTAGCCGAAATACGTCAATGAACTTATCGATTGCTATAGCGTCCGCGTACTCACCGAAAACGAACCAAACATAAGCGTACGCAACGTCTGCTGGATCGGTAGCTTCTCTGTATCGAACGCATCGCTCGCCCTTATAGTACAAACCGAAACCCAAAACCGGCAAGCTAGTCAAGGCTAGGGCAATCAACCAAAGTACCAGCATACAACGTACGATGATCGGATACGTCACCTGCTGGAAAATATTATAGGTGTCACAGATTAAGTTGCATCAGTTTTCGCAGATATTGCTCCTTTTGTAATCAATAACTAAGATAAAAGAAACGGAATTGAATCGAAAGAAATAATAAACGAGAGAAAAGGATAGAAGGAAGAATGAAAGTGTTCGTCGATCGAGTTTCTGAACCTGGATGCGAATCGAGATCTTTTATTTACCGGACTGCTTTACCCAATCTTAGCGAATTCAGACCCTCGTCAATGTCGTCAATAAATCTCATTAGCGTCTACCAGGCAAGCGTTAATCACTAGGAACAACCTTTTACTGAATTGCTTGTCAATAAACAATTGAACGACAATTTACGTTCCTTAACCACTGTTTGAGACGTGCAGAGTAATTGATCGAGCAATTTTCTTATCAGGCTGCATCCTAATTTGTTCATAAGACAATTATATTAACAATTACGGAATTATATATTTTCACAAGTTATTCATTCACAATTGTCTATTTTCAACTCTTGATAAAGAAATAATGTAGAAGCTTTCTTTCAATTTCAATTCAATTACAATGTTTTTATGTCCTCTCTATTTTTCATTTGCCATTGAAAAAATTAGGAATCCGCAGTTTTCCGAGAATTGTGGTTGGGAAACAACATTATTTTAGCAAAGCTTTGTTGTGCCACTTTTTAATGAGTCAGCGACCTTATATTAGTGACGTTAGAGAAACAGCTCAAGCTAAGCTCGAAAAACATCCTAAATTTACGTTGTAAATTTACACTGGCACGTTGCGGCTCATTTTGGACAGAACGTCATTGGATGCTTTAGTCAGTGATGATACGTGCTAGCTGAATGGTGCTGCTGCTAGCCTCATCAAAGAAACCATTGTTTTTGCTACGATGAATCCATGTTGCAGAGACTTAATTGAGAAATTTGAAGCAGATGGGATAACTATCTTCTAACATATTATATTGTATTATACGTTATATTATTCAATCTTCCTTTGCACCGCGTGTTATGTAACTAGTAGTACATATCGATAATTCACTAATGGATTTATCGATATGATTACCATAATATTTCATTTTATATCGAGGTTGGAGCGTAAGGCGATGTCTCGCTCTAAATTCCAGTGTAAAAGGAAAAGCATTAACGCAACATTATTTACGTCCATTTCACAACGCTCAAACCATAATTTATGTAGCCATGTTTTCGCACTTATCTATTCGGGCCGATAGAAACGTGTACATATCGGCCTAAGTGAAAATTCCGCAACGATCAGAAATCAGAAATAGAAGATGAAGAGTGCCTGCTTCATAAACAAAGTCGAATTAGAATTAAATATACGAAGAACGCTGTAAAAACACGCTAAATCTCTCTCTTGTACGTACACGATATTTTTTAATGAAATTGTTATTACGTAGACTGATATAATAATATACTATCGAAATAATAAAGAACGGGAACTGAAATTCCGATTTCGGTTGGTTATGAATGCGCGTCCTCACCTGATGAATCATTCATCGCCGATTTGAACACACTATTTTACGCTTTCGTCGAGAACAAGCCTGAAATCGGCCATGTTGCCACGAAGATATACACTAGCGATGATACCAGATTCAAATTTTATACGTACGTATATCCGTCAGTATAATACCAAATATTCGTTTCACTGCATATCGTTACAATCGCTTTCGGCAGTGTGCAAATCGTGTAATGGTTTCTTTTCTTAACCTATATGTAAATGATAGAAATACGTATCTAATAATATCTTAACAGTTCATCATTATTCAGACTTCGTACTTTATTCAAATATTCGCTCGAATAAATCCACTGTTTCCATCGAAATTGTTCAAATCTTAACATTACGTCGATGTGCATAGTATATACTGTACAACGCATAAATTAAACAATACAAAAATATGCTAAAACTGTAGTCTGTTATTTACCAGTCTTAGTCACTTGGGACATCGTCATCACTGATTACTATGGGTGTGCGAGGACTCGAAATATCGGGTCGGGTCGGGTCGGGCCGGGTACCCGAAAATTTCGAGATTCTCCAAAGAAGAAGTTTACTTTGACCACGTGCCCCTGTTTTCAATTCCAAATGGGATTGGAATTCTTCGCTGCCTCTAGTTAGTTTAAGCCCTGTAATTTTCGTTCTGCTCTGTATTTTATCGCTAACATCGATCTCACGTTCGCCAAAGGTAAATTGCATCGTCGCAAATTTATAGTGTCCGCGGTAATTGAGGATTCCCTGAAGGATTGTTAACAGAGAGCACGGATTTTCCAATTTGCTTAGAATCAGTGACCCATTTTGAAAGATACTTCGTCGAACCGGAAGCACGATACATGTGAATGATAAAGTACATTCTAGTGTGCAACAGAAACTCTTGCTTCTTCGTCACAATAAAAAATACTGTACCATAAATTCCAGTACAAAATTTAAATATGATTTTCTTCTATCTAATTTTTATTTATATATAAATATTAAATGGATTGAAGTACTTACGTACGTTTCATTAATTAATATTCTTCGCACGTATTTACAAAAATCTTGTGACACAATCTTTGTTTACTAAAAGATAACTAATATTTGTATACAGATATTTGTAATCTGATTTACAGAGAGGTCGGAATCGTAAAGATTATTTAATCACTCTGTTCAGAATTATAAATACAACAAAAATATCGTTGAACTTATTGCTATACTGAAATAAATAAAAATATTGTAGTATTAGTGTACTTTGGTCCGTACAATTGCACGATAACACGTTCCGATATAAACGAAAGTTAATTGTACGTATTTCTGTTTACAATGTAGGACTTAATGAGGCAGTTAATCAGCTAAAACGATAAGTTCGGAGAGAACTATCGTGTCGAATGTCACAACAACAAGGTTCGGAGTTGAATAAAATGCATGTACGTGCGGGGATACACGTACCATAAGAAAAAGTGAAAATATCCACAGCTTCATCCACATCTGTTCGGCAAGGTTCACCATTCATTTCACTAACCTTGGCTGGACGCCTGTCAAAAGTCGGAGTACATATCTCGGAACTCCCAAGCAAGCGTTTCGTTTACTATTAACAAGATTATACAGTATCACTAAAAATTCTATCAACTCTACCATTATTTCCAAAGCAAGACAAAATTGGAAAGGAACAGCGTACTTTCAAGAGATTACAAGTATCAAGCATATAAAAAAAAACTCGACCTTGGAAGAATACAATCAAACATTGAATCGTACGTTTAATTTTATCTTCAATAAAGCGAAAACTTTGAAAAACCATTCACGTTTTGACGTGAAACCTACCAAGTACAAAAATCGATCGATCTATGTCGAGTTATGATCGAAGCGAAATTTACTGCAAAATGTGCTGCAATAAAAATATGTATTCAATCATTTTCCCGTGAATTTACCTTTTTAATTTCTGTATTCGTCAAGCAGAGTATCTGAAACTGGTCATTTAACTAGCAATGGTAGGCTTAATGTGTTAATTATTATCTAAATTACATTGGAAGGTCCAAGTCAATAAAATTCGATGAGAAATTGAAAATCAAAGAACTTTCAACGACTGTTAGAATCAGAAAACGTCGAGCAGAGCGTAGGTGTGACTTGCTACCGTATTTGGGTCACAGCATGGGCCAGAAGTTCTTCCCTCTGACATGACAAGTTTAAGTATAATCAGTATCGGTGCCAGCCGCAATCATATACAACGACCTTAAATCAAACATAACGCAAGACAAGCCGAGAAACTGCTTAATCCCATTCGAAATACGTAATTGGGCGAGATGTTCGCGATCACGTAGCTTCCCCTCCATTTCTCAGAAATAGCTAAAGGCGCCTGCGAGCTATCACCGATTATATTATCATTATCGCGAGAATGACGAGGTACACGCGCGCCTTTCCACGTGACCCATGACCTTCCTTAATCATTACATCCTGAATCAGTTCGAAATCTAACTATGTCCGTTCGAAAATCCACGCAACTAGGTGAAGATAACAGTTTATCTATTTAAAGTGTAACGAAAGGGATCTACTTCGATCTAGCAAAAATCGTCGACTTCACCGAAGAACCTTACTGTGCAAAATTAAAGTAATTATCTCATTCTTCTATGACAAATATGTTTATGACTTTCAATACAATGTGTAATATAAAAAAAGAAATTAATGTATATGTAGCTGCCGTATCACGTAAAGTATTGGCAGGTAATTTTTGTTTTCCATAAATGTCGCTCAATCTTAATGTCCCCTATGGACATGACGTGAACGACTAGTTTAAAAAAAGAGGTAATGAGGCGATATCAAACTGACGACGATAAGAATTTGCGCATTGCACAGATCACGTTACAGCATGAGTGTTTGAAGAAAGTATAACAACTTGGTAATCGGAGATAGTATTACTCTAGTATTTGAAATAAAATGTAATTTCGCGAAACTCTTCTTTCGTAGCAGTTCCAATTTTGCAAATATTTTTGTACGCGTTGCGGTACTTTTACAGAATTAAAAGCAACTGTAAAATCAATGAAAAATAATTCTCGCGGTATTAAAAACAAATAACGTGGCATCCTTTGTTCCCTTACATTCAAATAGATTTGAAAAATCGGACATCCGAACGAAAACAGTCAACCCGACGGAGTCTCCTGCGAGAGTAACAAGTTCTGAAATATTTTTTGACAAATGTTCGTATAAATAAAAATTGCTTAATAAGTAGTAATTAGTAGTCGTTTTCGTTTCTACGGCTGCAAATAGTACGAAAATTCTGATGTTTGATCCCCCGAGTACCGTAATGAAGCAGAAGAGGACCGGAAGCGTACAGTTTCGGCAGTCAGAAATTCTATTACAGCGGAGCCAGTTTAAATAATGATTTCCGTCGCGTTTTGAAAGGACGCAAATTGATACAAACGCGTTACCGGTCTGTCCGCGGAGTTTAATATTCGCGAGGTGTCCATCCGATAACTCTAGGTACAATCACCTGCGGAATCCGGAGAATGTCAATGCATGGTCTCCTCCATCATAGATTCTGTCAGCGGGTAGCGTAAACGATCGATACGTACGCCACGCAAGCTAATGATCCCATTAACCTTGAGAGAATCGACACTATTAAACCGTTCTTGAAATTTCTTAGTGCGTCAAGAAAATATCGTTCAACTTAATCGACACAATTAGGGATACGCCTCTCGTGCCGATAATTCTGGCAACTGCATCTTAATAATTGCATCGTCTGTTCCATATTTTCCGTTACGTAAACGAAAGAAAATGGTCGCATTCAATGAAAGAATTATAGACGATTGGTCTAATCAACCCTTAATTAGACGTGCGTTAATTAAAGTTTGATTATGATTATGACTATTACGTACAGATGACATAACACACCACATTATCGATTCAATTTCATTTATGGAATGATAGAGGGTACTATTATATGAGGTATTACATATAATTATTATTATATTATATGAAGGGGATCAATTTTAATGAATTTTATGTCTCTCTTTTAACTTCGTGAAATCCTCATTCAAGAAAATGCTGTCAGTTCTACAATAACAATAATATATACAGGTCCTATATAAAGTTTTATATTAAATAATGTACAGGAGTAAGAAATTGTATAAAGCATGCAATCTCTTCGTTGTTTTAAATTACACCCGCTTATTCTTTTTTCTTTAATGAATGCATAAAATCCGCAGTCTAGTGATCGCCAACATGCGTATTGCAAATATACTCCCAACAATAAGTTAACCAAGGAAGTATACCAACGTCAGTAAGACGTATTGTCACTTTCATTGGCGTTCACAACAATCGAAGTCGCGTTAAATTCGTTAAGAAATGGGTCAGTACCATACGTAAAGTGTGGCCAACGTAATATGAGTCTTATCGCGTACAGATAAAACTCTCGAAGATGGCCGGACCGAAACAGTATCTTCTTGCTCCGTCATTTATCTGGATGAGCTTATTTTTACCAAGAAAATACGCAACGAATCTTCTGATTTCTACGGTGCGCGTATCATTCTTAAAATTGATAATTCGCTAAATAATTGACGTCATTTAAATTCGATAGCAAGACGAGAAATTTCTTTGAGGATGCTGATGACATCTTGAGGATGTTTTCTCCAAATCTTGACTCTTTCATTCTTTATATACGTTCTAAAATATGATTTATTATACAGAATTCAGTAAGGAATACTAATACGTGTCCCTATGATTGATTCGCCTAACTGAAGTTCTAGCGTGCAATTTGCCCCTACAAACACTTTCATTATCCGTTTTACACTGTCCAAAAATAGCTGGAGGAAGTCGATTTTCTCCCAGGTCAAGAAAACTGAACCCTGCGAAGCCCCCCAAACAAAGTTATCGAGAATCTTGACTTACCCTTTGATAAACGAAGGGCCTCGTCAAGGCCAGCCACCTTTCAGCCGCCATTACGATCGCCACGCAACCACTGAATAAACCAAACAGCCTCCAGACCACACGAAGGGAGCAAAACCCTCTGGTGGATATCACGCTGCCGACGTATATCGTGATGTACATCTGTACCAGCATCCCCAATAACGCAACGAGATCGTTCGTTGCCAGACATCGCAGCATCAGCAAGTGTTTCGGGTTTCTCCTCTGAAAAACAACACAATATATTTCTTCAATTATTTAATTTCAACTTTTCTATCAATCATTTTCTTTTGTTACTGTAATATTTTGAAACTGATTTTTAATCTTCTTTGAAGACTGTACTGCTGAAGCAAATACCACTTTTCTATTACTTTTCTGACTTTGCTTCATAGAACATATACACAGTTATAATGAGGACTCTTCTCGAAAAAGATAATGCTCGATAAACTTCAGCAAACCATTTGCTTGCACAATTTTTCCAAGAAACAATTATTTCGAAATATGTTTGAAGGTTTAATATACAATTGGCTCATTTTAAAACTTTAAACCCCTATTTTCTTATTGCATCTTCATTTTCTTTTTACGATGTTTTCGCACGATGTACCCGGCGGAAAATTGAAGATATATTTTCTCCAACTGGCTACGAACTGAAACGTCTCTAAAGATATTGAAAAACTTTCTGGTGACTGAATTCACCATACATATGAAAATTGAAGATTCCCCTCTACAACCACCCCTAAGGCTTGATGTATGAATTTCTTGTCTGTGTTATGAAACAGAGATGAATAAAGTTCAGTCGTATAAAGTCCTTATAGTACATCGTATATTACTACGAAGTTGATAATACACCTTTCATTCAGAGCTGTATGTAACACAACTAAAAAGAGTCGTATATCAAAGTTTACGAGCTCGTTGTAAAGAAGAAGCTTCAAAGATCTATGGTAGATTCAAATTTCCAATACCTTCGGAGACGTTTCAATTCAAAAAACATGCATTCAGTTTTCCTTTAACTTTCCTCCGTGTTCCTCCAAAAACATCTTACAAGAAAATGTATGATGCAAAAATGGGGGTTTCAAGTTCGAAAACACTTTGTTTGAATACTTTCGTAATATTTCTCAAATACTTTTTAGAGCTACTGCATTAAAAAACACCATCAAAGAAAATATATATATACAAAATATTTGCATTGTTATTATCCGATTCCTGAACGTTTCACCCCCAAAATTAGTGTTCCTTCTCGAGAAATTTTATAATTGATTATTTCTCATTTCTCGAAAAATTTAAATCTAGGAAAATTCGGAACACTAGCCAAAATTAATTTTCCGAGAGAAACGAGTAAAATTGAAGTTTCCTGCACCCTTTCCCGGAAGCTGGTGACGAACATCGGCCGGGCCAATTAATATAGTATCAATTAACATTCTGATCGACGTAATTACCTTGTCGCGATGGAAAAGAATAATTAGGGCGGACACGTTGCCGATCACTCCGGTAAAGTACACAAGGGTGAGCACAAATTGAGCAGCGACGGTCACGTGTCGTTTCGGCGGGTTCAAAACGACGTCCGGAACGGTGCTCGTCAAATTGAATCCTAACATCGACAAGGTCTCGT
Organism: Halictus quadricinctus; assembly: GCA_028454245.1. Lineage (NCBI taxonomy): Eukaryota > Metazoa > Arthropoda > Insecta > Hymenoptera > Halictidae > Halictus > Halictus quadricinctus. Next base: position 18,961,859 of record CM052118.1, read on the forward strand.
TCCACTCTTCCGTCGAGGTGAGCGACATTTTTTGGACGAGTCTCGCAATGACAAGAAAACGAACAACGGCTTGTACAGATTAGCGTGATCGTCGATGCAGTGCTTCAGGGACCTGAATATTTATAAAGTTCGTTCACCCTCGCCACGAGACGCCGTGGATGGTAATCGATTGTAAATGATCTGTGTGCTATGTTTTGTCTCTCCTACACGGCCGGATAGATCTGTCCAGCGATTTTCCTATTAGAGAGCATAGTTATCATCTGTCGCAGTGACTCTCGACAGCTTTCGTGTGCGTGTCGTCCCAGTTATCATGTACCTTTGGTACTTTATTATCGCGTCGTTTTCTCGAGCCTCGGGCGCTGTTGCTCTTCCTCTATCGACTTTCCCGAGGAAACGTGACAACGTCGGACTTGGACCCTTCTGTAAGACTACCTGCAGTCCCTGGGCCCTTATTCGAGCCGCAGGCGACGGAGTTCAAGCGACACAATGAACCCGCGTGCGTCTATCGATCGCTATACAAGTAGGTACCCAAAACTTAGACGATTTGCGAAACCACGAAACCAGCCTTCTTCTTGCAAACTTTCTGTAACCGCGGCTGAAGGTAATTACAAAATACTCTATCTCCAGCACTTTAGAAATCTTCCTCGGACATCCCCTCAACACTTCTTCCCTTTCTATCTTGTTATTCTTTCGAAGAACTGGAAGCGAGTCTTCTTCTTGGTGATTTTTTCAGTCAATCAATATTACTTGACTCCGATTACAGATCTTCCTCGGACATCCCTCTAGCACTGTATTTTCCCCTTGCAGACGTTTCTCCAATTAAAATCGCCTCTCAAGATAATTTACTGAGACATCTCTCTAGCTCTCCGTTCCTTCGTATATTTTTTGTTTTGTTATTGCAATGAATCGACTGTCGACGAAGTTTTAATGAAAAATATTCGTCCTGGACCTCGATCACCGTGCCCCGATCGGGATCGCCGTTCTTTGTCGATCGCTCGACACGTTCTTCTCCCGGTGACTGATGATTGTCGGAGAATTAACGGTGCGAACTTGCGATGCGTCCGATCGAGATTGTTTTCTCGAAGGAAGAGAGAGAGAGAAAAATAATTTCACTGACTCCTTCGACCGCGGGAGTCGTCGGCTCACTGATCCGAACCACGCGGTCGCCTCCGGTTTTGTTTACAATCGACCACTTCCTCGGCGATGCGCGTGCGCCCGATTTTGAAGGCGGCGACCCAACGCGCCACTTTGGCGCCACATTTCCGCGACACCCTTGCGGAATTTTTCAGCCGTTATTGATATGCATCAGGTTGAATAATGTGTGACAGTTTTGATTTTGTGCTGGGTACATTCTCAGTGAAAAGTATTGGAAACTAGTCATTCAAATACTTTTATTTCATGCTAGACTATGGAGCGAAAAACAACAAGAGTGTACAATATTTATTCACACTTTCAGCGACTTTTATTACACTATTTGTCCAAAGAAATAAATTCATTTAATAATTCCCCACAAATGCATCTTCGAGGTCTCGATAGTCGTAAATTGGAAAAATTAAAACAAAATTTATCAGCATTATATACAAAAGTATTTTCAACTGTGTACGATTTGGGATTGTCAATTGAAATAATGTTTTTGAGGAAATACAGGATTAACAAATGCGTTTCAACTCACTTTACGTGTGAAGGATAAATTACAAAACATTGTTTGCACTTGAAAAATATAATTATGGTATATTGCATTGAAATATTTTAACTAAAGAATCTTCTAGTCGGAAACAGCAAAATCTTCAAATTAATTTTGTGGAGAATTTAATTATTATTAGACTGAGGATAAATTGCAATGGAAGTACAAGATCAAATGAAAGAATTTAAGTCCATAGTCTAATTATTACAGTGAAACAAAATAATGTAGATACGTGGGTGCAGTCATTATCAACGCCGTAATTTTATATGCGACTGTAAGATATAAAATTGTTATGCATTAAACATAAATAATAGAGTTCCCGAATAAGGGTAGAATATAAGCAATAATTGACGAATGCTTGATCGCAAGCCCAACATTAAACGCAGCAGCATTTCGTCGGTATGCAGATAGTGATAAATAATGCATCGTACATATGCTTTTTTCGTATACAACGCGGCACATTCGCCATTCACATTGATAAATAATTTCACGCACGACGCGATAAAGGCTCGTTGCGTGTTCTGAGTAAACACGATCCTCCTCAAGGATGCAGGACACATTAAGGCAGGGATTCTGCCTACGAATGGCATCGATCTATTGATCCCAGATTAGTCAAGATTTGGAATCGATCCAGAGAAAGTGGTGACGCGATTACCAATAGTTATAACTAAACAGCTGATTTTTATATAAGATAACAACTCTCTACAGTAATTGTAAGGTACAGGAGCAGCATAGACATTTATTGCTCTTCTTAATAATTTTAAAGAGAATCAATTAAAAGTAATAAGCATTTTCTAATTCTTTAAATGTTTTCACTGTTTTCTGTTTGATCTACTCAACAATTGTTTTTAGGTATTTACTATTGTATAATAATATGTGTTTGATAGATATATCTGTAAACATTTTGCATTTTGCAAAAAATGTTAAATTGTGTAATTTTTAATAGTGCTGTGTGCGTACGTATCACTGAACTGAAAACGAAGAGAAACTGTGTACAGAGAGAAAAATTTCGGAAGAAAGCGGGCTACATGCGATTTGTCTCGTCGCATAGAGGTCACCACGTGTTCATTGAATTGTCTCGAGGTGAATGAACTATTATGTGCCTGCGAGACGACCGATAATTGATGTCTTTTTTATCCAATTTACTACACGGGTACCACACGCTAAACTGAAACTAAGATATATATTACTATCCGTCACATATACCAAACGGTTTCCCAGAATATGACTCGTTCGGAATCCATAAATGCATTTACTTTCGTATCATTTAAACCAAGAGAAATTTGCCTGTATTATTAAAATGATCAGCATTTTCACTCGATGCCACGAAAAAGATTTCGCAGTCAATTTCTTTTCCATCTTAATACCGGATGCCCTGGCTTCCTAGTATCAAGATGGCGTTAATAAAACGATGAACAGAGGAGGTAGTGTTATAATCATTAACGAGAAGCTTCTTTCGCGCTGTATCAACGAAGACCGCCAACGGTCGTGAATTGCAATCGCGGCCCCTTAGAAACTGGCTCGAGTGTTATGCAAAGCAATTACGGCAATTAAATTGAGCACGTTAAATCGCTGAAGGCGCAAACTGTTTGAAGCCGACTTTAAATCGCATTGAAATTCTCGCAGTACTATACAAAATGCTATAATTCTATTTGATAGACGGTTGAGTTTTTCGAATGATGAATAATTATCAGAAATAATGAAGAGCTGTCTAATCTTGACATTTTCAAACTATTTTTAATTTTTAAAAATTTGTAACATTTGTTTTATTTGATTGATAGATTAAAATTCTCTTTTTTAATGTAATTTGATTTATGACCGCTGCAGCTGTTTCTTTTCTTCCTTTTCGAGAATACAATAACTTTATAAAATATATCTACCAAATGCACATTTATTTTTTAGAATTCAAAAAGCTAGGGAAGGCGTGAAGTGTGCAATATTTTTGCTCGTGAGTACCTATATTTGTTTGTTTACACAGGAGGTCCATAATCGACGTATATTTTCTTTCACGTTTTTGAAACCAGCGTACGCAGTTAATGGGCCCGTTATTTAGATGATCGATGTTACGGAATGGTTTCCAAAATTATTATGACCGACATGCATTTTCGTTTGTCTCGAGGACGTAGCTTGGCGCCTGCCAATGCAAATAACGCTTCAAAAAGCCACGTGTGCGCACAAAATGAAACGAATCTCAATATGAAATTGCTAGTTCAATCAGAGTGAAGCAAGTTAAATATTGTTATCCCGTCGATGTAATGCAGCGAACGAGTCGAAAAAGAAAACAAGGAATAATTTGATCGGCAATTGTAACCTTTTTTTTTAGCGGTTCACCGGAACTCGTTCAACCAATTGACAAAATAATTACGGTTGTGGAGACCCTGCTGCGTCACAACGAGAATTTCCCGTAATTTGGTTTATTGTGTCAGTCGCAGTATTAATGACAAACATGAAAACCGGAATCGTTAGGGGCTATTTTTAAAGTGCATCGATCGCCGAAGATCGCCTCTGCGAATGCAAAACGCGCGTTATCTGCATTCATGCGATAGACGAATGCAGCGCTTACAATGATGGTTCGTCCATATATGGTGGTCCATAAACATACAATGGGTAATACGGAAATTAATGTGGAAATTCATTTAAATAAAGCGAACTTGATGACCGCCATTTTCGCGCAGCGTGATCATAGTATCTGTATGACGTGCAGAGAATGTAACGTAGCAATGTCTCAATCTTCTATTAGATATTTCAAAATAAACACAGGGTGTAAGTATTGTCGACGTTTTTATTCGTTTACATGTTTTATGTAGTTTTATTTGTAGTCTTGTACTAATCTCTTCCACTTAATATTATAATTCTAATTAAATATAAATGTTTTTGTATACATTATATGTTATTTTATTATAATTTAGTTGTTTTTTATTAGCGGGAAACAATTTGTGGTCACACACCTAAAATTGTGAGTCTGAAATTAGAAAAATTTTGTTTATATTTCTATTTTTTTTTTTTTGTAAAAACTGGACGTTTTTTAGATACAATAGTATGAAAAATAATGAATTATTACGAAAAATTAATTATTTAGAGCCTAAAAAGGCCGTCTACAATGCCTACAATGTAATCCGCCATTATTCTTTATCGGTATGCTGAATATTGTTTGAAAATAACTTAATATTTACATGTAATATTTAATAATCATTTTCTTGATATAAAAAAATGCTAAACACTAATATTAAAATTTTTTCCTGAGAATAAAACGATAAATTGTTAACGTCGAAGACAGAAATGAAGGGGGCTTCATAGTAGCGACCTCTGAACGTCCAAGTAGAAATTATATTATTACGCACCTTTCTAATAAAACATTTTGACTATTACGCATAAACTGAATATTCCAAACTTACGATTTCAGTTTATAATAATCATAATTGTCTATATTTTTATATCATTTGAGTTGGATTGCGTTTTCGTGGATCTAGTTCGAACATTTATCGTTTGTCAGCGCAGAGGGCGTAAGTGAACGAGATGTTTTTGTGTGAGACCCCATATGATAACTGCTCTACTCCTATACCTCGTTTGTGGTAGACAACCATAGTTGCTTGAATTTTAGTTTTCGACTTTATCTTGTTTCATAAATGAATAAAAGGGTTTGCGATAATATGAAAATGATAAAGACTAATATTCAAATAAAAAAACAGATGAGCATAATTATACAAAGAGAATTTTCAATTTACGATACCTAACCTCATCTAACTAATCTATGATAATCGAATTTGTAAACATCACAATTTTGACGTTTCTATACAATTTCAACGGTTTTTGCTTTACGAAAAATGTAGAATTGTTTATTTCGATCCATTAATTTTCTTATAAAAATTGATTATCAGTTTTACCTGAAAAACAAAACATAGATATTAGTGATTCGATACGATTTAAGTATTGTTCGATGAAATGGAGTAACTAGAAAATTAGGTATACTTACGTAGAAACGGAGCCATTGCAACTTGACCTACTGAGCATGCACAGGGTCAAGTGCATAATAGTACCTACCTTCTACAATGAAACTAGCCATCACCTGGTTCAAATGAAAGTGGCTACGACCTTCAACCTTTCTGTCAGTAGAAATGTTTATTAGAATCATATTCATAATTGAAGTAAACGAAGAATAAGTCCATCAAATATTTTAACGTTCACCAGCAAAGTAAAAGGCGCGGTTTCACTCTAAAATCGGTGTAGCGGAATGCACTGTTACGTCATTCGATATTTGCTCGGGACTCGAACCATCCGCAACAGCTGCAAACATATGAATACATATTTTTAATCATATATTTACAAGAAATAAAATAAAAAAACAGAAACTTAATTCGTATGAATTCTTAAATCAAATATATCATTTGTATAGGGTCTAAACTCATCAATGGTAATTTATTAATTTATTAATTCATCATATTATTAAATCGCATGCAGTAGTTTAAACAAGTAGTATTCAAACAATTTACTTTTAGCAAAAATGATTAAATAAAATGTGGTATCACTGAAAATTGAAAATATGGAGATTTTGTTTATCGTTATTACTATGACAGTCCAATTGTATTTGATAGAATAGTATGTGGATCAGCAAGATTTGTAAAATTTGCAACTCTTTTACAACGATTAAAAACTCTATATAGTTCTTATTCTTCGTGGGCAAGTTTATTATTACGATTATTTTCAATAGATTGTCGACCGTTTTACAGACCTACTTGAAAAACTATGTAGTCGATCTTCCTTACGAGCCGATCAATTCGCTGGACTCTCAATGAACGCACGAGGATCCCGTTATCGTTTCGTCCGAGTGGGTCACCGACACTTCGACACAAGATTTTACTCATAGCTGGTTCAACGTGCACGTATCGAACCTGTACTGAACAGGCTGTTCTTCTGGAAGCTTGGTGGGGTTGAACAGGACCGTCCATATTGCCACAGAGTCGCAGAATATACGATTTTTCTTCTCGACTCTTTCTGTAAAAAATTTAACAATTTCAAGCGGACCACAGCACATCGAACTAGCCAATTAAACCGTCCTATTTCAGAATAATCACACGGGGACACTTCATTTCGCGTTTTGGAAAAGAGGAGTGGAGAATGTCTTCCAAACTTGAAGAAAACATTCCAGATTTGATTAAAGAGATTTCTGTAAATATTTAGCTACTTACAAACATAAAATATTATTTCACAAAAGACTCGCAAAATTCAAATCTTTTTCATATTCTATGATTTATTACAGAAGTCTTGGTAGGATGTCAACTACTTGATGCAAAGTACACAAAAGTACATTAATATTCTATTACCTTGATACCTAAAACAGATTTATGTTTACCGCTGACAGTGCGTTGCTGTTTAGCTATAAATAATAATTTATCGACGAAGTCTCGCGTGCAAGACGTTTATGAACGTTTAAAGATGATTGCTCAACATTAAATCAAATAGATTTTGTTTTTTGGTAAAAATCGCTGAAAATCTGAATAACACAACGCACACAACAGGTGTGTATCTGTGTATATATATATATATGAACTAATAAAACGTTTGTTACACTTGCGCGAGAAAGGGGAAGGGTGGGGGCCATGAAAGTGGAGCCAAGTTTCAGCCGTCCCTGGAAACCAGATGGGGTCTGAAAGTGCCCCGCGTGCTCGCCTTCGAAGAACATATCCGTGCAGTATTAGTGTTCACGGGAACGAGTTACCTGTCGCACCTCTTTATCTACCAATCGTTTACTATCACGCTCGCCAGCGGCTCGACAGGACAGTTTCCCTCAGGTGACGCTTCTCCATCGCTGCGCGAACACGTTCCAAACGGTTTTTTAGTTGTTCCTGGCCGAGGAGAAAAGATCATCGGAGAACGTTCGGGATCCACCAACTTTCTAAGAACTGTGACAAATCAAAACTGGATCGACCAGTATGAAGATCGCTACGACCTTGTTCCTCTTCGTGGTTGTCGGTATGTACGATTTGCCCTTTCTTCGACTAAACGCAGTTTCTAGCTTCGATCCTTTAATTTTTCATCGATTAAGCCGTTGGATCTTTCCTCTATGATCTCTCTCTCTATATATATTCTTTGAACTAACTCGATGTGCTAGGTTTCAGTGTATTTCGTATTTAATTGAGTGCATTTTATACCTAATTTTGCTCGAATGGATTTTGTAACCATTCGAGAAGTCTGTTATTCGTATTTGTTTTAACCAGAACGTGATCTTTATTTGATATACATACTGTACGTGAGGAAGAAATTTTACTACTAATGAATGAACCACAGGCGTTTGTGCAAATTAATATTTTCGTATGTTAGATTACAAAGATTGCTGTTGAAACGTCACACGTGTGACGTACATAATCTCGTGGTTTAAATAAAGCTAGTCGAATTTATTTAAAATCATAGAAGCGTAATATTCGTCCACGAGTTTCCTTTGCTAAATTGTTTCAATATTTCGTAAATAAGATGCGCTGCGATTTAATCGTACATTTTGATGATGAAGATAAGCATTGAAACAAATGGCGATGGCGAACGCGATAACCTGATTTAATCATCTTAAAGGAAAGGAATAGTCCCAGCGTTATTAGTGATGTTAATTAATTATAAATTGCGAATTGGATCTAATCTCAGCACTGGTTCAAGTTCCTCTCTCTTATTATAGATGCACAAGATCTACAAGTTATGCTTCCAATCAAATCCTTACACGATATTATATGAACAATATGAAAGGATAAAAATTCTTAGAAAATATGAGCACATTCGAGGAAAGATTTAACATAGCTTAATCGATTATGTTCGCGTCTAAGATGTCATCTGGTCAAATAAATTACCTTCCGGGAGCTAAGCCCGTTTAACAATCTCTAAAAGGTTGTCCTTTTTAGTGGCACATTACACGCGTCCCGTTTCATAATAATTTTGCGTAGGATCGTGAAAGTGTAAGCAGTATAGATCACGTAATTGTCACAAGAGATCGCAAACTTAGTAACTGTTTTTTTCACGTGTTGCATCCTCTTCCGATTCCTCGATTATCGAAACTAGAAACTGTGTTATCGACTGTTCAGCTAACACTTGGATATTTTAATTTTTTAATTTTAATTTCAGCGTTATACAAAAATCTCTACTTAACATTTTGTATTTCTCTTGAATATGATACTGTTATAAATTCCAATTTTACACCTTATTGTCATCTGTGAATAGACTGTGGATTTTATGCTTTTGTAACCGATGATTGCAACGTTAATTTACGTTAGTTTCGTGTATTCTGGAAATGAATAAATTTTAACATTATTTGGAAATTAAATCTCTATATTGGAACAATTAGTCAATTCACGAATAAAGTAATTATAAAAGTAATTGTTCTTGAGTCAGTCGTCCATAAAAATGTGAATAAACGTTTGCAGTCGATTCGCGAATGCAACAAAATGTTTGGTAGAGATTCGCAAGCAGACGTTGAAGCTGCATAATATATATATATATATTTATTAAAATATTCTATGAAATATTCAGTTACAGATCCCTAATTTTAATCGCTTTCTTTTATCACTCAATTATTTGGATTTTACTTTCGAAGCGTGTACCTACATTTCTTGGGTTACTTTTTGGGCCTTTTCCATTATTTATGCCTTGTATTAAAGCATATTATTTATACTCTGTGCTATCGAGCCCTGACTTACCTCGACTGGCTGCACTGTCCACTCGATCTTATCACTCAAATTTCTTCATTACTCGGTCTCATTGCTATCGGACATAACACACATGGTCTTCAAATAATGTTCTCTTTCTTACGATACTAATGGCATAGTACTTCTTTAAAGCGGTAGCTGCGACTTTCTCACTTGAATGCAGATCTCTTTGTAAATACGATCTCGCATACGAAATATTGTAAAACGAGGTTACTTCTTGATCTCGTGAGCTTGATTCCGTGCGCTTTCGCGAGACAACAAACATGATCGGCGATAATTTCACGGTTTTCTTCGCGACGACGTAACCGTGACTTATTGTACGTTGGATCGCTATGTTTCGATATAGCATAAAGATTATATAAATTATTGTCTCGTTCGAATTTTATGTTACGTTCAACACACTAAAAAAATTCGTCGACTCTCTTGAAAATTCATGTCTCGATCTCGTGAAAAGTATCACGAATTTTGATCACTATAAAACATAAAATGTTCTCTACAATATTCGATTACTGTTTCAATAATTTGATCACATGGGTACAATATTATTTCAACACCAGGGAACAAAAGAATAACATACAAGAAGGAGAGTGAGATGAACAAATGAAATTGAAATATGAACCTCAGCCCAGTAAAATCTAGTAAACTGTTATTATGTTTAACCCTGTTTATACAAAATAGAACGTGATAAATGAAGATTTTATGTAATAAAGATAAAAATGTACATAAGAATGTAAATAAGTGATTGATAAATAACAGGTATTGCAATATATTCCGTGTGTAAAATTACGAATTCATCTTACACATGTAGAAACTCGATTTCGAATCAGTTGGGAATAGATACTCTATCGATACGTACTTTAACCCTTTGCACTCGAAGCTATTTTAACTCCAAAACGGAACATTTCTTCCAATCTTTTTTTTTTATGTTATGCATACGAAAATGGTGTGATCTACTCGTACAATACTGATATGTTTAGCAATTTATTAAATACAAACTTCATTAACGTAAGAAATATTTTGAACATGAATGCAGCAATTTTCAGTGACGTCATACAGTCGCCATTCGAGTGCTCAGGGTTAAATACAATTATACGCCGCTGTTAGGAATCGATACTAATTGAGAAGGATCATGCACATCACTAGTATGCACTCGATCGAATGCACCGGTGCGATCTAGAAAGTGCAAAAGTATCTGGTTTCATTGGTGGAAATACCCAGATCGTGAAAACAGAAAGAAATAGAACAGATCGCCGACGAAAGTAAGCAATTGCACTGTTCGATTGCCGGCAAGCGGGAAAGGGGATCGAATTCGATGGTAATTACATATTTTCGAGATTTCCTTAAACACGCGCGCATACTATAATGGAATATAGGCCAGAGGAACGAGGTGTCTCGCGACACAGTGACAGGATTTTCGTCGACAGGATGCAGTACGTTCGCTATTATCCTGTCAAATCGATCGTAACACTTTCCCTGTATTTAGAGAAACAATTACTTTCACCTATTAATTGCCTGGTCTGAAACGAACGCGCCATTCGAGACGAATGATGTCGCGTGCAAGTCGAAGGCGTTTGGCGAATGATTAAAAATGGAGTAAATTATATAAAATTAATTTTGTCGTGGGATAGAAACGTTCGGGTGACTGCTCACGCTAAGTAGAAAAAGTCACGTCTTTCAGTATTACCATTAGACCGAGGATTTTATACGTTTATAGCAAAAGTGAGTAAGTGGAATATAAAAATATGTAAGAAGAATTTAAACAGATAGTCACGTTATTTTCGAATTATTAAAATTACTAAGAATAGAAATGAATGTCTGTGAAACTTTATGGATTTTATGCATCCATGACAAAATTGGGTAGGTGCTATTTAAAATAATAAAAAGATTAGGAGACTTTCATGACGTCAGTATATTATTTTCAAGTCATCATGACAGCAAGAAAGAAATTTTTATTGGGCTTTTGTCTTTTGCAATCGGATGACGCTTTTTATTTCTTCTTCGACCGAAATGCGACGAAAACTGGTCACGAGTCATCGCCTTGTATCGAGAGAAAACTCGGCATAGGCTAGGAGACGTCTTTTTCCTAACAAAATAAATTTCTAGTTTTCATACGGTTTCATACACGTATTAAAATTGAATGTTTTTAGAATTATCGGCCGATTTGAAATTGTATGGCATCCAGCGAATATCTGAAACTAATCGGGATTCTGTGGGATGATAGATCAATCGATTCTCATAATGATTCCACCAGGATTTCGACGGTTTGGTTATTTGGGGAACCGGGTCAACAACGGGTCTGTGCGATCGCTTTATTTCTGACTGGATACTTTCTATCCATCTCCAATCAGCCGTAGGACCCCTCCACGTGTTCCATGTTCCATGCTAGTCGATTATCAACAGTCGATTATTCAGCAGTTTTAGCTTCCATAGAGAAGTGCAGTATAATATTATTTACCATACATGAAGCAAAGATTCACTACATTATTTTCTTATTTAATTCGTTGTTGCATTACTATTCCGTACCAGTAGCTGTTACATTATTTTATTTGCTGTTTGTATCTCTTCGTTTATTAAAAAGTATTTTCCATTGTCTCTAGCTTATAATATTTAAAAAACGAATATATAAATTTGCATACTCGTACAGCAACTTCGAAAAGCATTATATTACACGATAATGGTATTACGTTAAAAAGGTTATTAGAAATTCTTATTGCCGTAAACAAATATATTAACAAATCCCGAAATGTGTTTCAAAGATGTTTAAACAAGTATTAAACAATGGCTTTTAGGTAAAATGTTAATATAAAAATGCTTTTTCACCCGTTTAGTGATCAAAGGAATAATTTAGAAAAATAAAATGGTTTAAATCGCTAACATCCTACACTGAAGAAAAATGAGCAATAAGAAATAATAGAAAATGAAACTTTAATCAAGCTTTATAGAAAAATGTGTAAAATTTGAAGAGTATGTGTAAAAATTATTCGACGGGGAAATAAAACAGGCCATACAATCGCTGATCGTGTACAAATGACAATGCTAGGCAGCGGCTTTGCAGTCATGTCGCCATCAAGGTGAAGGTAAAGGCCGTTCAAGGGAAATAGTTGCGCAGGTTAGCTCGTATATGAACACCGTCGCTGTATATAACGGTAATGATGGGACCCTCTAAATGAGGAACAGAGAATTTTGCCTTCATTCATGGCCTACTGCTTCTTCTCAATTATATCATGACTCGGTTACATTAGACGAACTCCGAGATGAGCAGTGAAAGTATCCTTGAGATTTGTACCGCAGAAGTCATCGTCCTAGATCGTAGTACAGATTAGAATCTCCGGTTAGTCATGCTGTTGAAATGGAGATGCAGTGCATAGAGCAAAACGGCTCTGTTGAACAAGAAAAGAAATTTTCTTCGCATTATATGTATATTAAACATATATTAAAAGAATTCGAATGGCATAGGAGGAGTCAACGCAGAAGTTGATTACGGATGCTTACCTAAATGCAGTTGAACCAATTTGTTAGTTTTACAAACAATTTTTAAAATCCTCTGGAACTTAACACTCACGTCAGCCATGACTAAAAATTTATTAAGTAAACCAAATTTTGTTAGGATCTACGAGGTGTGGGCAGGGTACAAACTTTTTGCTTCTTTAATTTGATATTATTAATGAACACGTTAATAAAGTAAAACACATAGTCTGATTAAATGCAGTCATGTTGTCTTCAGAGGGCTAGGTACACTAATTGCCATTAGTGTTCGGTAGTTTTGGTATGGAATTATTTCGTCAGTTCGATATTTTCCCAGGAGAAGCATATCTATCTGATAATTGTTTGCAGTCATTCATGTGTCCTACATTTGATTTGTCTGATAGACGTGCACGCGAGCTGTTATTATAGTTAGGTTTCGAAGAAGTCAGGATACAGCTAATTCTGGCGACAAGAATGGGACACGAGCGGTACTATGTACAATAACAAAATTATATCTTTCGCTTGCAACAAATTTTCCCAATTACACATTACCTGCTATATCATTTCAGATTGTAGAAACTGAGAACCAACATTTTTACGGTAGATTCAATTGACTGCTCGAGGCACAAGGCTGAAAACTTGCACTAATCGTACTTGTCTAATAATGAAAAAGAGATAGTAAATGTCTAATCAATCTCGCGAAGATGTAAGTGGTATACAAGAAAATGAACCTTCATAGACGCGAGCAATTAGCTGAAATTTTCTTGCTATGTAACCCGGTCAAGCGATGGCTCCTCATTGTACTGGACAAAGTTAAGCTTTCCCGTTCGAAAATTTCACCATGTTCGAACAGTTACTATAAAATTTCTACAAACTCTTTCATCGCATTTTTAACGCACCTCGCAATTAATTTCTCATGTTCTCCATACTGTTGGAGAGCTGGAGAACTGTTGGATTTTAACACTAACTTCATAATTTTGTTAATTACATTATAGCCATTAGATCACTCGTTTCTTGGCTGTTGTAAAACATTACGTAAAATACAAACCATTTCTCGACGTTACGTTAAAGTTAATGTAACAAATAAAAATTGTAATACGAAGAAAAACTGAAGTGATTCGAACCATTTCTTTCATTACAACATAAAGCAGTGAATAGTTAGCAAGAACTACTTTCAGTTTTATTTTATTCTTCTTTCAATAAATTCTTCGACAGAAAAATACTGACACTAAAATAGTTGCAAATGAAAATTGTATCTTCAAATTATTGGTAGACTGCTGATTTATTTATGCAAAACACAGTCAACTAAAAATTGTACAAAATTTTAGAAACTTTTAGAAAAGAAACAGGTTGAATTCCTCTCTCAAAAAAATTAATTTACAGAAATATAAGTTCCTATAAAAATTTTCTTGATATCTGTATTAAAAGAAAAATGTTCATTATAATAGACAATGCAGTTTAAAATTCACATTATATGTACCAGAATGATATCGAAACTGTATCGTCAACGTGATCTTACGTAATTAATTTTGACCCGATCTGACAATTACGTTGTGCAATTTCACGAAGCCTGTGCTCAACAATAAGATGGCACTAACTATTCCACTATTTGGAGCATGAAGGAGAATTGTCGAGAAAATTGGCATGAAATGGAAAGAAATTAACGAGCCGCTTTGTTTCCATCGGCCGTAAATCTGTCCGGTGATGTTACGACTTTTCCTTTTTTTTTTTTCAACCAAAAGAGGAAATGACTCTTAAAAAACGGAACTGACTTTTGGAGTGTGAGGAACCTCTGTCGTCGGTCAACATGGCCGAAAGATGAGTCCACCGTTCAAGTGGGTCAGTAGGCTGTGGCCCGATGGCACGCCTGAGATCCGGCAAATCTTTTCCGAACACGAATTCCGGACCTACCTTTCACAACCTTAGGGACATTCTTGAAATAATTAGAAAACACGCCTCAATGAAATTAACACATACGTGAAATGTGCTAATTAATTTTGTCTCGGAATAGTTCATACAACGTTTTACATATTTCTTCTACTTTCTCCGTTGTGAACGAGTCTACAGAAGTGCATAGAAAAATAACTTTTTGGTTTGTTTCGTTTATTTTTAATAAATTATTTACTATTTATTTACTTGCTTATCATTGCTTCGTAATGTTTCCTAATTTGAATCTTTGCTAAGTTTTATGGGACATCAGAATATTGATCATTTGTGTTGAAATAATTAATTAGGTCCTTGAAGAGTGTTACATAAGAACGTCTCCATTTCAGTAAAAAAAGACTGTTTCGTCTTGTCATTGCAAAGATAATGCAAAACTTTCAACACAGTCCAATGCTTATAAAATTGGCAAAAGAGTTCAATTCTGAATACGTTGGTAAAAACACCACTAGTACATCCTATTAGTCGAATAGCTATTAATTCGATATTCAATCGGTTGATTACTTAAAGAATTGTGTCTTTCTACTACCTAACTCATGAATCACCTGATTCAAGGAAGTACAACATTTTTGGGGCACCCTGTGTATTTTAAGCGCACGGTGCACACAGCGTATGTTTGAACTCTCTTCGTGGTCATGGCGCGTTCCTTTCTGGGAACCGCAAATAAAGGACGACATCGCGATTTCCTTAAGAAATGCCATTATTCCTGACGCCTGGGGACAATTCGACGGACAGCGTTAGAAACTTGTCGTCGTTCTTCCGTGATTATGGTTGACAATAGAATATGTAACGCTGGATGACTCATTTCACTGGAAGATTACTTTCTCGAAAAGGAAACGATTTCGTGAAAACATTAAGCAATTACGCAGGGGACAAACATCCTTCTGAAATTACTGTGATTCTCCGTAGCATATAGGATTCATGTACAGGGTGTCTTGAAACGAAAGAACTCTAGCTGGAGGTGTAAAAAAGAATGACAGGTCAGGTTGTCAGGTTTCAACACATAATTTTCACCTGTTTTATATTTTCATTGAATGTATAAACATTTTCGAAGAAGAAAATTAAAAACTAATTACTTAAAAAGTTAAGTATGGTCAGTGTTGAGTCAGTAGGATCATCGTCATGTTTCATTAAAAATCTGTCCTGACTCCTCAATCCTATCACGATGTTTACAGAATTAAAAAGGATCGATAGCACAGATTAGGAAGAATGATTTATGGCCCGTGTGAATGTAAATCAAATGAAAATTAGAACCCCGTTCAATTTAAAATTCCAATGACTTCAGTCGACACATTAGATCCTTGCTGACTGGTCTAACTCAAAGTAACAAGAATTGCAGCTTTCCACCGCGATGACGGTTCTCTGTAAAATTGTTTAGACGAAATGCTAAATTTCCGGTTTTCAAAAAACAGACTTTCTCCGAAAGTATTTCATCGTTCTCAAAATTTACATAGATTACTTTTCGGTACAGTGCTTTGTCCGAACGAAACCGAATGATTCAAGTCACGTTTTATTTATGTTTTAAAAAGAGATAAATCTTGCGGTTAAAAATTCTTGCCCAAGTCAAGACACGGTAAAAGATGAATGTTTCCTAATAAATCACTCGATTGGGCTCAATTTAAGAGAAAAAATTAAATATGCAAATCTATGCGTCGCGAATTACGATGGAATGTATAGGGTGTTTCGAAAATCCAGTCAAAAATATCCAAGCTCTTAATCAAGTTCTCAATTCAAGTCACACCATTTATTTTTCAAGAGAGGACCATTTTCAATGTACACCGTTGTTTCAATTTACCATTCACAATATAAAGTTAGAGTAACTCGAGGTGACTGAAAATCTGGACGAAAGGTTTATGGAAATACGTTTATTAGGACTTCTGCACATGATTCTTAGGCGAAGATTACATGCGAACGCGTTGAAACAGATATCAGCGTTGATCGATGCTACGAAGTTGGATCGGTACAGAGATCCATGGTGTTCTTTTCTTCCCGTTTGGTTGCAGGCTGCACGTGGCGGGAGACGCTAGGCACATGCGTGTTTCAATCGGACTTCGGTTTTGCACTAAACTGTGCCTTCAAAAAGTCCGGCCTCTTTCGAGTACGAAATCTTGGAGGTGTCAAAGGCTACGTAGGCTTGGGTGAGTCGAAACAAGCGCCGATGCCGATGGAACAATAACGATGACGTTGCACGATATCATCATTGTCATGTGCTTCCCCTCGCAAGGGATGTGATCTCATCATTCGATCGAGCTACAGAAGATTCAGAAATCTCGCAATTCTTTGGTTATTTATCGAACTATTAATTATACTGTAAATACTTGCGAAGAAAGGCTCCCAGACCGATGAGTCTGATTTAAATCTATCTCTGTGGAATTATTGTAAATATCTATTTTATCGTGTCTATATTATTATCGATATCTTATCTGTCTTATTGTGGAAATCCGGACTTCTGTGTAACCAAAAACATTTGTGTAAACAAAATGTATTGCTGCATCCTGGTGAAGGCCCTAATCTTTTATGGCTTGTAGTTGCTTTGCGTGTGTATTTGAATCACTTACGGCTTCAGCTTATACGATGATAATTGTTGGAGATCCAGCAAATCGTGATAATATTTCATAATGTATTAATAATATGCTTTCTATTTCTAATTATACTCCGTGTTTCGTGACTAATTTTTCCAGCCTACAAAATAATATACTGTCTCATTGAAAAGGAAAAATCCCATGCTCCAGATTCTTACATAAGATGCAAGTTATAGTACACTCTGAAAGTATCTTATAAACGTATAATTATCTATAGATGGACGAATACGAATGAATCACAATTGTTTAGTGAATAAATGAAATTTTTCTCTGCAATCATATTTGCACGCGGAACAACTTTCAATTTCGTAAAAGCAGAAATTTTGGTTTGTCACGTAATATACTTATACTTTTAATATTTTATTAAGGTTACAATGAAGAAATTGTATTAAGGTAACTATTCTTGCCTGTTTTCTAAGAACGTAAAATTTGCTCAACTATGAAAAGGGAGGAGATGAGTATAGATAGTCCTATCAAAATCAAGGCATATTTACATAATCTTTATTGCTCGAGTAATAAAAACAAAGTGTTTTTTATGTTATAAAAGTGACAATTTCGGAATGGAATTACATAGATAAATAAAATTTGCAAAAGTATGGAAAGTAAAGGGACCAGTCAAAAGTTTGATAGTGTTGTCAGAATCAGACGTGTTCGCATAATCTTTGTCGCTCGAGTAACGTTTGGTACGTTTAATGTCCGGAAGATTATGCATGCATTTCACGTGACGAGGTATCCAGTTCGATAGGAAATGATGCAGAAAGTGAAGGAGTATGTCAAGTGTATCGCAATTAATAATGTGAGGCATGTGTACATGATCGAGGGTGACATTAACGATGGCTTTCCGATCAAAGCACATACTTCTGCCTAACCTACTTCCACCGTGCTTTTGCCAATTCGAGGTTGACTATGGAAAAAAAAAGGTTCGCTGCCTTGACCTGGCCTGAATCGTTGACAAAGGTGCCTG
>CM052118.1:18982798-18998373 GCA_028454245.1 Halictus quadricinctus
CATCTATAGAAAATAATTTTGCAACTGATATCATTTCAGTCTATGCATAATCTTAACAGAAAATGATCACCGGGATAATGTTCGTCCATCAATTATTAATTTAAGCATTAGTCCGAATATTTTAGATTGAATGAATTTATATATCTTTTTACGATTGTAGACGCCGCAGATACTCGCAGTTGCAGCCGCAACGCCAGGAAAACTGCCTAACATCGTCGCTGCGATTCCGCCAGCCGGAAGTATAGTAGAACCTGAATCTGCATCGAAACCGGTAGTTGCAAACGGAGGTCTGCCACCATTCCTCTCGATGCCACCATCGTCAGCACAATTAACTGATAGAATTAGCAATAGTCCAACAATTTTGGAGGATGCCGACAATGAAGTATCGAAAGACGATCTTAATCAGGTAATTCAAATTAGAAGCACAATCGAATTAGAAGAACAATAAGCACAACAATATTCTTTAAGTTAAAGGTAAGACTGAGTTGTCTACCTGGAGAAATGGCAGAATTTATGTTAGCTTATGAGCAGTATTAGTAGTGCAGTACTATGATTTATGCACCACTGGTGATACTGCGTTTTCTTAAATATTTATAACCTGTAGAACTTTGGAAATGATGTAAAATTACTTTAAGAATACATTTTTATTAAAAATATCAAAACCACTTGTAGATGTTAACAATTACACGCGATATTGTAGGCGAAAGGGTTAATATTTGAGAATTACAAATGTACACTGATTTATCGATTTTCCTTTATTGATTTTCAGCTGCCATTACCTGGGGACGACGTAGCATCCTCTGTGAATGAAATGACGTTGCTATCTCTCCACCCTATTACTTCCGAAAACAGCCATAACTTCCGCCAACAGCAAACGGAGAAGAGACAATCGTTACCATCGTCTCTGCCATCTTTGGCACCCATTCAAGGAATGGAGACGTCGTTGAAAGCTCTCGCGGAAGCCAGTAACATTACCCTCGAAGCACTGGAAGCTGCTATTTTACTCAGGCAACAACAATTGTTGCGTAAACAACAAGGGCCGACGAGTACAACCACCACCACCACGACAGTAGCTCCTCCCAAAAAGTAAATTTTGTTTCACTCGCACAGTATTTATTACTGTAGTTTCGAAGAGCTGTTAAAAATTGCCGAGCTTCAGAAACCGAATTAAATTAGATGCGCTTTATCCATTTGTTTCCGACTTCGTATAGTAGAATTTAATATCGTACTTTTTCAGTAAGTATAACTCGGGAGCCACGAAAGTGATGAACGCACCTCGAGAATACTATCCCCTGGGTTACGACAAAAATTTCGATGATAATTTCGCTAGTCGCGTTGATCTTCCGGATACGAGCTTCTATTGCGGCGATCAGAAACATTTCCCGGGACTGTATGCTGACGAAGACCTTGGATGCATGGTAATATGCTTTCTCATAAATGATAATCACTAATTCAAAATTGCATTGCGATTCAACCGTACAAGATTATTAGTTTGCATTAATCAATGGAAAGAGGCATTATCAAAAACATTAAGAGGATCTTTATGAAGTTCTCGACTTGTCATCACAATTTGTCATACCTGATTATTGTACAAGTAAATTGTCTGCTTTAATTGCAAAATCCAGGAAACACATAGACACTTATTTCTTTCCTTAATAATTTAAACGAATGTAATACACAGTGTCGTTAAATTTGAAATGTTTTAAACATCTCGTAAATGTATAAAATCCGCAGTCTAATGATTATTCATGAATAATTAAACGTTGTTCGAACAGTTAACGATCAGTGATGTAAGATACTTGAATTGTGAATGATGGACACAGTGGTGCCCTAAACATTCTGTACGCAAGACTTCAAAGAACGAAAGTACATTACGTAAATATAACTGTAGCCTGTCCTTCGAAAAGAGAGTGCTGCTATGGTCATAATAGCTGCCCATTACACTCCAATCACTATACCCATGACATGTGGGTAACAGATCAACAATTATGACTGTCGGTTTACTTCAAGTGTCTTTCGAAACACACGGTACAGAAATCAACGGAATTAATGAAGCAGTGACGTATAATATTAACGCGTTCGCTAGCAACGTCATACGATATTAAATTAATTTTATACATGTCGTTATTTAAAATGATAACCTGCAGCAGGATAATCAGAGGACTTATAACTTTTCCGTGTCAATATCTTTTCTCAAATTGTATAAGAGATTATTTACGTTTGGCACGGTCGACGCGGTCACAAGAAAATAGTAGCCCTACACGATCTATGTCACAGCACGGACCCGAGGATTGGACTTAGATCAAAACTTTACTGTAATACAGTATCGTAACTATAGTTGCTGAAATAAATTCTAGTAATGAACGTGTCAACGTATTGAATATCTATTTGAACGAAGACAATCATTTAAAATATTTCACAAACTGTGCAGCTATTTTTCTAGTGTCATAGCATTTTGATATTAACAGCTGCTCAACAAGAGCATTCGATTTATGCATAGAATTATGTATTATAATGCTATTGAATGTTGTAGAAAATTTTGGGTAATGGGGCTTTTGAAAAATTTTCTTACATGAAGTTCAGCACCAGGCCATTGTAACAATAATCATTGTATTCTGATTAAAAATTTCTGTGTACTCAGGTATTCCACGTCTGCGCACTAACTGATGATGGACTGATTATGAAGAGTTTCCTGTGCCCCGAATCGACGTTGTTTGACCAAACGATTCTCAAATGCAACTGGTGGTTCTACGTAGACTGTAAATCATCGAAAGGCCTATACGACAGCAACATTCCCATCAGCAAGAGCTACCAGCTGATGAAAGCTCTCGCGTTCTTCTCAGCATACAAAAACCATGACAACAGTACAACCAGTGCTCAAGAAAGCTCCGAATCCGATAGCTCCTGAACCTTCTAAGATGTAGGCGAGTCGTCAATCTTCACTAAATAGTTGTACATCTATAGTTAGATTTTAATCGGTTCTACGATTGCCAATTAATGTTCTCCTAATCCATTAACTCTCGAATTAACTTGAATCGTCTCAACGCCGAATTATTGCGTGTACTGGCGAGGATTTATTTATACGTTAATACGTCGACTGCCACGTTGGTTATATACAGGTGACACTATATTTTCATCGGGTTTAGAAATTAATTTTTACTCAGAAAATTTATTGTGTCTTTATAATTTTGGTTTCGTTAACTAATTTTCTCCGATTTCGTAAGATTTTCTAAAGTTTGTAATTCGGCAATCGACGTGTTAATGAATTAAGTTTCATTTTTTGTGGGGGGAATTAATGGATTACAAAGAATTGTTTTAATAAATATGTAAGTCTAGGCATATTATTCAATTTTTCGTTCTGCAGTGTAACGATTCTTCTCGATTGACCGAGGATTATAGTGACAGAAAAACTTATTTTATCATCGAATAATTTTATCAAGTTACAAATACGACAAAACTTTAATTTGTTAGATTGTTCGTGTTTCTGTAAAATTCGCGGTCAGCAAATAACTATAAACACTGCCGATGTTATCGCAAAAGGCGAAAGTATGTACATATAATTTATTGCGTTAGTAGGTAGTATCTGTAGCAAATAATTTTTTACAATAACGACTGTAAATAGTTATCATGTTGGTCTCTTCTTCGTTGATATGGCTTGTTCAATAATAATTCTATTTTCCATAAGAACGGATTCTGTTCTTACCCTAAGCTTACCTTATAGTTTTGTGCAGTTTTGGAAACTTCAATTGACATTCAATTTAACAATGATTTTATTTGGTGAAGAGGGAGAACATTATTACGTAGAAAGCGTAACATTTATTATGGCAAGTAAAGATAACGGAAAATAATACAAATTAAATACCAATGTTGCCTTATTACGATGTACACAGTCAGTCTATAATTTCTCGTCGATGATCACGTGTTAATCGTCGCTTGAAATTTAATGATACCGAAGGCACAATCCTTGTACGGTCCTTGATAACTTCAATAGTTAGTGTGTTCTAGAATGCCTACGATTATCGCACTTGATAAATAATTCGCTTTCTAAAAGGTACAAAACGTTACAAATGTTATAATTTACTATTGATTACGAAAGCGCGGACCGATTAGATTCGCCGAGGAGTACGTGTCGAGTTGTTAATGTTCATAGAAAACATACAAATCTTAATAATATACTTTCGTGGGCAGTGTGTCACCTTTTGCCGCAAGGTGTTCTCGAATTATAGCTGAAATTAATGAACAGGAGACGATGAGTGCAGTGGCGGATTTGATGGGGGAGTTATAGGGGCGGTAAAATCCGGGGGCGGAAAATTTTTGGAAAAATATTAAAGGCACAAGTCGCGCCAATGAAAACAAATAAATGAGAATGTTAACTCCTCCCGAAATCTGAAAAATAAGTCGAACAAAATTAGGGTAGTGTTAATGCATTTTATTGAGAAAAGGGAGCGAGAAGGGAGTTGGCCCTTTAAGGCCCTTTGGCGCCAGAAGTATAAATCCGCCACTGGATGAGTGAAATTCTAAGGCAAGTTCGCAAACTTTCGTGACTAAATATATAGATAAATATGATTGTGAGTTTTGTTAGATATCCGAGAAAGTACCTTAAGCATGTGCGAGAGATACCTTCTAAAACATACAAGTTTGTTACAGTTCTAATGCTATGTTACGTGTCTTCTTAATCGGTGAAATTGTATCTATAATTCTGAAACGCCCTGTATAGAAATCGACGTCGAAAACTCTATCAGACGGTGTGATGGTAAGTAGAACTCTACACGTACATACGACACTTACCGTAATTCAGTCGCAAGTCTAACTATTCGACGTTACATTCATATCGAAGACACGTCCGATCAATTAGAACTCACTCTACTTCTTGCTTCGCTCTAGAGCACGAAAGGCAGCAAAGCTGTTGGTAGAACTGGTAAGTGCAGAGCCGGGCTTGCGCCACTAAGTTGCAGTTCGATATACTGTCCTTGCAATGAGGATTCTCTTCTAGAACTGAGAATAACACAACCACATTGTGAATTCAATATGTTCTCTACCGCATAAGTGTTCGTAAAAGTCAAACAAAGTCAGAGCAACTTATTCCTGACTAGAACTACTAGATATTTATCACGGCAATTACTTTAGCAACCTTTTCGCACTTTGCGGATGCAAAGAAAGTTTGATTTACTTAATAGGTAGCAATAGAAATTGATTTTGAAGTTTGATCGAAACATTGCGCCACCTATAAATGATCGATAGAATTGTTTAAAATACCGTTCGAGATTTCTGGATCGTCTTGAACTTGCAGAACCCTGTGATGATTCTCGGAGACGTGCACGTCGTCCTTGCAGGGATAATCGTTGCAGGTCCTTCGTGGTATAGGTTTGTCGTTGTCCTTGCAATGGAGTTCGTGGGGTTCCGGCGATTGGCCATTTCTGTTTAAACATTTCACCTCTCTTTCCTGAATGCCTTTTCCGCACGATCGGGAACACTGGAAACATTACGTTCATAAAAGTCTAGCCGCGCGTGTCACGAAATTGTGAAAACATTAAACTATACATAATTGTAAACTGGAAGTGCCAACAATGATCTGATACTTCCCAGCAAGAATATAAATATAAAAATTGAGTCGCTAATATTACTTCCGTCCAATCCGATATGAACCACGTGGACTCGCATGGTGGACCGTTACATGGTCTTCTGGTTTCCGGTTTGGTTGCAGGACAATATATGTCGAGGCCCATTCGGAGCGATCCACGAAGAGTGGTTACACAGACTGCTTCTCTGACCTGTTCACCTGAGTCACATTGCGTAGAGCACTGAAAAATAAAGAGAGAACACTGGAAATTTCAAATTAAATAAACATTCAATCTCTCTGCCATTGCAGTAACACGTATAGTAAATTCTCGATATATGTCAATAACACACGGGTCTTGTCAGCGATGTTGTATGAACCAGTGTGGCTAATTTAATTTGAAATTAAATACAGAAGTCTCTGTTGAAATCGAGCGTTTTAATTTTAATTTAAAAATTCTTGGCAACGAATAAAACGTATGGAGATTGAAAATAATTGTTCCAGGGAAAGATTTAACTTTATCTTTCGTCTTTCCTGCTTCCGTTGTAAAGAAACTAATAATTGTACCTCTGACCAGGGTCCTGTGAACCATTGTCCGCTGCAGGTCCTGTTACTAGAGCAAGTTCTTGTAGTTTCGGGTCGAGTCGAATGATCGCAGAATTCCAGATGCGTACTGCTTTCGCAGAAAACTTTCCTAGTTTGCACGCCTGTTCCGCATTCGGATGAGCACTGGGACATTGCGAGCATACACGTCTCTTCATAGAATCAGAAGTTTGAGAATTTCGGAAAAACTTCGTGCAAATTCTTACCCCTTCGGACCATTCAGTGTACAACCACTGTGGACTCTGGAGTCCGGTGGAAATGGCGGTTAACGACGGCGCTTTAGTCGAACAAGGTCCATAATCGCAGTGCTCTTGAGTATCAGGCTTCGCTTCAAGATCGCAGGCAGGTCCTTGTGTGACGCAAGTTGCCGTTCTTGTCCTCTTACCTGGCCCACAAGACGTGGAGCACTTTAATTCGAAAAGGACTAATTAGAACACGTCTTACTTCCCGTAACTTTCATATTTTAATTCTAGACTACAACAGCTGACTCCCAGTACGTAATTGTAAAACGATTAAACTAACAAGAGAAAATTCATTAATTATGGTACAATTGTTCTCGTAGGTAATACATTTAATATTACTTCAAATTACCCCAGGAATCGGCCTTTTCATGGAAGTACATTTTTGGGACACCTTGTATATTCTGTGCTATTCTTCATATGACAATATGATTTCGATTAAGTTTATAAGACATACAAGAAAGCAGGCTCGAAAAGTATCTACCATCTCTTGGAGGTGTCAACACAACTCTGAATTTATTGTCCCTATTGCGTAAACAGCTACAGCAAAAGCGATGAGCTCTTTAATGTGAAGAAATGCTCTACCTTACACACTGTATAATTGTTAAGTACGATTTACTGTACTCTTCTGGATACACCAGAATTGCTTTCTAAGATAAATTTGGATTAACCGTGTAAACGCAATTTACTGTTTTCGAGCGTGTCAGATTTATGAACCACTAAAACCGAATATGGTGTTCGAGATGCGTAATATGCAATAGGAGAAGATTAATACCGAAGACCATGTGCCCACGTTCCATTGCGGAGGCGGTATCGTCGTCGGCGTTATTTTCGCATCGTATTCACACGCCGGCATTTCACAAGGCTCGCTCGTAGGATGAATTTTCGGCTCCGCGCAGGCGCCATCAGCTATCCTCATTACCAACGATGGTTTTATTTCTTGTACGCATTCTAACTCGCGTTCACGAGTCCCGGTGCCGCAAGTGACGGAGCAGTGGCTCCAAGGACCGGCTCTCCATCTTTACGAAATTAAATAACTTTATAATCGATTCACTCAAATCAGCCTAGAATTTCGAAATCTCTGAAAATCATCTTAACGTCCTCAGCGCTTCAAAAATTACTGAAACTTCGCATTTTCAAATTTTTACGTGTGTGTCCTGATGTTATATATTTATTTAGAAATATTTTTATGGTAAGATTAAGCATCCCATATGCTGACAAGTAGAATTTTTATACAAAATAAATAGTGTCTTCATTCTTTGCAAGATACAGGAGCTGAACGGATATTAATTTTTATCTTGTTAATAATTTAAATGAGCTAAGAGCAATCGATCAGTATTGTTAAACATTTTGAATGAGATAGGCGTGATCGAACGGCATTGTTAAATATTTAAAATGTTTTTACTGTTTCAAATAGCTTATAAATTGTTTTTGAGTTTTTAAAAATCAAACTGGTTTTTAAATTGCAAATGTGAACATTTTGTTACACCTACTTGGGCGGGCAAGGTGTGGTATTGCAACGTTGAACGTCTCGTGGCTTTTCTGTGTGACATCTTTTCCCAGGCACCACTGTTTGCGTGTGCTCTTTCATGCACACATATTTTAACATTTGGAAACCTTGATGTTAGAAAAAAGGAAGGATATATTAGATAATTCTACCGTTTCTCGCGTTAACAAAATTCTGACTCGATGCTGATCATTTTTGAAAATAGTTGGAGCTAATATTTTGTATACCTCCGCCACAAGTTTGGCTGCACCCGGTGTAACCGACTGCCTTCCAAACGAATTTTCTTTTTTTGTATCGCCTCGAAAAGTACGGCGATTGCGTTCCATTGTTGACTGCAGAACCACTTTCTATTCTGAAAAATAACGATAACGGTTGCACATGTTTCTTCAGTTCAAGAAACTTCTGATTTCTTCAGAAATATATGTTTTGAATTCGAACATTTAAATGCAAATATAATACCTCCTGTTTAGGGTATTCGGTATGATTGGCTCTCCAGCTTTACTAGAAACTGTAAGTAATATATAATTATTCTTTCTATGAAAAATGAAATCTTCTTGTTATTATTAAAACAGAAATGTTGTATTTAATATTGCAATGTATACCTGTTTTATGCCCAAAATGAGTGTTTGTTGGGACGTTCCCATTTCCAGGGATGATGTATCGATATACTATACCCGGATTTGGTTCTTGGTATAGAACCTAATGGAAACAGTGATATACAGACTTTACATACAATACAATAAAATATGTTATGAATGGGTCGCAAACTGTAGTCCAAGCTAGGTACAAAAAAATGTATTAAATATGTTAAAATATTCACCATAACATCGATTGGCTCTTGCAATGGACCAGTAGCAGAGAAGCTTTCCAGATGTTGTGATCCTTGACGGAGGTACACAAAAGTTGTTCCAGCTGCTTGATATTTGCCGGATAAGTTGATATTGTAATTCCCATTGAATAAATAGGTACCATTTTGCAATTTGATCGCTGAAAATGTAATTGCACATTTTAATCCACATCAACGCTTACTTCCAAATTTTCTGTCACTGTCATGTCGCAATGCAACAATACTGGAAAATAGTAAATTTACAGTTAATGTAATAATAATAGTAAAAATACTATTAAGTTGACAAATATTGTATTAAGTATCTGTTTCGAAATTGATCGATTTCATTATAATTTTTATAAACATTATTGTCGGATCTCCTACACTTTTCCTCTCCGATTGATCACGATTAAAGCATGAACGACAAAAGCTGATAATTTTTCTAATAACAATGCTCGCAACACGTGACGAAACCACATTTCACAAAGTACATTTCGCGATATGAATTAACTCATTCACGAGTGCATTAGAGACTATTAGAGAGATCACGATCGATAAACCTAACAGCCGCCCCCCGGTGTTAATTATTTCACGCTCGTGTCATGCGTTGAGAAGTAAATCGCATAATCAGTCATGTAATGAAACGTATAGTCATTCACGGGGCTAGAATACGGGAATCGCTGTTACTGTCGGTGTCGTGTACGCGATATGATACGTTAGAAATATAGACACGTCATTTGTTAAATGACGCGCGCGCCGATTACCGGCTGGTTGTCTTTCATCTCTCTTCAGGCGTAGTCGAACGAAACATTAGTGATATTAGATTGATATTAGCAGCCATTAGAGAGCAAATTCGTTCGGAGGAAAATGTGCAATCTCTTTATCTCGTGCGGTGAAATAACTAACACTTTCATTATTTCAAATTATTGATTGCTTCGCGAGTAATTTCAAGTGGACCGACCAGTGAAATATTAGTAAGCATTCAATTATTATT
The DNA here is from genome assembly GCA_028454245.1 of Halictus quadricinctus. Lineage (NCBI taxonomy): Eukaryota > Metazoa > Arthropoda > Insecta > Hymenoptera > Halictidae > Halictus > Halictus quadricinctus. Next base: position 18,992,525 of record CM052118.1, read on the forward strand.
TTCAAAACGTCGCAATGGATTATGTAGGCGTTAGAAAACATAAACGTGTTCTATTAACACAGCTTACCCGAAGGTTTCAGTTTCCGACATAAACCCGACGTTTCAATGCGAATCGTCATCGTAACTTCGAGGTAATGCCAACAAAGCCTTCTATTCTGTTATGAATTTAATATAGACACGCGAAACGGTTGTCGGGAACTCCTATTAACGCTGACGAGATTGATCACTATTCTAAAACCTTCGGATAGTTTCACGTTATTTCACACCTACCCAGCCCCTTTCATATCCAAAGAATGGCCACACTTCGGAAACGTTCTGCACAACATTTAATCTTCCCAGCGATCTATGACACGTCGATTGACCGCCGTAAAAATCCCGATCGCAATCGTTTAGCCAAGAATTATACCCCCCCCCCCCCTTCTCACAAGGGCGCTAGTCGGCATGGATTTTACGACCGTTCGATTTATGCGATCCGCGATAGATACGTTCCAGGAAACGGCGCACTATACAATTCATAATAGCACTTTTTTCAGTTTCGCAAGGTGCTGGAAAATGAAACTGATAATTGGGCTGCGGAATTTTATGCGTTTACAACATGCGTTCTCAGGATGACAGGCAACGAAACTGTCTGCACGGAGAATATAATAAATTTGTACTCATATTATACAAATATCTGCAGATTGTGTAATAAATTCATTCTTATCGGTGACGGTATGTATTTCAAGATGTGTTGTTTGTGAGTATAAACTTGTATTAAGATTTGCAGAATTCCGTAATACACTTAAAGATTCGAGACTGAAAGATGGAAAAGAAAATGGTGGACCGACACCGAGTGATAATAATGAAACAGCAAACTTGGTTGAGCAAATTTTCGTTGATCGACCTGCAAATGAGTGGTAATCCCGAGGTGTTCGTAATAATCTGATCGCTCACTGCAAATATACGCAATGAAATCGAGACGAGTGTATAAATCTGTCAAGCGAGAACCCGGTTAGGTTTAAATAAACAAATCTCGATTCTTATCGGCGGTGTCATAGCCAGCACACGTCAGGAATTATCGAGAAATCCGAGAAACCAGATTCTCGAAGCGCAACACAGTGTGTGACGTGCTTATCAACAGCTGTTGCAGTGGATTTGCTACAGACAGCTCTCCACGTCCCACTTAGCACGCAAACTGGAGATTGGATTACGAGAGGGTTGATGCTGCAAGGACTCGTTCGTCCTACGGATTCTCGTACGATAGCAGCGTTGATAATAAAGGGCGATCGCGAGACCGACGAGGCTGATTGCTTACAATCGCGAACAATCATGTCGCGACCGATTCGCTCGGTGGCACAGTTCATTAAAATCAGTTTGCCGCGGCTCGAACAGGACTCCGTGTGTATCAGCCCGATTCAATATTGCCAGGCAACCTTCGTTTGATCCCATTTCTCTTCATTCGTTATGCGCTCGTTCGTGTTCCGCTTTATTATCCCCCGACGCTTTCACGCCTTTGTTGTCGAACGACGTGTTTATGATTCCATAAATTCGCGTGTTTTCTGCCCTGTCCGTCGTTCCTTCGACGCGACCGACACCGTCATCCAATGATGATGTCATTCAGGTACGGCTGAGTCTCCGAGATTTCAATTAAAACACGTTCATCGACGGCTTTGCGTAAAATAAAGCCAATTTGGCGATCTACGACTCGAGGAGAGTCCATGAATTGATTTATGCATTGACTGCAAAGTGGAGAAACGCAAAACCGGGTTAAACTGCAGCTCGGGAAACCAGAAGTTTCTAACCTTTTTTAATGAAATCCTGTAGATTTATTATTGAAAATGCCGAAAATCCAAGTTTCAATCCTAGGACATCACTTAGTTGAATGACGCTAATACTAGTATTAAATAAAATCGTGTTAACTGCCGAGCCGAAGCACGTGGAGATTTGTCAAAGTGATTTGTACACTGACCACTGCGAAACTTTGAAACGAAGATTTACTGCTACAGATTGTTGTTGCAACCTGAATTTGTTTAACCTTAAACGGGAAAGTGTGTCACGCAGATGCGTGCAGCGTGGCAAGCGCTAAATTCGTAATCGAAGTAATCCAAATAACACTAATCACACCAGGCGATACGTGCACACGTGGAATTTAATCCGGAAATATTCTCGCAATGGAGTTACAAGATTCCAAGAAGTACGACCATAAGTATCGCACGATATTATCGCGAATATGTTTCCAGAATTTCAATGCCGCGCATTGTCTGAATAGCGGACAGTATTTCTATACGACAAGTTCTACTGCATTTTCTGTCGTGCCTAAAAATACAACGGCGCTAAATATACAATTGTCACGCCCTTACCCAAATAATTCTCCGTGTGTCGCAATTGTGTCACGTTCAGAGCCAAAGCACCTCGAGGAACTGTAGCCACTAGATTGTAACCCAGCTCCAAGGTCGGTTCCGTGAAAATCCCATCGATCAAGTGTCCACCGCAATAACTCGAGAAACACTGCAACCAGAATTAGCACGGCGTTAATTCATTATTCATGTATTTATTGAATTTTCTGCAGCCACGACAAGTTTCATAATTCCCGAGCTGTTTTCGATCGCGAATTTCACATGCGTTGCAACGTCTACATCGTATACAGTAATTAAAGGATTATGTTCAGGCATTTTATCAGCTAATTAATTATTCAGTACTTTAAAATTCTCACTTGCTGCGAGTGCGTTCAATATGGATTTCTTTCTCCTTTCAGCAAGTGCTACAGTCTTTTACAAAGTTGCGTACTTTACAATTTTCGCAAATAATTATTTTAGATTGCAAGATAGCTGCATTTTGTAATCGTTTACATGCGTGCACCGAAGGATCTAGAAGGTAGAGAACATGAATTCTGTAAGGACTGTCATCGTACTGTAAATAATTATTATAAAAGATATCGGAAGAAGGTTACATAAAATTTTAAAAGTGTGATTATGCATGCGTGGAAGGGTTCGAAAGACAAAAGAATTTTGAAATAATTGTTGGCACTTTTCAGTATACGATTAACTAAAAAATACACATACTTGCTACATCATAAACAAATGTGAAACCCACTTTGAAACATATTTCTGTTTACAATCCCACCTCGAACAGTGATGAAACAGTATCAGAAAAGGAAATGCGCTTGCCTTAAAATTGTTAAGGGATCAGGTTTCCAGCAATTGAGGCCGACACCTTATGCAGTCATACGTATTTGAGTAGGTGACCACTCTAATCACTCGCAACAGTGTGGTAATCCTTTGTTTTCCCGATGAAACATGACAATTTCGTTGTCGCATAAATTATAAATTCAATGCATTTCTCACTGCAGGTACCGATTAGTCCGAAAACCTACCTTCCTTATACAACATTTTAGAAACATTATGGAAGTAACAATCCATTATTCCTACACATCGATTACACTATTTTTCAACCAATATCTTAGGTTTAAAAGTATTTTCTGTGAACATCAATCACTCGTCAACAAACTTGCAAATAGTTTTATTTTTCAGATGCAGCATCCTACCCCTCTCTAGTGTATTTTTATTTCACTGCAAACAACTATGTTTAGTGTAATTTTGCTTCGCCGTATACTGACCCAAACACTTCTGTTGGGCTCAGATATTTTATTCATCAGGGAATAATGTCGCAAACGAGTGCAGGTACTTGAAACTTACCGAGTAGCAAAGAGTATTTGTGCAAGTAGTCAATGCAAAGAAAAGTTCGGGAAACAAGCACTCGAGTGAAAAATTTCATCTGGCACACAGTTCCTCGAGCGTCGACGCAGCTCGTGTAGAACGGAAATTCGCGAATCGCATTCATGCCGCCATTCATCTGGTCATTCAGAATCGCCGATGTCCGGGGAGTAATTAGTCAAAACAGAAGTGCTGTTTACACACGTGGCTGCTTAGCCGCGTCTGAGCAAACAGCCCGCAGCGTTATTGAATCAAGTAGATCCGAGCCGAGAGCCGGCGACGCGAATTAGTAAGTCACAACACGTGTCGCGTGACACGTGTTTGGACGCGCGAAACCACGGCGAAAATTATGGCTGTGACTGCGCAAATTTAGCCCCGTCGCGTCGCGGACCTCTTCGGGCCTCGGCTGCGTTCCGTCCTCGAAACTTCGAATCCAGCCAGCTGTCGAGTGCACCGGAAGTCGAGGAACCGGACGTCGATACATCGATCGAGGACCACTCGTGCCCACTGACAGCACTCACACCAAGAATCTCAAGAACTTCTACGGTGGCAGACGCATACATTATATTTGCGTTATCTTTGTCGTAAAAATTAAAGAACGTTTAACCCTTTCCACTCGGAGCTATTTTAACTCCGAAACAAAACATTTCTTCCGACCTAGAATACTTCCTTTCTATATATTTCTTTTGGAAACTGAAATGTTCAGTAACTTATTAAATACGAAATATTTTACTAGCGGTGCCTTACACTCACCGTTCGAGTTTTGAAGATACAATTTATGAACTGTTTATCTGGATATTTCTCAAACTAACGTTATTCTAAATGATAGAATTTAGGGCCACTGTGCAGCGTGAGTAAATAAAAGAAGAATGATCTCAGACGGAGGCAATAAATTCTATTATCGATGAAGAATAAGAAATATCCAGAGTGCACTCGTTTCAGTAATAAAAATCCTGAATCCTGGCCAATACTGTGCCCACAATTATATGTGTCAGCCATTGTACGTGCTTCCGTCAAGGACCAATCCGCGTTGCATCGGGCGAATTTGCATGAAATACCGTTTCGATATTAATCATCCTGCTATGACGGTGTTATTAGCATTCGTGGTCCGCGCCTATGCGGCCTTATGCGATTTTAATCGGGAATAGAATAAGATATTGCAATCGTTTCCTGGAAAAGGATTCTTTGTCTCCTGGCAGAGGATACTCTGTGATTAGTGGCTATGCAAATCGGAGAAGCTGGATTTGCATTGGCGCGCGAGACGGTCAGCTAGAAAATAATGTTGCGAAAGGAAAAAAAACCTGACGTATATTGTAACATTGTGATTCCAGGGCTGATGAAGTTGAACAGGATTTAAGGCGATAAGGAATTGTATGTTAAATTGCGCGGTACGTTACGTGGGTTAGCGTAACATGGGCGTGGAATCGGTATATAGGACGCGAAAGACGAGTATAAATTATAGGGAAGACCACATGGCTATGTAGCAGCGAGTGCCTCGGTGGTGATTCAAGTCGGATCTGGAACTTCGTATCTATTACTACCGTTTGATTGGGTGATTAATCACTGATGGCTTTCTTGAATGTTCTATTCTATTTCGGCTGCGTACGTAGTTTCGCAATTCGGGGATGCATCACGGCCGACACCATGACGTCAACACATTTATTTCGTGCTTCTACAAGTATTCTACTTTACCAAGGTTACCGCGACTCTGTCGACAGACGGTTTCATTCTGATTGAATAATTATTAATCCGTTCGGTGCTAACAGGTTATTCGATTCTTTTCAGCCGAAATAAAATTCTTCTGTTATCGATACGTAAGCAACGAAGTAAACGTAGCTGTACCCATCCCATGGGACAGCAGGTTACAATATTCATTGAAAACATTTTTTGACACTGGACTGGCGAACCTAACTTGCTCTTAATTTTTTCTCTCGCAATTATTGAAATTAGAAATACAGTCGGTCTGGAAAGTATTCGTACAGTGACAAATTGAAAGTAAAACTGTGTATATTCATGCCAATAATAAATTTTATGAGGAAAAAATTATTAATAATATATATATATATATTATAATAATTAATTATTTCCCTTCAGCATTACGAAAGAATCAACAAAAACAGATAAATGTGCAGAAACAGACGCGTAGAAAGTATTCAT
>CM052118.1:19002831-19037572 GCA_028454245.1 Halictus quadricinctus
GCGTAGGTACGTATACTATACTATAGTACTGTACTCTAGCGTGCGTAGGTACGTATACTATACTATAGTTCTATACTATAGTACTTTACTATAGTGTGCGTAGGTACGTATACTATACCGTAGTTCTGTACTATAGTGCTTTACTATAGTGTGCGTAGGTACGTATGCTATAGTGTGTGTAGGATAGTATAAGAATAGTTCTTGTCACCGTCTAAATTCGTTTCTAGCTCTCTCTTAATCTAAATTTCATGAATATTTATTGTAATAATAAATGTTCTTGTTTAGTTGAATATTGATCTAATTTCACGTAGAAAATGTTGATATAGCAGTTCAGTGTGCAGGGGTTAAGGATTCTTGTCTGCCCTGCGAAAGTAATGTCCTCTGACGATTAGAATTCACGACACGTACGTTTACCTCGTTAGAGAACTATAAAGACGTTTGTCGCGACAGAAGGTTTATTTATAATGATAAAGGAGACGTCGCGGGCAAATGCATTTATAGGAAGCTACAAAACATTCGTAATTTATTACAATGCCTCAACCTAGAGAATACACGGCCCGCTCGTGGCACGCAAACGAGGAAACGCTGTAACAACCCGTACTTCCTGGATGGATGTATGCAGCTTATCTACGGCTGAAAGATATATCGAATTTTTAATTCGATCTATCAAACTATCAACTCGTACACGGACACCGCGAATGTACTCCTTCAAGCTATCAGCATTGTATACCACTACTGAGCCGCCTTTTTTAGATAGCAGGTAATGGCTTTTAGTAGTTAACACTTTCCGCTTATCAAATATTAGAAACGACCAGGTGAAAATATTTCAAAAATATTAGACACGATTTCTTGTAGAAAGTGATTTCTTGCAGCATTCCTCGATTCAAAGGTTTCATTGGAAAATGTTTAAATGCCATAGAATGTTTAACATTGGAATCACCGAGCACCAAAGGTGACTAATTTATATTGCATTTGAAAAATAACGAGACTGTATTCATTGAGACGTTGCACAATTATTTTTAAAAAATATATGTAAGTGTTCAAAACATCTTTACTAAATCAACGAATCTAAAATCAGTGATTTTAACAGATTCAGTTGTTGTGTTAAATATCAACGAATTCAATAAATAGATTACGGATCTCTTTGCAGGATAAAAATTTCCTCCCTCGGTTGTAACAAACTGTAGTAAATTAGAAAATTTTGTGAACGTATTAAATTATGAATAAAACACAATTGGCAGAGTTGGACTATAGGTTAAAGGTTAAAAGAGAAATGGATGAAATATATCGTAGTAAAAATTGTTAAAAATCTGAATAAGTGGGGAATTGTAGAAGAAAATTTCCTTGGATGTTGTTCCTGCTGTATTGTAATAAAAATGGCTAAAAATCTAAGTAAATGGACATAAAAGGAACATAAAATAGTTACATTTACAACTTTCACGGCAACCAGTTACGCAGAATTCTTCTATCCCATTGAACCTTTCGCAATCGTGAATGGATCATACTCGAGCGATAACCCGAAGAATGTTAAAGCAGGTATCCACTGATATGATTGATGAACAGCCCTATGAAAGAAAGTTAGGGGAACGCGGCTGGGTGTGAATTTGGATCAAGGATAAAGTCGGATCTCGCGTCTGCTTCCTGCAACACTTTAAAAGCGGTCGGGATCTATACGCGGCTGAATCTGTTCTAATCTGTTATCCGACCGGTCTAAGAATACGCGTCACTCGCAACATTTACCAAGAGGAATGCGATCCGCACGCAATATGGAACTTCCTAGACAGACCTTGGACATCGCGGACGGGATTCCGCTCGTCCGCGGAATCGAGGAAAAAATCGGCGTCGCTCGTCGTCCGTAATTAAACCCCGGCGGTAATTTACGAGCGACGTCTCAAGCATGCTAATAAAGCGCCTTCTTTGTCCGTCAAAAACTAGCTCGCCGTTCCGTTTTTTGTAATCGATCGTTAGGAAGTATCGTGATATTTTCCCCGCGAGTGAACATGCCCGGCTCCGATTCCGATCATTGCGATTACTTTGATTTATGCGACTACTTGGGTAATCACGGAGCCGAACCTCTCTATTTCAACCATTCACATCTTCTTTGCAGTCGAGCATAATATAGCAATTAATAGACGTTTCATCCAATGGCCAGAATTTTTTTCTCCGATTTCTCTGCATCATAAACTTTTATGCATCCTTTGCTGTTGAGGCGGTACTGCCAATGATCAAAGAACTCGACCATATCGATCCTTTCGCGGGTTTTAGATCTTTTTACTATGTAGGATCTTCATGCAGTAGATCTCTGATTTCTTCTACGTTTCATTTCTTTTATTTTTGATTTCTCCGATTTTTTTATGTCAGAAATTCGATTTTTACTTACGATTTAATTTTGTTTCTAAGGGTGTACATAAATTTTAAATTCCTAGCAGTCGGTTTAAATTTACTAACTATCTAATTACATTAAGATGAGAAAAATCATAAAAATCGCCATCAGTTTTGCAACAACTTAATCCACTGCATGAAATTGTGTGGACGTAGATAAGCCAATCTGGGAATGTTAAAGCGTCATATTTCATAAGAAGCATACGAGTCACAAATGATTAAATTGCGAATATTTATGCAAATGATAATCTGTGTGGTCTAATCGACAGAAACGGGAATTAAACAGAGGCCAACCCACCTCATTAAAGATTCTACCAGATTCCAAATAACATGAAAACGGTATTCAATCTTTCTTCATCCATTATACTATACTGGATTTCAGGTAAATCGTGGGTGGATTCTGGCTATAATTAACCAAGAAATGATAGTTATCGTACTTCGCTTTCTGAAGTGTTATACGTTACTTCTGGCGCGATAAAACTGTTGAGATCTTCGATTAATTATGAAATAACTGTAATTTCATGACTACTATATTTTATACTTAAAGGAGCTGTTGTAAAACTCAGTCTATTAAACTGAAACTTTTATTCTACACATTCTTGTTTAAATAAGATACTTTCATTCTCTTGAAAATAGAAAAGAGTTCTAATTAAATAGAAACATTTATTCTGCTCTGAAGAAATAAATTAATAAAACCCTAACTTTCATATTTTACGCTTACATGTCTGTTGAAAAACATACGATCCTCTAGAAATTTTATTAATCGAATTTTAAAACAAATACTTTTCCCCAAGGGTTTGATTACAGCTCTCGATAAATTGACTTGACAAAGCGTTTCATTGCTTTTTTGTTACAATGATTTTTCGTTCGATGTACTTTGGACGTCGAACGATTTCAGCTGCGAACATCCGCCGCGTAGGATTCGCCTAAGTTTCGTGAGAGAAAGAATCTCTACAGAGGCGCGTACGTTCCCATGATCACCATTTTATTCGTCATAGTTCCTAATGGACACGAAAAAAAAAACCGGTTTAAACGAGACGGTCGCGAGTCCCGATGTCCCGAAGTAATCTTAAAATACAAGCATTCATTAAGGAATGCGCGAGGAGTATTTACCTTTTGCCAGCGACAACGTGACCCCCCTCGTTAGGCCATTGCAAATGGTAATAATAACGCTGATTAACGTAATGACAAATACCCGCGACGATTCATTAACGGCTTGACGCGTAAACATTGCTGAATTTACGGAACACGCGGCACCGATTCGTTGAACGCGTTCTGCTTCACTCACGTTGGAATTCGCGAACCGCGTTTCACTATCGTTTTAGAGAATTAGACTCATCCATTCTGAAAAATATTGGCCTGAAAAATATTTGAACATTCAATTTCCGATTTTCGAGAAAGAATAGTAACAACGATAAACCTGAGTTCATTCTAAAAGCTTTATTAACGAAATTATGATAATTTAAATATCTTCGATTTGTCGAGAGTGTGTCTTTTATGAGAGTTAATTAAAACGTAAAAAAGAACGACAGAAAGTTAAATACTTGAAAAATAGTGAAAGAATATTTTTGTCTATATTTTCCGTTTTGTATTTAGTTCTTCGATCACTGATGGACGATGAATTGGTTGAAAGAACTATTCCGAGAGGTGTATGATCATTCTAGAGACGCGAAGATTATCGTTAACGATAACAACAGAAGATACTCGTCAACAGTGCACACACGTCAAAACACACGGAGCAGTAGTAGTTTCTTCAAAAGCATATCAAAGTTTTAACATGGCCTGCTTGTTCCCCGATGTGAATCCAGTTATAAATCTTTGTGGTAGCGTTGCACTATAAATTTATAGCACTGGCAAACAGTACAGCTCAGTTGCTGCAGTAAGGGATGCACCGAATAAAGCGTGGGCGTCTGTTGAACCAGAAACACCAGAAAAGTTCATTTTATTAATGTCGAACCGCATTTTTAATGTTATTCAACGAAATGAAGGTTATGCTAATTATTCGTATAGAAATAGCGCAAAAATAATTCTTAATTTTCAGTTCACCTATGAAAAAATGGCTTTACAGAAATTTCGCATTTTGCCTTCCTCCAATTTTTTCGAAAGTGATTTACTCTGCAGCATAATGTTACCTACTACGTTAACATAACGTATATGAAATCTTAACGAGTTGAAACATTAAATGTGTCATTAAGTTCTCTTAATACGAAATAGAATAAGCAAATATGGACGACAATGGAAATTTTAATCACTGTACTTGTAAATTAAGTCATAAGGCAAGTCGTCGAAGGGCTTTCTCTGTAAATCGGTTTAACACTACCAAGCACAAAATATATAAAAGTGAAATATCTTATAGAAGGAAGAAGATTGAATTTACTTATAATTGTGGAAGGTTAACTATATCGAATTAGAAATAAACTTTCTAAATCTCTCTGCCAGATTTCAGTAAATTGTGCCATCTTTGTCCACGGGACAATCTCGTTCCCACTGACTTCGGGCCATGCTCCCAAATACGGTTTATCGGAGAAACGTCACATCTACAAGTTAAACAAATAGTCGATTCGCTTCGTCACTCATGCGCCGCGGTGCCGAATGAGCAATAAATTCGACAGGGGACCAAACGAGCAGCGTTTTTATTGCCGAGGAAATTCATTTACAAGTAGAACAAGGCTCAGGAATCCGTTCGAGACGCTGCGCCCGGAGCCCGAGGGCATCTTTCGGGAACACCCACACGTCACCGATCCCGATAGTGTCAGGGAAAAAATATACACCGACGCTCCTCCGACGGACGTTCGGTGACGCACACGGATAAAGGGATGCTCCCAAAAGAGTTTCCTTATCACGGTGACACGAACGAGACACGGCCGTGTAACACTTTTTATTGGCCCGGGGTGGTGGTATAAGCCGCCTGGAGCGAGACACTTCTCTCTTCTCTCGGCTCTCTCAGGTTTTCTCGAACGGCCAAGACGAACAGTATGGTAAAAACAAAAGAGAAAAAATAAGAAGGAGAAGAAAGTCAGGGGCCGAAAAGAAGAAGAAAAAACGAGGGGAGGGGAGAAAGGCGTAGAAGAAAAAAAAAGAGAAGAGGGCTCCCCGTGTTCGTGCTTTTCAGCATGTGCTAAGAACGGACGGGCTTGAAGCACGAGGCGCCAGATATCCAGTAATTTGTCTTTCAACGAATCACTTTGGATGACGACAAGACGCAACCATTTTCGTGGTCCGTATAAATTACAATATTCCCGGACCATGCGAACGATAGTTGCTGCTCCCGTCCTTCCCCTCGGTCTGTGAAATGGAGTCGGTTTTTATCCGCCGAAATTGGTTAAAGGATCACTTTGAAAATGTAAAGAGAAGTTCAACGACTCGTTTTCTATTCAACCCTTAAGCGCTGTAGACCGTCTGTGGGATCACTCGAAATTTCTACTCATGTTTCTGATTCTGTTTCCATAATTTCACGCATTCGTGACAAGAATGGTTAGATGCCATTTGAGAACTACAAAAGAGAGAAATAGATTCCTGTATGTATGGTACACGTGTCCTGAAATTGAATGCAAACCATTTTTATCTTGCACACAGATCAGCAGTTTAATTATCAGAGCACTTTCAGTAGTTATAACTAATTCAGTATTAACAGACTTTATTCAAATCTTTCAAGGAATTTAACAGCCTTTTTATATTTAATATGAAATGTTTTTCTTCGACTCCATTTTCTAGAAATTAACTGATTACAATTTTGGTTTGTGGTCTATTCACGAGACGAGGAGAAATTCTCAATTTCACTCAGTACTGGAATGTTTGTGTTTCACAATAATTTGATATAATTTATATACTAGACCATTGCAGTAAATAACGTTTCTTGAGTAAAAGTCATCAATCCAAGTCTTTCACAATTAACCAATATAAATCACTATCAAGATACTACCAGCATGGACTATTGAACGAGTACTGGTATGAATCATTAGCGAATAAAGTGGAACAGAGCATAATAAAAAACGTGGAAAGTTCAGAAAGAATATCGAGAAATAATTACCACATAATTCAGTGTAAGTAAGTTAATAGTGCTCGTAAGCTGCTTACTCAGCTACCTATTGAAGTTTTCTAAAGGTCGATTTACGGCTCACGTCCATATTATTAATATGATTTTCATGTTTATATATATATGTTACGCATAACTCGTGTAAGGGTGTAGTATTACATGAGAAGAAAACAAGTTCTACTTTCAGTTCTATTTCAATCGATATTATGTGAAAGGGGACTAATCGATAAGTACAATCGATACGAAACCTTTCGACGTATTACATAAACCATTTAATTTGACAGCAACACTTACCACTTAATATCTCCAACGAATTGAAAGCATTTTCTGTGATTATAGTAAAGAGCAGGATTGAACCAATGCAAATGCTTTTAATAGAAAATCTAGCAAACTAGAATACGATACAAATTTTACATGATTATCGCAATAAAATAACTATTAATTTATATATGTGATCAATCCTTTCCAAATGTACAAAAAAAGTTCAATTTTTAACTCCAAAAATGTAAAGCGAAATGGATTCAGTTAAGTGTCCAAAGAGCTTAACACTAAACCTATCGCATCCGGTCAAAATGGTCGGTTCCAGATTTTTTATTTTACAGGTACTATAATTATAAAGGTGCTTTCGTGGGAAATGATTAAATAAATATATTAAGGAGAGCATATATTATAATACCAACCGTACAAAGTCCAAATAAAAATCTCGTAATTTTTGTAAGAGGACATGTATTACTCGCTAGGTTTAAATAAAAAGAAAACAAGGAATTTTTGTAATGGACAGATTACGTAACGAGTCAGTTACGCATTCAACGAATGAACTACCAGATGAAGTGTGTACATAGAGCACATTGAATTGAAATCGAAAAGCGTCGAACGTTTCGCTAATTTAAAGCGTTCAACGTGACTAATTTTCGAGACGTTCGGGACAAAAGTTCTTTAGAAAATTCGATGACGTATTCGCTTTGAAGAAGCGTGTCCTTTGAGTCCAGCTTCAAAGAGACCGCTTTACGATCACTCATTTCTTTTTTTTTTTTTAATGTTTTTGCCGTTCGACCGCGTGTACACGAACGACTGTACATTAATTTGATCTACGAGGTCTGGCATTGAAGTTCAAGTCGAATCGGAGGTGACCCAGAAAGTGTCTCGACGGGCGCAGAAAATCGTGCGCGAATGTTTCGATACTGAAAGCTTACCGTGAAAGATATCAATAGAACGAAGAAGAGAGCTCGGTCCATCTTGGAGAACATTGGCATCCAGCTTCAGAGTGGGCTCATCATCGTCGTCCACGGCTTCAACAGTTGTCCTCTTCCTCGCGGTGAACTGCTTCGTGGCCCGTTCGCGAAATGCTCATCGTTTTCCCTCGAACTCGGGCAATCGTTTCTTCCCCCGTTGCACCACGGATCTTCAATTCTATTTCAGTCCCTTCCACTGTCATCGAAATCACCATTCCACATTTCACTCGCACTTTTTTCTTCGTTCACTCTTTCCCGAATGTTAAGCCAGCTCCTTCCCTAAATAAAATTCAGATTTACGTGGACCCCTATATAGATCAATTTCCTGCCTTATCCATTTTCCAGCTATTCGTCTTGTCAATTTTCGACCATGAGATTAAATTAATTATGCACATTTCGACGAACCCCTATTCTACTTTCATTCCTTCTCTTTTCTCTCGTTTCATGTAAATGTTGTAACCTTGTCGCGGCTATAATTTCAATCTTCGTGCAATGTTGATTGCTCGCTTTACGACGGCAATCGTGAAACAATTTTCAATTTCTACCACACGTTCCACGTGGGACCTAACAAGATAACGTAACAGAAAAATAGACTTTACTCGCGATCCTACAAGATAATTGATACGAGTGATCAAATCAATTTAATTCCCGACAAATTGCAGTCAACAAGGAACGCGCATAACCGGCTCCGTGTATAAAATAAGACACATCTACACGACTTCGAAAACGCAGAATACGTGGGCCACTACGAGAAAAATCTTTCGAATACAAGAGGTCTGCGAACAAGAGAATCGAAAAAATATTCTAATATTCTAATACTCTAATATTCTTATACCAGTGGTTCGCGCACCTGACTGATACATCAGGTTGTCCGATTAGCAACCTTTATCGATTTTCCGTTATCCTCGTTTTAATTCGCGGTCCAGGGAGCACACGGTTTCCTCGATGAACGAAGGGGGCAGGTTTCTTTCGCTGGAATTGGTCGACGAAATCAGGGTGTCGACAAGAGTGATCGATATGTTTAGCTGAAATTACAGGCTACTTTCGACGAAATAAGCGCCGAGCCAGCGAGAGCGCCGGTTTCTAAACAGATTAGCCAATCCCCGTCTCAAAGGGAAATGTTGCTCGCGGGGTAACTAGTGACATATTGTTTCCTGCAATATCTGCCCGATTAAAAATCCCCCTGAGTGATTAATGATGGTCTGCGTAAATCAAACAGCGAGGGCATACGCGCGATTTGAATACCAGCCTCGTTATTTCGTCCACGGGATCTTTCTGTTAACCTGATCACCATTGAGACATATCATTTCGCTATTCGTATATAGTTAGGTGAATCATCCTGGAAACCGTACAATAGCGACGCATGCCGGAACTATTCAATTAAGAAAGAAGAATGTGACTTTAAGGAGTAACCGTAGGCAAAGATTTATTGCCTAATTACCCGGCCTTCGGCTCGAAAATTGTGAGTTCAGTGGTCGTGTGAGCTTATGATAAAGAGGAGATAGCAAATTTCACGTGGTTACGGTATGTGCTGATAGACAAAACATACCCGGTGGAAAGAAATCTTAGTGGAACCCGCGATTTAAACAGATCTGAAATATTTCTTGAATCTCGTAGATATGTGTAATAAATAAAAGCAACAAACCGAACTCTTTCTGAGAATATTAATATTTAGGACTAGACGAGTTAAATTTTCTTTTTAGGATGCGTAGATATGACACAAAATAGAGATAGTACCATTACATCATCACTGTTCACATAAACGAATTCGAACGACCCAGTTTCTTTGAAAAATCCTGTGTAACGAGAATAGAAAGGGAAGGGTTTCTACAAAATTCAGTTTATAGAGACTGTTATTTCAGAGATTGTTTTAGAGATCTACTAATTCTGTTTCTCGTAGGAATGCACTTCGATGCAAAAATACACCCTGGGGTTTGGATAATATTTTCAATGCCTCTCAAGGCAGGTGACGTATCGTCCACTATTTTTAAGTCTTGTCCCCATTTTTGTGAACGAAGCTGCAGACTGTACTATCAGTGGTCTACCTCTTACTTCCCAATTATTCGACACCGTGTTTCGCTAAATACGAAATTCGTTACCGTGAGATTTCGATGAGTTCATAAAATATTATCACACGCTTAAATATTGCAAAACTTTCTTTAAAAAAACAAATCTAGTGGTAGGGTTAATCGAAAGAATTTGAAACAAAGAGGTGGGTTTCGTTTGCGAATCTTTGGTTGACGCGCAGACACGTTTTCTGTATTTACGTGTTACCTAAACGGAAAGTGTTACAAGGCGAGATTAGTTCCGTTAGAGTTAAGCACGTTAATACAATGGAATATCTGTTGTAATAACGTTCGATTTCGGCCGGACGATCGATAGAAATCGTTAACATCGTGAGAAACTGTTTATAATACGTCGAGAAGGAAATTAGATATTATTGGAGTCATCGGGGCTGGTGTACGTATACGCACGCACATAATGCTTTCATGCTCCAGTTGTTAGTGAGCGTTACACGAGAGGATCGATATTAGCCGTGCGTCGACCTGTCGAACGTAATCGCCCCTGCATAGAATTATTCGCTGAAAGACCGGCGAAGAACATTTTCTTCGCTTCTCGCCGACGCGCATTCCACGGCCGTTTTAATTTAAAATTACGCGCCGGTTGAGAGTTCTGCTTGAAATCGTAGCTAATGATTTTCTTCGATGGCGCCAGTCGGTGGGTTCCACTAGATCGATCTCAATTACGAACGTTTCTTTATCTCCGTTCCAATCTATTGTTTATGTGCTCCGTTTTTGCGCTCTGTCTTGCGGCACATATGGCAACGGAATAAATTACACTACTTTTCAATTGCGGTATCGATCACCATGTATTTTATAGCATCCAAATCACCGATAATTCTTTCCGTGTAAAACAAGTACCAAAGGCTTCTATAAACACGTCTTCATTAAGGGAAATTTGCAGAATGAACTGCAACAATAAATATATAATCACATAATATTGCCTATAATTAATGAATTAATCTTCTAATGCTTTTATGGCGCTAGATAAATTGTTACACTTGACGAATTTGATCGGCAAATTGCACATTGTTTTTCTTCTATCGATCGATCATTTGCTCACTTCATTCCGTTGCAAAATGGCAGGAATCGCATAAATCACGAGGCCAGTATTAATCGTGAAATCGGTTCGCCTAGATTTTCTAAAACTGAAATCGCATGAAATTCGATTACACGTTCGCGAGCATAACTAACGAACGCAATGGCGTCTTTATGAAGCCTGAAGGTAATAAGTAAACGAGATCATCGCGAGCTTAATTAAACGTAATCACTGGGTGACTAAGTTATTATTATGGAACGCTTCACAGGCATTTGGAAAAATGAAACTGTATGAAAGACATTGATAGCTTGTCTCCGAGCGCGTGCAATTTGTAGTAGGAGACGATTTGGAATTATAATTGCTTGACGGCGTGCGAAACTTACGGCTTCCGCGTTCCCGTTTATATATCTTGTATTTGTAGACTAATCTAAATTAGCATTTAATACGAAGGCAGCAGAGAATATTGAACATTCATTTGTACCGCAGAGTTCAGATTTATGACATCATCTTTTTACTAATTAACAGTCTGTAACTACCATCAATGATTGCTGCAGTCGTCATTACACTAGCAAATCTTAATATACGATTAATCGTTCATTTTTCATCTTGCTTATTCGTCTGATTGCATATTTTTTCTAATCCACAAACGCGTTACGAATATTTAGCCAGCAAAATGTATTATACTTTACAAAAATATTTAATTTATCTGGTAGTAATATTCTAAACATTTACTTGTGTATTATTGAAGACACAGACGACTCTATACATGAATCGTTAAAAAGATGAAAATTCTACAAAAATAATAAATTACTCATTGAAACATGTGACCAATATTTCCTAAATAAAGATGAACTTTTTACAACTCTATATTTGGAAATGATTATATCAAATTGGATATCGTTTCGTTGTCATTGTTTGTGGACATTAAAGGTAAATGGTAATTATGCAGATACTCGCTATGTAACCTTAATGCTTTTTGAAGCAGTTGTGCCACAAGCTGCGCGAATTAAGTCTCCGCTCAGAGAGAATTTTTTCGCACGCATAATGTTCATGTAAAATATTCAACGATCCAGAAAACACGGTTTGTCAGATTCGCGGCCAGTTATTCACCGATCTGGACGTAATTAAATTATTCTCCGATTATTTATTAGATTAAGTGCCGGCGAGCGTGCATATTAATTACAGGTTATCGTCGTATAAATATTGCCCGTTAAGTGTGCAGTAAGAGCATGATAAGTAGTCGTATATGCGCTTATATGAATTATGCGACGTCTGTTTCGTTGCTATTCCCATGTCGTTCGAATGCGAGACATTATAGCATACATTAATAGCGTAATATTTCAAAGCCTCGTTCTGTGTATTAATTAATCAATGTCACTATCTCGTGACAAAATCTTCTATAAAAATACAACATTTCTTCTAATGGTCTTTTCGTCACCTTCGTTACCGACTTTTGCACACTTATATTGCAATGAAGCCTCAATCCATTTGCAGGATTAAGAGGAGCATGAGTCAAATAGAATTTTATTATAATGATGTAATTAAAATATGGCTTTCAGTTGTTCTTTCATTTTTCTAATATTTCAACTACGACAATACCTTTCAACAAACAGTGAAAAATATAATAACTCTCTTATTCGTTCTTTATTTGCTTCCTTAACGAGCGACCGTCAATATGTACAATTTCGAAATAAGAAAATCGCTAACCCTTCTATATATATTTAATACTACTATTATGAATAAAAAATAAAATTACTATTTCTATTAATAAATTACAATTTTTATTATTTTTTCCGACTACCTACTGTTACTAACATAAATAGGGAATAAAATTACGTTCTGATTTATCCACTGTTTGTACATTTCCTTGTTATTTTATTATTATTGAAACAAGAATAGTTATTTCTGTTTAATAACACGAATTGAATGTTTCTCTTTGCAACATTTAATCTGCAGAAGCGAGGACACTTGAAATGGACCAATTTCGTTTTGATCTACGAATGCATTAAATGTGCAGCCTACTTACGGTGCGAGGCTTCGTTTATGTAATTGCAGCTCACAATGACGTCACCGTATTCACTAATTCACACGTCGATAGGGCAAACAAGCCTGGCCGAAGTTTCCGCGAAAGCTTTGATTGCTCGTCAGGCGGTCTATTTTTTATTTTTTCTCTCGACCGGCCGACGTTTACAGAACCGGGTTACTTTATTGCAATGAAAACAGGCCGGAAAGAATGAAACCATTCGAAAGGATCTATACTTACGCGAGCACCGGTGTATAGTTGTGATACCGTTTATTTTTACAATTATCGACCTGCCGAGATCGCCTACTAACTATTAATACGCGTTCGCAAAAAAGGTCGGCTGGGGAAGATGCGATTTCCGCGTGAATTAAATCGATGGGGCACTTATCACGCAGATAGCGATACTTGTATCGCTTAGGCTTCATAAGTTGCTCCTCCATTCGCGCCTTTACCTTCCGTTCTATTGCATTTTACTAAAATGATTTCTCGTTGCCGATTTTTCTAACATCAATACTAATGTAGAAATATTAATAAGTTCACCAAGGTACTTTTACGAAAACTCACAGTAATAGCTTCGCATATTTCAATTATTTATTTTCAAAATTAACTTCCTACCACTTCCAATTTTCTTATTTCACCTGACAAATGATTTATTTCAGATCCAATTTCGTTTTTCCGCATTCAGCTTCTTATGGTAATTTTCGAAATATTCTACTTCCATTGTAAGCTCAATTCTATCCAGACTAATCACTGCGTAACGAAACTTTGTGCAAAGTGAAACATTTTTTAAGAATTCCAAGGGCACAGTAGTCAAATAAAAATTGATTCCCTCTTTCATTACTTCTAATGATTAATACTTCATGTTATAATATTTGTTATAATAAAAGTACTGGAGGAACGACATTCAGAAGGATTGGATCGCATTTCAGAAAAATTGGAATACGAATAAACATGATTTCACTAAATCTGCCATAATTCCGGCCAGATCTAAGTTTCACAAATTAGTATTGGATTGGAAAAAATTGGAATCGAAGTGTCGTAGGGGGCAGAAAGTCAAGGCCGCTTGCATTCAAGCACGAAAATAGTGTTAGATCAGATCAAACGGAATGTAAATTTAGATTTGTGCGATAGGCACCGCATTAAGCTATTCCGTGCGGATTCCGATAAAAAAAGCTTCGGCGAAGCGATCAGTATGAAAAACGTTCGAAGCTCTCTGGCAGAGAGCTAAGAGGCTCGCATGATTCGGCGGTCGTAGAGGTCTCTATTATATCACCGGTATGGCACGTTTTTCAGAAGCATCGAACTCCTGAACGATCGTACAACCAGACGCGTTCCTCGCGTATCTTAATTTCATGCTGAATGTTTTAGCATATCATTGCGGGGGAAAAAAAAGGAAGAAAAAAAAAAGAAGAAACGACAGTAAATGCGTACCGTGCACCGGTATCTTTAGATACACCTTTCATCGACTTTTAATTGGTTGTCGCTGTTGACAAATAAGACGTTCGGGTTAATTAGAAGAAGGCTCGAAAAAAGGTGTCAGGTCTCCCAACATAGAATGTAGCACGAACCGTTGATACGTCGAACTCACGACCGCATTGTACGAACAAAAAGATTAAGACATCTGATCGATCTATCGGAACGATCACTCAGGTATAAACTACCGTTTAGAAGTTACCGGACACTCGATTGTTCTCGGGAAAATGAAAATTGTGGTACAGGTTTTAACTTCTCTCAACGTCTCTCGTTACCACTGTTTATTTCTGCGTTAAACAATCAGACCCGGTACGTGTACCAACAGCCAAATACATAAAATACTAAACACAGTATTTCACGAATAAAACCTATCTGCTGGTTAGTGATAGAACTGGTCGTGTTGCTGGCTCATTATCCAACAAACAATTTACCACTGACATTTCAAAAATTATGAATATTACGTTTTTCAACTTTCACGCGGCTACCTCGAGCAATAAAACTGATCGTGTCGCTGGGTCATTATCAAACAAACAATTTATCATTAATGTTTCAAAAAATATATAATATTTTCCAACTTTTATATTACAACCTTGATCAATTGAATATCAATTATCGCCTTTTTCTTACTTTATTATCCTCACTAAGATAAGTCTAGATCGAGTCTAAATTTAAAGAAACAAAAACCCACGAAATCAATTTTTCCAGCGATGTCTAATTCGTTTTAATCCTTTAGATAGTGTGCACAATAGCTACCTGGGCTTTTACTTGAAATAAATAGTATCGCCAAAAACCGTGCGATAGTTTCGTGAAGAAATGAACACTCAGTCACATGGTACCACCTGCGATTCGATTACTGTTCCTTCGAGAGGAACTGCTGGTACGATTATCAAATTTCGAGTTTCCCAGAACGTGAAAATAGTCGATTGTCCTGCACTTGGGTGTTCGTGTCAACTTGGGCACACTCGATCTTTCTGTGTACGAATCAATCCACTGTACGCAAACAAGAAAGTCGTTGAATTTGTTTAATCGTTCACGAGGTCTGCACTGGTTTATTCGATTTTTCAAGTGATGGAGACGCAACTACGGTGGCATGCTGCGTGTTACAGAAAACCGAGAGGCGAGTTCCTCTGTCGTACTAAACAGAGGTGTCGTGCCGAACTGACGGCTCCCGTCGGTGGAGGATCGACTTTATACAGCCTCGTGTGTCTCGCGCGCTCTACGAGCGGAGCTTTAGGAGGCTCCAGCTTCGTCTGTCACCTGACAACGAGATCTTACCAATTTCTATCTTATCGTAGCTCCCACGTGTCCTTTACCTCTAGCACCACATCCACGGAACAACAAGAATCTCTATCCCACGATACGTTCACGAAAAATAATGAACAGACTGCAGATCTTCATTCAAAATAGAAATTGTCTAACGTCGATCGCAACGAACAGAAGTGAAGTGAAAATGCGTACCTTCTTTAGAACGATTTTAATAAGTCGAAAATAAAATAATAATATCCTCGAATTCTATTCATTCTTGTCATAAAATCCGCTGTCTAATAACGAATATTCGTTCAGATTTTCAGCGATTTTTTAGCATTTATGATAAAAATCTAAAGCGCTACGACGAATTTATGAATTTCTCAACGATGGTAAATTAATAAATTGAACATTTAAAGAAAAATCTTCTGTAGTTCTAGTATTAAACGCAACATATGACATAACTTTATCAATTAAGCGTCTCACTGGTTGTTAATAACAGAAAAGCATGGCAGATTATGTTCCATGGGAAAATACTTGTGTCATACGACCGTATTTTCTCAACTGTAAATTTTTCAATGAGATTCAAGTAACAACAAACATATTTACAAATACTAATTACCAAGCTTAATAACGAAGCGCTTTGGTCCTGTATCGACATTAAGCTACAGAACAAAAATTATTCGACACCAGAGTCGTGCTAATTCAATTACATTGTAATTCAATTGCACAATTGAATTACATTGTTCTCATGAATGACATTGTAATTTAATTGAACGAAGACCAGAATTGTAATTCAATTGTAATTCTGCGCAACTCTGATCGACACTGAGCTCGTATGTTCCGTTTTAATTCTTAAGGAGTAGACAAATATTTCTGGCAATCTAAAATAATTTAGCTCGGTTCGTTTCCAACTGCGAAAAAAAAAGTATCATTCTCCACGAGTAACCAGCACAAAGGACAATCCATCAATTCTAAAAATGGACCTGCACGATTAACCTCGTCCGTTCGGTATTTTTTCCCCGGGACAAAGAGTAAGAAATCAAAGAGCAAGAACAGCCTTTCTCCTTTCCGTGTGTATTTTTTTCTCGATAATGGATGCCGAACGCCGGCGACAATTTGACGCAGGATCGAGGAGTAAAAGTAGCAGAGTATTAAGTGATCCTCATAATGGTTGTTTATCGCGAAAGGAGCTTACGCGCGGATGCACGGTCGCTCTAACAGGCTTGTTTGTACCGTCCGCTCGCGATTGCTTTTTTGTAAACTCCTGGCTAGGTGGTAACCGGGAGGGTTAACTAATTTTAGGCTCATAATCCAGAACCCACTAAAACGCGTGCATCGCTGAAACCAAATATCCCAGACCCATGCCACCTCGTCTGCAGGAGTACGCATTATCTGCTTATCCGCGTGTTTCGTCAGATTCGACACCAACTTTTTGCTTGGACACTAATCAAAATGCGACTCGTACCTAAATCGGTCAAAATTTTGAATGCGCGCCATCTCAGAAATATTTGCTTGCTCGTCATTTAAAAATTATCGCTCATAATAAAAACACACTTTTCCTCGGACTCCAACGATTTAGTCCCTGACACGTTTCACAATTCTCTGCACACTACTCGTAAATGTTTGCACATCGTTTATTTATTTTATTCAAAGAAGCGATACTAATTTATCTGAAAAAAAAAACAATTTTGTTTCTAATATAGGCCGTGTGACACCCAAACCTCGTGATTGATTATTTTACGCGAAATAAAAAGTTTCAAACGATCTTTTTTAGAGGCAAAGCTACGAAGAAAAAAGTAGTGAAAATTTTATTCTACAGTGTACTAGGTTACTCGTACATTATTTCATAGCAAGTGTGATAAAGCTCGAGTTGTACGATACATTTGTACAGCGTCGTTCTATAAATCGAGCATGGGCACGCATCTGCACGCATTGTGAAATTTTTCTGGAAATCAAGTCTTGTTTTCTGTGATTCATAGCAACCTTTTGTAGAGGCAGACATGCAAACGAGAAGGTAAAGTTTAATTATTTCGATACTTTGAACGTATGGTGCTGCTAACTTCTATGCCGCGTGGTAATTTATTGCCAGCTCGCTGTTTAAATTGGGGGCCATAAATATGATTGGATAATATCGAAAATTAATGTCACCGCCTAGTTCTAATGCCTGGTAGCGTCGAACGAAACGCAGAAGCGACGATTCGACGATGCAACGTGGTTAGTCCCCGCTACGAGAGGAAAAAGAGAACATACCGAGCAACCGGTCGCAAGAAAAGATCGCGACGATACGAAACGTGGATATAACGCGTAATCGTAGTTATAGACGCATCCTGAATAGCGTAAAATATTTCCGTTAAACTATCGAGTAGATCGGCATTATCACCGCATCCAACGTTGTGCAATTTACCCTTGCGTGTGGAAGAATTTACCCTCCTTTCCTTCATCAAACAATTTTATTTTGCATCAAGATTCGCAGTCTAGAAATGAATATCGAAATATTATCGACTGAAAAATATTGAAACAATTAATTTCGAATTTATGATGAATAAATAGACGAGAACAGAAATATTAAAATGCGAGATGTTGAAAATATTGAAATGTAAAATACTTATGGTAAAATGTACTGAAAGATCAAATAGAGTATTTTCAGGTTTAATACAGCATAATTGAAGACCTTAAAACAAAGATCATCGGACAAGATACTACTGAGAAATATTGAATTGTTCTCGCATGGAATTATTCAGCATAATTGCCCACCGATATCGCAAATTATCTTCCCGTGT
Organism: Halictus quadricinctus; assembly: GCA_028454245.1. Lineage (NCBI taxonomy): Eukaryota > Metazoa > Arthropoda > Insecta > Hymenoptera > Halictidae > Halictus > Halictus quadricinctus. Next base: position 19,021,105 of record CM052118.1, read on the forward strand.
GTTCCGAACCTTATTAATGACTACAGTCATCGAAGCGACTACAATGTTTGCTACCCAATGATACTTTTCGCGGACATAGTGTCATGTACGTAACGCGATATTAATCTGAAATATGATGCTAATATTTCACACTACTTAGACTCACGTACGCACATTAAGATCGCACCACCTTCCATTATGATGCTGCCGCCATTACGAAACCACAAGGGATATCGGACATTTTTCAATCTCTGTTTTACATGAAATTCATGAACGTTATTTGACCGGAATTTAGTGTAAATATATCTTCCACTTTAACCTAACAATATTCTCTCCGCGTGGGGTCCAGTCCTCCACTGTTCTGCTTCTGTGAGGTTACTTATTAGCTAATCCTGCTTGGCTACATCGAAATACATCATCCCGAGTGTTTGTAGTATACTTGAAGTGGCTGCAATTAATTTATAGTCCCTCTCTCTACAATGTTTCTGTTGACCGTTTTATGCGTTTTCGTAGTCCGATAAATCGCGAAGAAAATCGCGAGGGACCGATGCGAGACACATAACTTGAAGGGAAAAAATTGAATACATATATTTCTATTAAATCCTGCTTGGGTCTGTCGTGTAAATTGTGTACTATAAAATGGTTGCTACTGGATTGACAAAAATGAACTGTTACCTTCGTAATTCACACTTCCATTCTTTATCTTGAAACTTCAGCAGCCATTTTTAAATTGCAACATAACCTTCTCCGAAACATACACGTATGCTGTATAGTAAAACAGATGCCAAGTAATTTCTTTACCAGTTGTCATCATTAGACTGGATTTTAATTAGACAGAATGCTATACCGTAAAAACATTTAAAGCGTTTAAAAGCATCGTGGTATTCCATTTCATTAAACTCATTAAGATCGGAAATAAATGTGCGTCTTGCAATTAGCGCGAACAACTTTTATATTACATAAAAATCCGCAGCTACAATAGAAGAATATAATATTTACTCTAGTTACTCCGAGTTATGATTGTTTGACATCTTCCCGATAATTACCTAGGCTGAAGGCAATGAATATTTTATTGTCGTTGAACCGTCTATTACGCCGCATTGAGAACTAATTAAATAAAATCAATGCCGTGAAACCTGTCTGCCGAGACAACCTTCTCACGACCACATCCTTCGACGCGCCGAAATAACCAACAATTACGTCGGTGAATCGGTAGCATTGATCCAATTACTACCTAATTCGGGGCAAAATTATGCGACACGGTTGAATAAATCTCTTTATTAGACAGATCTGGTTCGGTCCGCCGCGTGGTAGCCAGCAATCAGGTATCTCGACACACTGTCGATCTAATTCGCTCTGATTCGATCAAATTTGAGCCGCGAACGAACGTCGCCGGGGTTCGCCGGTGTTCTTGCGAAAACGGCCCCGGTCATTAGCGATTTCTTAGCGGCACCGATATCATTTTCCGCCGGGCAAATTATCGAGCGGCGCGTAGATAGAATTAGCCGCGTCGGTCTGGCTGATATCGGTAAATTGCTGCATTCCTATAAGACGTCCGGAGTGCATCTCTCTCTCGTTATATCATCATCGTTCATCAGCCTCTGGTCTACGCGGCGCGCTGTATAAATATATCGCGATTTGATCATCCTCTTGGTCGGTGGCAAGCACGAGTACGCACACGCGTTCGATTGGTCCAAATTCTCCCCTAGCGAGGGGATAGTGTCGATTTTCGACACTTGAACACGTTTCTATCGTTCTTTTGTTACGTAAAAGTCCTTCCCGCGAAATAAAATCTTTCCAATCGAATTCCTAGGGGCAGAAGTTAAATAAAAATGCGTTCCTTCTTTTAGCAATCTTTAAAAAACTTAACAAAAGAAACTAGTAAATATACCAGAAGAATCTAATTGGAAGTAAAGAATTGTATACCTTGATTCGTCAGGTAATCATTTTACGAACGATTTCTCGGAAGCGCCATTTTGATTTATGCTCGCTGTGGGAAATATTCTCTGAAGCTTGTAGTCCTGCTCCACCGAGTGAAATAAGTTGAAACCTTGTTTCTCGAAAGTTGAATGTTAACAGCAGAGTGCCAGGTACGACATGTGCATTGTTGTATGATCATAAGGTAAATACAGACAATTAGCAAGCAAGTGATAATAACGACGTGATAAATACACTAGTCAGTAGTCACCCATTTCCTAAGGCATATTTGATCGAGTGCGGTTGTCGCTTCGCCAATGCCAGTATTTATAATTTTGATGGACGCTTACGGTGATTCGCTACATTCGATCCATCCTTCGAAGATGTTCGTGTAACCAACATTTTTCAAAATTGTTTCGCTATTCATTGTTTTAGGAGAAAATACTCCAAACAATAATTCGTACAACAACGATGTCAAATACTAACAACGAAGAGTAGCAGAATAATGGTCTATGTCTGTGAAGTTCACTATTCTAAAAGAACAACTAAAATGATAAGAAATTCACAGACATTTTATTTTTTATTTCGCAGAACAATTATGTTAAGTACTACGAATAAATTGTAACAGAAAAATACCTGTGTGTGTGTGTGTGATTTAGAATTTTATATTTTGCTTTCGAGAATGCAAGGTGCCCCGCGATAAACTCCACAACATAATCACGATCACTGTAGCAGATAAGCGAAAAATGTGAGCAAGCTGTTTATGAAAATTGCAGATACTTATTCCGGATCGTTTCCACGCTCCGAAACGATGAAATAAGTTTTTCTGAATTGGCGCCCGTAACGTTTCTGCATTACCTGCTTTCACATCCAATGTTTCTCTGAATGGACGAAGCAAGATTATACGATCTAGTTCCCGTGATATTTACACACTGTACGCATTTTAAGCTTTGTACAATATTGCTCAGAAGTCAAGGAAATCCAGCTCCCATTTTCAGTGGATTTTGTATCGACCGAAACACGTTTGATTACGATTAGCATAAAATTGTATATTACCAATTAACGATCAAACATTTCCAAGATTGATGATGGAATAAAAACGTTAGATATTAGAACAACATATAAATATTATTTAGCATGTTTTATTTTGTGCAGATGTTGCGTGAAAAATGTTCAATATCAATCATTCTATTACGACAATCATAAATAAGTTATTACTGATCACTATTTTTACTGATACAAACGTCATAGAATAAACATAAATAAGTTGTTCTATGTGATGTTGAGAAGTTATTATTTAATACGTGAATAACAATAATAATAGACGTCTTAAAATTTAGTAACAGCAGTTGAATATAACATTCATTGAAAAAGTGTAATAGATTAATGTTAATTTAAAATGTTTGGAAATATAAATTTTGACCTGTAACCATCACGATCTTCATAGCAATATACAGGATAAGGTAAACGTAGTTTGGAACTATAAATAGACCGCAGTTAAACAACCGCGTAAGCACGCGAAATCTCATGCACAGGAATAACTTTGCAAAAAGTGGAATTATGCATTGTTCCTCTTTTAAGAGCTGTACGTGCCACCGCTTAGCTAAGAGATGTAATAACATCGCGTGTAGTTACGGTAATAATTCTTGGCTCATAAATTCCTGATTTTTAGAGACGCTAATCCAACTACTAATGCATCAAGAATGAAACGTAACAGATATTTCTTTACAAATACTAGAAATTCATTCAATCTTACAGATATAAAATCCTCAGAATTCCTCAAAATTTCCATTTTATTCAGGATCTCAAAATAAATTAGAAAAGTCCAATATTAATTGAAATCCGTATAACTTCTCAGTGTACCTAATATATGTGGAACTACAAAAGCAAAAAATCAACATTTTTAATTAGGTAATCGACCAATTTTTAAACATTACTTTTAGTATTTACAACCGGCTCCTTAAATTTAAAAACCGGTTTCCGAATTTCCGGTTTTTAAAAGTGTACATTCAGTCTATGTAAATAAGCATGACGATTGATAATTATAATGATTATGATAACCAAACGCCTTTTCATGCAACTTTTTACCTATTTAAATAACAGCCTTCATTATCTACTGATAACACATCTCGTGTGTTCCGTATAAATAAAAGAAAATTATGAAAAACGGAAACTGCTGCGTACACCTAACACACACACAATTCCTATCCACCGTAAAATTTGTAATATTCGGCAGACAAAGCGTGCCACTCCGGGCTCCCGTGTCAACGTGAAATAAAGTGACACGTCACATTGAAAATACCTTAGATGTTTAGGTCATCGCCTAATATTAAACCGTGTGCCAGCGATCGAGTGTTCGGCGGAGCAGATTTTAGTGATGAATTATGCCGGTGATGTTATTAACGCGTATGAATTGCCCGTTTATTTGCACGCGTTAATAAATAACGCTCGGCGGATCATAGAAAAATTGGAGCGATCGTGCCGCGTCAAGATATTCTGAAACGTTCGCAGATAAAAGTCGCCCGGCCGACCGCACAAAGAATCTATTTATGCCATTCGCAAGGTGAATTGTGGCAATTAACTGCAGTCCCAGCTACTAGACGATACGTGTCCAATGGCGGTAAATGTCTCGATCTCGTGGCATCCCTGGCATTCAATCTGGAAACGTTGAAATCGCAACAACCGCTTCGAACCTAGATATGAACGTTTCAAACCAACAATCTTTTCAACAACAAAAAAAGAAATAAAAAAAAAAAGAAAACACGTATAAACTTGCGCAAAAGATAGACAGTCCTTCTCGGCTTATTCGCTGCGATTATGAACGAAGCCAACAGGTTCGTTCCATAAATGGCGTCGGCGTTGCTAATCTACTTATAAGCTGAAAAATTGTAATCCTTGATTAATGGGCGGCTCCTGGGGAATGTTTATAAAAGTGATTCTAATGACACAGTCGTGGCATACAGCTCGTTAGCAGATTTTTAATGTTTGTAGCTTCGCGTGGAAAATCCGTGGCTGGATGTGTGCGATTAGCGCGTTTATTGGTCAATCGTCGATTTTACGAGTGTGTCGCGACGCTTAATTAAAACTTTATTAGCGAAAGGAGCTCGGGCTGTTCGCATGATCGGCGCCACGGCGTTCAGTGAAACCACGTATTCCGCATGTCGGGATGCAATATTGATAGTGAAATTCAAATGATACAACATACGTGGCCCCTTTTTCTTTGGTTTTTGTTCGCGAAGCGAGAATTCGACCGGCCCATTGCGGACCGGCGCCGTTTCTTCCTGTTCCATTCATTATTCACCGCGTAAACCCCGCCGATTGTTGTCGCCTCGACGGAACAATCGTGATGTAACGTTAATTATCCTGACGGATCGTGTCATCGAGTCAATGACACCCGGTGGAAGTGGCAGAAAGACAGGTAGTACTCGGTCCAAACAATTACCGTCCGTTTATTGCGACGCGCACTCGTGATTACTCAACTGTTAAAACCCCAATGAAATTACGCGGAGAGTAATTAATTAATCTCGAAACTTTCCAAAGCAATGCATTTTGCGATAGGTTCTCTTCTCTCGCGTATAATTCGTAACCATATCAATCAATCAGGAAAGTATTCGCCACAAGAAATAATTCTTAATCCGTAACTTCTTATCTTATTCTCTTTATTAGCACGCGTGTCTCATTATCGCGAAACGGTTAAACGAATTAAGCTCAAATACATAGAAATAATAATGGAACGAACTCGGTCAGAATTTTATCGAATTTTCGTCAGAAAATGTAATTAACACTGCACCCACCGGAAGCCTCAGCTGTAAATCAAAGAAGCTGAGTATTTTTCTTTTGAATAACAATTTCAGAACAAGTTGTCTGAAAAGTACAAAAAAGATAAATTCGTGCAAGCATTGCTAGGGATAATTCACACAGCACTGCTCCAGCATATGGAAAAGTTATGCTAGTACATGAATAAATTGTTTATAACGAACTGTACCAAACATGGTAGGTCCAAGTGGGGTAAAGGGTGTTTTATGGATCAACTCTGTCGTTGATCTATGAAATTACTCATTCTGTGATCGAAACGGTCAGTCCAGTTAGCATTCGAAAACCAGTAATCGAATTTTATGGAAAGGTGAGGTCCGATCGGAAATCTAAGCTGGTATCTCGGCTTTTCATCAAAGCGAAGGAGATTGACCCATAACCCGGACCCAAGATTACGTCACATCCTGAATCTTTATAGAAGAGGGCGTGCAGTCGATCTCGGGAAAAATTCCTGTAGGCGCTTTCACGTGGATGCTGCATTTTAGCGGACACAAATACCTTGGTGAACCTCGGGCATGTGCCACTTTTGTGACGTCGACGCCGAGAGCGCCATTTAGCGTCGTTAATAGAGTTGCATCAGCGTCGAGTGCACGGTGATACATCGATAGGAGTGGTTCGGCAAATAGATCGGGGCTGAAGATATATGTTCGTTCGCGAAGGAGCGAAACAAGGACTGAGAGAGAAACGCGAACACACTCTCGGCTTCGATGTTTCTATACCCTATTCTATACTCTATGCAATCGTACTTGTGGCACAGCCTGATCACCGTAAATATTTCTCCAATCTCGCTTCATTTTTACTGCAACGGATTTTTATGCACAACAAAATCATTTTGATAAGTTCGAAATACTGTGCAAGTACCCTTATGCGAACTCCCATTTTCGCAATGATTTTTATAAAAATCTGACAAGGGGAAAAACAGCTGACTGAAAAGTGTACTCCGGTAAACATGAAAGAATAATCCTATTCGTTTTTTAATATGCATTGCTTCTTGCTATCATTGCTATTATTATTATATTATTCTAATTCAATTGTAACTCTAACCATCAAGTCAATTGGGACTGTCGTCGTTTACAATTGACGCCAACAATAATTCAATATTCGTTCGAAGCAGAGCAAACTTGATTTGACATAAAATGAATATTGGGTGTATCAACTAAGTTTTTGACGAGCATTTTGAAAGCGTATTTAAGAATGAAAAGGAACTTTTACCGCTGTTAGATTCGTTGACAGACTGTATCATTTTTGTGTTCCAATTGTTGAGTAAACTCAAAATCAATTGGAAGAGGGGCCACTTAGCAGTTTCTTTCTTTGTTTGACAATTTTCGAGTGATACAAGTAATGTATCGGCAGCCTTTAATTATTTTCATCTTTTCACCGTATCAGATTGAAGCTATTGTGTCGCAAACGCATAAAGTCCGCAGAGTATTCACAAGAGGCTACGCGTCTCCGGGTCGTCGCAGAAGGAAAGCAGCCGAGTTAGAAATTCCGAGACCGATAAATTGTTTATCAGTTAGTTCCGAGCGAGTTCGAGCGTGGAACGCCGCATTTAGTAAAAACGAAAGCACGCGGTGAAAGCAAACTCATAGGACCACGTAAAGTACACAGTTGATAATTACAGCGCCCAGTTGTAAAATGCTGGTAGCGCAAGGATCAGATATCCCGCGGTGTCGAGCGAGATAAAAGGGAAGGTCATATACGTGTCAAGTAATTTTCTTGCAGTAACACAGTCAAGATCGGCGATTGTTTGTTTATTAGTCGACCGTGTGCGCCGTTCAGTGTGCCCGTGTAATCATGTGCCGACACACACTCGCCCGAGAGAACAAAAAAAAAAAACACAATTGTTCTTCACGTCGGGTAGGCGACTATGTATATTAGAGATCGATCACGTTTGTTATGCGGCTACCATATAATGCAATGTACGGTTGCTGTCAATAATGGTATGTTAAGTGTGAAGCGAGGAATGCAAAGTGTGAAGTCAGAAAGTGTTAGGCTGAATTATGAACAAAGAATTATGAAACTTTGAATAGCTTTCTGGTTCGAGAACAGACAGGTTGAATTGTGGGATTTTAATTCGATGACAGTGCGTAATAGAAGTATCGTATAGAAGCGTGTATATTAACTAATAAACTTGTGAACTAATGAAGCACATATATCATTTTAATTACAGTACACTGTAAGTAACTTAGGTATTTAGTAAAGCGAAAAATATTGGAAATTTATTAAAAGTAGACGTGTCATAGAAATCATTTTAGTTATTTTATTTTCATTTATATTGTAGTCAAAAATTTATAGTTGTTCAGAAGCGATTGAAGCTATAATAAAATAGCATTAATATAATAAATACGGTTAGTTTGCTGCGACGATAATTGAATTCGGTTATCATTTATAATTATTCCAATTGATTCATGTTACTGTCACTTACATGTAAATGGTTATTGTTCGTTCGTAAAATTGAAAGTCAAATGTCTCGGCAATGGAAGACCGATTCTGCAGTCTCGATCATTAGGTCTAAGCTTCCACATTATGTTTTCCACTTTCGACCTCCATTCGTGACAACTATTTGTCTTCATTTATAGGACACTGCTCATTGATCATGGCAGAATAAGGCCTTAGTATGAATTCCGCCAACTCTGGTACAAAAGTCACTGTAGATAGTACATTGATTAATCTCATCAGTGGCTGTAATTCTTGGGAAACCACCGTACAAGATATTACAAGAAGATAATAAAAAATCTAGAATAAATTGCTACTATTTCCTAAGGATTTCGTAACTGATTTATTTCCTTCCTAACTTTTTAATGTAGATCTCATTTCAGACAGTGAGAAGATTGAAAGACTACAAGTGTGGGTATTAATATATTATTTTCACTGCATTAAAATTATTAATGAAAAATATATTTACCTCCAGCGTCTTGCAATTGATACACAAACTTTTTACTTTGCATAAAGATCCGGAGTTATGATCATCAAAATTATGTAATCAATTCTCTAAAAAAGGTTAAGGTGAACGTTTCTATTTGTCCGGAATTTAATTTTGATACTTCGGATCGACGTCTTCGTTACGACAAGCTATCGATGGATCCCACTCGACGGAAGAATGTACGTTCTTCCTCGATCAGCCATGTACGGAACAGTGCAAGCTTATTTTGAGAAATTACGCAGCGTGATAATTTTAGTTGAACAACCTGATAACGTTAATGCGATACCGTGGCTTAATGTGTCCTTTTCGCTGCGACCGTTTGAACACGACTGCCAGTAACCTGTTCTGAAATCGTTAGATTCAATCTTAGACGCTACATCATTCCACCAATGAAACGGAGGGTGCCGATTCCCCATGGAAACTTAATCACGTCCCACATGAAATACCTGTGCACTCAATGTAACCTTTGATACGTTATCATTGGTCTATGAAAGTAATCGCGACAAAATGGCCTTTCACATCAACGTGTTCCATTATCTTGACGCAATTTTACACTTCTTTCATTTCATACATCACACATTAATTTAGTTAGTCCTATGGGTCAAATAATTTTTCACAGTCGGATGTGTTACCTATTTACAAAAAAAAAAAATGAACGTCAAGTTACTGTTTGTTTTGATGTCATGTTTGGGCGATTCTATCGTATTTATTTATTTGTAAATTAAGAAAATGTGACAGATCAGTTCCATTGACAACTTCTGTACATGCCTACTCGATAATTGTCCAAAACACGGGTCTGTCCAGGGACAATTATCGGCTAGAAGATACTACTCTTTGATCCACTGCCGAACGCAGAAAAGGACAGCGAAGTGGGGATAGTTCTGGGACAATTATAGTCCAGATATTTGGGACGTTTATCGAGTACAGGCTGTGGTTACTCCGTTAGAAAATGGTACTTCGGAACTTCTTTTAATCATTTCGCATTATATTCTACAGTGTTCCCCCCTGAATGGTATCGCATCGCCTGACAAATTATCCACATTACGACCAGTTTCTCGTTGGGAATATTTATTATCTATGAACTGCAGCTTAAACATTCGAGTGATAGCAGCGAAAAGAATCCTGCCGAGGAAACGTTCAATCTCTAGCCGCTTAACTTATTTCAATTTTAATCTCTCTGTGCCGGTGCGTGCCGCCTTCTAATCCGAGTTCAACTAATTCTTGAATCCGTATCTAATTCACCGCTATACCGTCAATAGCTTGCGCATTAACGACACACGGTCCGCCGTTTTTTCCCCCCACACGCTAGCATCATCGATCGACCGTGTCCATTTTCCGTAACTGTCCTAATTTATTGCGCGATTCGATCTTATCAAGCCCGGAGTTTATGGCGCCGAGACACGGGTAAACGTCACGACGTTAATAGACATTAATCCGTCGCATACGAAGGAGAATCAATTCGCGTTCACCCGGTTCCCAGCACTGGTGACAATTTCCCAGTCAGTCGAACGCACGATTTCCTCTTAAGGGGGCCGGCATGGTTTGAAATCCATATACGTATGCAAGTGTCAAAACCGCTTCAATATTGCAATGAGCAGTTTAGAAGTGGTCAATTGTGTTTCCTAAAAGTCCAATCTACGTCTGTACAGAGCCCAAATTGCGAATTGCTACCTCATCGTGGAGTAATTTGTAATATTCGGCAGGAAAACTCGCTTTCTGAAGCAAGTGTGACGTCACAAGATGGCTGCCGCAGAGAGATTCTCTCAATTTCGAGAGATTTAGTGTTCGTATCGAAAAAAAGGCTCTGTACAGACGTAGCAAAGACATGTACAAACACGGTGGTATGCATTTTCAATTGATTACTTACTTATTTAAGACGTAAAATGTCTAGAAAAATAGGCACAGCGTAACATAGCGTGACAGTCAAGGCCAAATGCTAGCCGGCCCCCTTAAGTATCGTGACCTGAAGTATGCCGCACTATCGATTGTCCCTTCGACGTTGGATTTTGCAAGAATCCGCAGTCGTTGCTCGTTTTATCTCGGAAAGAGTTACACTCGCCGATACTACAACCGTTTATTGTGTTTACTGTTATTTATCGAATGATACGCGGGTGTACTTTTTACTTGCAAAATTGTAAGGGTAGATACGCACGCAGCGATACATCACGGTATGATTAGAGCGGTATTGTAACCAGAAAACACTCGGGTTGACGATAGTTTATAGATGTTAGTGGCCAAGCGTGAATGTCTTTAGATCGCAGTTAGTATATCTTCTTGACGCAGGAAGGATAGTTTCCACGCTGCGCGGATTTATGTGTTGTTGCCTGTTGGGTAAGAGATGTGGTAACAATTAGAGAAAGGGGTGTAATAAATTCGTCGAGCGTTTAGCCTCCGAGAATTGTTTCATAAAGGGTGTCCCAAAATCACCTGACATTTGTTAATAAAACGTATTTCTTTTTAAGTACGAATGTTTTAAAGTAAAGTACAAATGGAGGTTATGTATGGAACACAATATCTGATAAATGGCCGCCTCGTCCCTGTTTGCAAACACATATTTTTGTGAAAATTCGACAAAACAGATTTTTTTAATTTTTAAACCATTTGCGGAACACGACTGGAGCTAAGATTACGTCCCAGTAATTCCACCGATGGAGTTTCGCAATGGCGATCGTTTTGAAATTCATCGTGAAGCGTACGAACCGCTTGTGGTTCTATTACCAAATCATGACCGTACATATGTAACTATTAATTATCACGTGACCGCGCGACCGTTCTCATCAACGTCACCGTACAAATTACTTTTCGACATTTGTATTGTGTTCTTCGAGTGCGCCACGGTTATTACCCGGCGATTATTTCACTCGAGCATGAAGCATGAAATTCGTGGGTTAACCACCGCGCGTCTATTTTATTTGCCAACGTGATTGCCGAAGTATGTTACTTTTATGTAACCGTAGTACACAACCAGCGACACCTTGAATGCAGCCTTGGGCGTTCGATCGTTTTACTTTGAACGAGCCGCGCGATTATTCCGTAGACTTCGCTGCTTGATATTTTATAGTCATACTCGTCGTCTACGGAATATATGGATAATCTGAATTTACGGTGCTCGTAGACTATACAGGACTATATGTGTCACGTTTCTTCCACCATTTCGGAAACTTTCCGACGTAAATTGGAATATTAAAATGGCACGGAGCGGCGTCACTTAAAAGAACTTCATCGCTTGGGAAAACACAGTCCAAGGAAGAAAAGGAAATAAAAAAAAAACAATTTTTTAATTTACTGTTTTGATTCTCACCGGATGAGGCAAGATTTTGTCACTTACAAGCAAAATTGTGTTACTCATTATGTAGACATTTACCTACTTTTAATAATAGAGTGTTCATAGAAATGATAAGGCTTTAATGTTACCATGAGACTTTGGTGACACTTTCAGTCCGTTATCAAACTTCGTTATCACGAATATAAAACCTCGATTTCTAATCCTTTTATTCACACCTGTTAGAGGTATCGAGTGTCAAAATGGTATCATTTACAGTGTCCTACATATTCAATCGGATAAAGATTTTTCTAACTTGTAATTCTAATCCTAGAGACCATGGTTAACATAATACGAATTCCTAAATGTAGAAGCTAGACGATACTTACAAATTTCAATGTTGCTTATTTGTCTGACATTATTTTAAACTTTCAAAATGAATTTGGTAACCCTTTGGAAAATATTTAATAATAAGTTCCACCTATTCGAATACTGTAATAAAAAAAGTTATGTTGATTTCAATATCCCGCAAAAGTGTTTTATTTCCAAAGCCTGCCATATATATAGAATATCTAGTTGCAACATTTATCGTTCGTCAGCAAAGAGGACGTAAGAAATCGTGTTGTTATTAACGATGTCGGTATTTCAGATCGTGAGACACGAAAACCCATATGGTGAATGGCCTACTCTTATACCTCGTATGTGCTAATATTCACTAAAACTTAACCATAAGCTCGGACGAGATTGTTGTCACGATTTTAAAAGATTCTTCGAGTTCATTTTAGAATATGTTTTCATAGGAATTGTCAAACGTTTAGGGGCTAAAATTAAAGGTACAGGATGGTACTAAATGTATGGTCCAAGGTTCTCGTGGATCTAGTTCCAACATTTATCGTTCGTCAACGTAGAGGGCGGAAGAATTCGAGTTTTTGTTAACGATGTCGGTATTTTCGATTGTGAAACACGAAACCCTATATGGTGATTGGTCTGCTCCTATACCTCGTCTATGTCCGTATTGATAAGATCTGTATCAGTGATAAGATGTTCAGTCACCGAAGAGATACGTATCTCTATTCGTATTTTTGATTTTGTAACTACAACTAGTAATGTAGGAACCTACTATAAGTAAAGCTTAATAAAAACTGTATCTATTTAATGTGTTATAACTAATCAATTCCTGTGCATGATCATTACAGAAAAAAACTTACAGATATGAACGATATAAAAGAATAAATTTCGAATTGGTATATATACATTTTTGTAAAATAATTGTAACAGCATGAACAGTATATACATACAGTACCTAATATCGGTGAGGCAGGAGTAAAATTTTCAACATTATCGAAAATTAAATTATAAATTCCTTGTTAAAAGAAACATACTTTACAGTTTATCTGTGGTCAAATAGTACAATCAAAAAGTGTGCACGATTTAAAGCACCACGTAAATCTTAAATGATTCATTTTTATTTGTTTATTAGAGAAAACATAGAAATTTTATTTTTAATTTGTCCATGGTACTACAATTACATATCCAAGATAGATTTTCATAAGAAAGTTACAAATCGATATTTTCACATGTTACATTTTTTTTCGAATAGGGATCGCACTTCACGATGAACAAGATGTGGTTTCAAGACATATATGATAAATCAAAAACTTCGTTATTGCGTGACACGGACCAAGAGCATCGTTAAATGTATTCCATTACCGGCGGCAGACGACTAGAGGAGTTCCAAGATTAAGAGGATATCCGAAAACAGTCGGTTCGATGGGCAATTGTATACGCGGATCCGATCCTATTCCAACGACCATTAATGTCGATACTGAACGTTTAAGAAACACTCATTTTCCAATCGTGTTTCTCCTTGGAGCACCAGGCGCCGGAAAAAGTGATTAAATTTCTTAATATATACTTCGCATTCTTCGATACCGGTGCTTAACCTAATAACAAAACAGCGGATTCTCATCCAAAATAAAAATTGTCTTTCGTCCATGCATGTATTTCATCTATTCGTTATCCGTACAAATGCAAGAAATGCGCACTCCACTTGTAACATTATTACTTTCGAATTTAGGCTTTTACGCATTTATGACTAAAATAGGTGGATGTAATTTGAAACAGTAGAAAGATTAAGAGAATCTGAGAATATCGACACTCATTTTACAACTTGATAAATGTTCTAACAGAGAGAGATAAACTTGTACTTGACTTCTAACCTAGAGGAAAATAAATTTGAGAGTACCTACACCAGTCCAAATTAAATCTGTATGAAGATCTGTAACTGTAAAATAAATCGTAGCGCCAGGGTTTAACCATGATTTACCAGCATGTTGTTTCTTATTGTCACGACTGATTGATGATTGTTACAGGAACGCTGCTGGTGCGATTGGCGGAAAAGTATGATTTCCTCCACCTCGTGTCCACGGACCTGATCCGACAAGAAATATCGTCGCGGTCAGAGAGAGCTTTCACATTAGCGCGAATGATGTCGCAAGGCCAACTGGTGCCGACCGATATACTGATCGAATTGCTTGCCACTAAAATGATGGAAAACCTGTACAAGAAGAAGGGCGTGGTGATAAGCGGTTTCCCGAGGCAGAAGGAGCAGTGCATAACATTCGACAGAACCGTGAAGCCTCCCGATATCGTTTTGTATCTGAATGTAAGGAATTCCGTTCTGAGCGATCGAATAATCGGCAGACTGGTCACTACAACTGAAAGAGCGGTCACAAGTTATGACAACGTTAAGAAGCAGATCACGCGATTCCATAAAAGAACCCGTCCGGTTATGAAATACTATAAAGACCGTTTGATAACCATCGACGGTGAATCCGACGCGATCACCGTCTTCGAGGACGCGTGCAAAGCTATCGATAACTACTTTCTGAGAACAGGCAGGGGTGTTTAGAGGGAACACTTTTATTTACAGTCTCTACTCGATAAATGTCACAAATATCTAGCCTGTAATTGTCCCAGAACTATCCCCACTACCGCGGGATATACCCCGTGAGGGCCTCTCGAGCTTCGCTATCCTTTTTTACAATGAATCAAAGTATAGTATCTTCTAGCCGATAATTGTCCCTGGCCAGACCCGTGTTTTCGACAGTTATCGAGTAGACGCTGTATTAAGTAGACCGAAATACTCTTAGTTTCTTAGAAAATATTGTAACATTTATTGCTTCTACTGTTGTAGATTTTAATGGGTAATTAGTTATTTGTAGGATGCCTATGATTAAGCGGACGGCTTTTAATTTAAGGGAACAAAAGCATTTGTTATATACGTATTGTACTAGATTCACAGATTGTACTAGCAC
The DNA here is from genome assembly GCA_028454245.1 of Halictus quadricinctus. Classification (NCBI taxonomy): domain Eukaryota; kingdom Metazoa; phylum Arthropoda; class Insecta; order Hymenoptera; family Halictidae; genus Halictus; species Halictus quadricinctus. The sequence goes on from CM052118.1 coordinate 19,036,316, forward strand.
AGTACATGTATGCCTCGCTCCTTGAATTGTGCGTTCAACATTCCTGTATGATATATAGTGTAATTAAAGTAATATTCTGGTGGAAAAACACTTCGATGCTGTAATGAATATTATTTTAGTATTTCCAATTATTTTAGTATAGTAAAACAATTTTTTGGACACTGACATTTTTGTTCTCGGAATATTGTCGAAGCTTCCACATTTACAAAACATTTATTTTTGCCTAAGATAATTGTGCGAGACGTGACAGAGGTGGAAAACTGCCAAACTTTTCTCTTGAAAATACTGCCCATTGAAGCGTCTCTAAAAACGTTGAAAAATATTTTTCGCCAATGAATCTGTCGTAGATTCGAAGATATTGAAACCTCCATTTTCCTCTCTAACTTTGGAGACTGTACCCAACAGTTTCAGTAGAAACAAAAATGATTGATGAAACAACTTACTTAAATGGTTGTAATATTTTTGTAACAGTATTTTACGGATTTTCTTGCGTGAAAGGGAGCATGATTTCTATTAGTATAGACCGTAGGAGTGTATGATTGCTAAACAAACAGCTCGGTATAGCAGGTAAACTGACTGTCGTCTACACATTTTTCCCGCGTACACAAGATTAGTGTTTTTGATGGGCGGTTATTCATTCCACGTCTATGTGCCTTCATTTATACCGCGACGTACGTCAGTATTTATTCATCTCCTCTATGTGTTTCCGCTCGTTTTAATCAGTAGATGGATGGTTGCATCCATTTATGAACACACCTACATACACACACGTAAGATCGTCGCTTTCGTATCTACATAGAAACTTCACTCCCTACCCCATACACGTACATCGTTCGCCGACGCTTCTATACGATCCAGACATATTCATAAACATGCATGTACCTTCCATAGTATTCATCTGCACGTGAGTCCTCCTCCGCGTCTCGGTGGATGACTGATAGACCGTGTTCACCGGTGGTCCTGGCATGGATGGACGGTCGCTCGATAAAACCCGGTGCCAGGTTTTTTCGAAAAATATAACCCCCCCCCCCCCCCCAGATTCCGAACCGTCAATCTTTTGCCCCGAACTCTATTCTTTTATAATCAGTTTGAAAAATTGGTTGTAAAATACTCTCCGAGTACTACAATTTTTAGTTCTCGAATCCTCCAATAGATTCCTATAATTTCTTGCAAATAGAAGTAATCATGTAGTCGTTTCGAAAATTGTTTTTAAAATACTCTCCGAGTACTACAATTTTTAGTTCTCGAATCCTCCAA
>CM052118.1:19037672-19058978 GCA_028454245.1 Halictus quadricinctus
CAAATAGATGTAACCGAACAGTTCCAATGATAAAAAACCTGTTGTTGTAAACTCGTACATAAAAGAAATACTAATATAATAATTAATGTGTTCGTTTCTTTCCGAAGGTGAGCAATGTGAAAATTTGATATTGATTTGACAAAGGGTGCACTCACCTCCAAGCATTGCAAAAATTCTTTCGGTAACCTCAACCATAGGTTTTTTCATTAAAAGTATTGAAAAGTGTGCTGATGCTTTATCACGCTACTTCAACACGTTACGGTGAACAGTGATAGGTTAGGATGTTCGTTTTACGAAACATAAGTGGATGGCAAATATTTATGCAAAATACGAAGGTACTACCTCAATTGCAACAAACTGTAGTAAAACACAAAATTCCTTTGTTAACTCCTTGGGGGATACAAATATCTCGGATGCGTTATGACGTTGCTTACATTGAAGTAAAACATTGTTTAATATTAACAGCAAATTCAACTGCGTTGAATTTATACAAATGTTCATTGTTAAGCTTACAGGAATGATTAGTTCGAAGAGAAATGGTATCCTAACTCGCATCGAGTTGCATTTAATTTATTTAGCAAGGTGAAAAATAGATTAAAAATAATATGACGATATTAATGTTTAAACTCGTTCAATCTCATGTATATCATAAAATTCAAACCCTTCCCTGATATGAAAATATCTCTGTTCGATCGCCCCTTGTGCATCCGCCCCTGGCAGCCGACACCGTCCATAGTACACTCGTCGGATTCGTATGTGTTGGTGTCGACCTATCGAAGTGTGTTGGGGTGGGTGGACGGGTGGTTGGCTGCGTTTATGAGGGTGCGGGCCCGAAATTGAAAAGCACCCCAGCGAGAGCTAGCGAGGGTGGTCGTGCAGCAGTCATTGACAAGCGAAAGACCGTATCAGAGGGTAATCCTATTGGTGGACGGCAGCGTCGCGATGTCTCGGCGTCATTGGTCCGCCATGGAAGTTCGGGGCGTGGCCTCGAGCTCCTCGCTGGCTAGTGGGGGTTAGGATGCCTGTCTGCATCCCTGGCAACGATTACCGGAAAACCACAGGGTCGTTCGGCGACAGGAATCCAGTATGGCGGACCTGGCAATCCCTCCGGCTGAATTTACCACTACCACGACGCCTGCCACCCCCGCAGCTATTACCTAGGCCACTGCAACTTCACCGCTAAACCTCGCTGCCACTGGATTTCGCTCGATTTGTCCAGGGGAACACTTCAGGAATCGAAAGTTCGATCGAACGATTAATTGCTCCGTTAACTAGTCTTTTCAAATCCTGACTCTTTGACGGCGTGCACAAGACGACGCCTGTACCTTATGTCGTGATCAAACATCTGGTTCTATTCTCGCTCTTACAACGTACCTACTAAAAAACACTTCGACTACTATATCAACATATTTTCTATTCTCTCGTCTTCTATAAAGACCCGGCCAGTAATACACAAATATAAAATTGGAATTCTGCCTATAACACATCTACATCTTTTTACATCTTTTTCAGAGAATTCGAAGGATTATTCGACTGATTAATCCAAAGCTGTTGCAGTGCACGGAGAACATTTCTTGGGCAGAACGTGGCCCCGTTGCGCCGCGGGTGCATCTGATTCCAGCAGCCCCGAGCATTACCAGCTCGAGTTCTCGTGGTAGGGGGTGGGTTAGGGGGGGTTGAAACGGGGAAAGAAACGCATCGAGCATCGGGGTAGGCAAGAGGAAAAGAGAAGGAGAGCGAGTTTCACTAGCACGTAACCAACGATCAACAATTGCACGACGTTCAGTGGGCGAAGGTAGGCGTCGTCTCGTGACGACGCCGCGAGAGGGTGGGGGGTTGAAGCGTCGTCGACCAGGCGTCAGCCGGCGCGGAGGGGTGCGCGCAGGCGCCGCGACGCGCTTCGTCGGCGAAGCGCCGCATCAAACGTGCCGGCTATAGGTTAAATCCTCCCGCTCGTCGTTTTTGTTGTTTTTCCGGCGTTGCCTCCTGATCCCGCCTTCAAAAGTGCCAACGGACCAATCGGTGGCTGGTTGCTCGCGGGACGCCCGGCGTCGAGACACCACTGCAACCGCCAACGACGCCGACCTCCGGCGACACGGGACGATCGCGTCGGAGCTAATGTCGATCTCTCGCCGAGATACCGACTCCGAGACGTCATCCATCGTTGTTGGCCTCCCTGACGCGATCGCAGCTCTTCGGGGCTCCGGGTCCCGTGTGACAGTCTCCGTGAAGCTAGCCGACGGTCGATCCAGTGGACGTTTCGGTCACCACGTCGTGGACCATCGTGAAAATTAAAGAACAAACGAGCGAAATAGAGAGAGCCGAGTGTTAGAATCATCAAGCTGCTCAGTGATTCCGTGTGCGCGAGTGATAGACAAGTGAGCTTTCCGAGGCTTTGCAACCAGGTGAGATCTTCACAGTGATTTTATCCATGCGAATCGTTTAGAGTAAAGTAACAACTGTCAATGGACGCGTAGTTTTTACCCTGAGAGGTTCGCTAAGCTCTTGCTGGTCGGTCGTGTATCGTTAAAGTCCGAGTTCTTATGAGCACGGTACGTATCACAGTGAACGGAGAGTATTCGCTTTCGTTTGGGTATAAGTTGTAGAGGCGAAGATTCGCATTGGTTAGCTTAAATGGTAATTGTTTATTGATGAGCAGTAACAATTGTGGGTAAACCATGTTACAGTACATTGATCCCATAACAGGGAATGCGTATTGATACGCCATGAACGGAGCAACGTCGATCACCACTTCCGAGGAGCACCAACATCAACACCAGCAAGCACAGAATGATGCGCCGTCAGAACATCCGAGAAGCCCTAAAAGCCCTATGAGCATCCGTCATGGTAAGCTCACAACTGGTTATCTTTGCTTTTGAAATTTTACTGAAGCTCGTGGAAACTGTAAGGACGCGACGCTCAATGATCATTCGTTTCGATTGTGTACGATAAAGGGCGAATAAGGGTTAACAAAGTGTCAGAAGTGCAGGAGTCCAGAATATATTCGAATCGTCATGTGAACATAAATTTTCTTCTAAAGATGAAAATTATATTTCTGATATTTCATAATTTGTTTTTTAAATTGAGACGTAATTGTACTGCATTAATCTTTGACCATTTTTTACGGATACTAGTACTTGCAATACCGTTTTCATAATGAACCGACTCTAAGTTTTATTGATTTATTCTTGTTGTAACTCTGGAAAATATGAAATTGAAAGTTCATTAAAGTTTTAACATATTTTATGTTTCCCTAAAACAATAAGTATTTATGCAGCTCATCTTTTCATATGTTAGTCTACAAATTTGCATGAACACTTTTATCGTCGTGAAATAAGATAGAGAATATAATAAGTGTGACAGTAAACCTTTGAAGAATATGAGTGTATGATTTTTAGTGCTAAAAATGTTAAAATAGTTTCATTTCAGTCGTTTGAAAGAGTGTAATGCATCATATCGATAATGTAAAGAGATTAAGATCTACAGAAAATATGGCAAAAGATTGTTTAGATAGAATTCATACAAATCCACTTCCGTCGCATTTCTACGCCAGTTGTAGTTCCAGGCCGTAAAGTAGAAAAGGTGGACGTTACACAGCCAACGAAATTACACCGTTAGAGCAATCAGATACACTATAAGTTAAAGAAATCAGCAGTGCATGACTTTCGTGGGAATTAAATGAAGATAAAATGAATGAATTCACCGAATTTGCACTTGCAGAAACTGACAACATCAATGAATTTAACTTTGGTAAATGATGCTTATTTCGATCGGCAAAGTTGTCATTTAAAATAGACCATTTGTTTACACAAACTTAATTGTATTAGTACAGCGTTACAAAAATTGAGAAATTAAATTGTATGCCTGCGAATAAATTGCAGTGCAAAGGGATTATTAAGAGATTAATAGGTACAGTAATAATGTCCGAGTCAACGTGAAAGAAAATATGGTAAATTCGACGATGGTAGAAAAAAAAAACTAAAAACTGGACGTGGCAGTCTTGTAAATTCCTACAATTTCTACAATTCGATCAAGAAATTTGCAATTCGTAAAGAGCATGTTGATTACAATAGTAACTTGTCGAAATGCATTTTAGTCCTGAAAATTTCACATATGACCCGTTCAAAGCAAGAATGATGCAAATCAAAACGCAGTTGATAAGAAGGAATTCAGTAAGAGTTCCATAAGACACGATAATATTAATGAATGTTATGTCTTCTACAAGCCACGATAAAATTGTAATAAAATTATTTTACTTAATGGCGATTAAACCGTTGAGACGTGGTGCCATACAATATACAATAATTTTCAATCAAAAGAAAAATAATTTTTTGTTTTATTTCTTCTACATAAATTTTCCCCTTTTTTAGGAAATGACGAAGTACAAAAAAGTTCTGATCACCGAAACCGTAAAATAAATCGTAGCGGAAGGGGTTAAGCCAGACAAATATTGACTTGCACCACTTTTACTTCAGACGGTTCATGTACCGAGACATTACTGTAATCAAAACTCACTGTGATTCGAAACGCTCGCAATAATGGGACACTTTAGCGATCGAAAACTACCGGGAACAGATGTCCAAAAACCAGGTCGATATGAGACGCAATCCCAGACAGGATCGGAGTCACCGTATCTCCCTAATGCGGTAACAATTAGTCGACGGTGGGAGGGGAGAGCGGGAGGAGTAGGGTGACCAAAGTGGTCGCCGGTAGTTACGAAATCCCTTTTTTTCGCGCTTTCCGGCCTGCATCCCCCTATGCCGGTACGTCATTCCGTGCAACCCCACTATAGTTCCTCGATGATCCCATAATACGGGGGCGCAGGTGGCGCCTCGCCATCCGCCAGCATTGATATGCTAATGAAATTTGACGCCCCTGCTTTCGCGCCCGTTATTTATACACACGCACGCGCTATACCTATGCGTGCATGTATGCGCCACGCTTGCACACGAATCCCGTCGGCCGGTCACCATACGGCCGTGCAATTTTTCTCTTCTCGTTTAACCCCTGGCAGTCGCGGCATTTCGCGAGCTTCCGCCGAGATTTGATTACTCTAATGGCGTAACGTTGTCGCGTACGTGGCCCGGCGCGGCGCGTCGCCGCGACCATAAACTTCGGTGGATTTATGGCCGACCATATCGAGCGGACCCCGCGCTTTTTCCAAATTACTCTGTCGAATTTTATTAACAAATTCGCGAAGCTGCGTCTATGAAAATTCTCCGCGAGCTGACGTTGGATTTTATGCGTTTCACGCGAAACTTCTATTCCATTCGTAGAAGCGATCAGCGTTATTAATTAATATTATTAATAAAAACTTTGTCCGTCTGTTACAAGAAACCGGAGCAAATTTCAATTTTCTTTCCTGCTTGAATAATTTTAATAAAATTAGTAGTTGTTATTCTCTAGAGTTCATTTACTAAAATATAGACAAAACTATGAATTATTTGTAAGATACAGATGAATACATGTTAGCTTTCTTGAATCATTTTAACGAGCTGAAAATGATAAAATAATCTTTTTACATTTTCTAAATGTTTTTACTGTTTGTCATTTGATCCACACATTTTTGCAATAAATACATAAAAACTGAGTTGTAAACATAAGAATCGTAATTAATGAGACGTGGCATATAATCGTTATATTCCATTCATGTTTTGATATCCTTGATGGAAATGCAATTTTTAGTCGCGGCAGTACGTCGACGCCATCTTGGTGAATAGATTTCACATGTCGCAATTTGTGTCTCTCTGTAGCCGTTCACTGGGATTAGGGTGTTAACGAGATCGAAAGACCGACAAGCTTAGGACGTTACGTGAGTTGCATTAATAAGATCGCCTCTAGTTCATCCCCCTACGTCCGTAACGACGAAACGATGCGATTGAAGTCTTTCCAGCGTGTCTGGATGATACGTGGATCAGTCAGTTTTCAACGTGCCTCACAGACTCGATCGTTTATTATGATTGGAGATACTCATCTCTTGATTCGATACGATCAGGACATCTAAATTTTAAATTGAGCAAGATTAAACGTACGAAAATTTGATTACTTGAGTCACAGTTTTGTATGCAGTCGACAATATCACAGTATTAAATATTCCTGCGTGTGCACTGTATCATTTTTATGCAAAACAAAAATTGTTTGTATTCGTTATACAAAGTACGGTAGCTACGTGGACATTCATTTCGTTTTCCACTAATTTTATCGAGCTGCAACTATTTTGCATTTGATATACTCATTTTTGTTATAAATACGTCAAATCTGCAGTCCACTTGTCGCTATAGAAGCCTAAATCGATACAATCTTTTGCAAAACTATTGTTTTCGAGAATAGAGCTTCAGATGAAATAATCATTTACAATGTATTTTTCTACAAAAAGATATTTTTAACGAATAGTTCTACGCTTTGCATATAATCTAATATTTTCGACACTGTAAATATATTATGTACCATGTATTTACGACGAAAGGGTGAACAACTAAGCAGAAATTAATTTTGTTTAAGGAAGATTTTAGTATACATTGGAAGTGTATCTGTTACTTAACAGATTTATTATGTTATGAATTTAGAACAGTAAAAGTATTAAAATTGTGTTCAACTTATTCAGATTTTCCAAGAAAGGTGTTGGGTTGCCGCAAAAAATTTTGCATTTTGCGTGAAGATTAGTAATCAAGTTCTAAATGATATTATTATACAGATTGTACTGTTTCGTCAGGCTTATATGCGTCATAATTGCACGAAATCCGCAAACCGGCAATTTCTTTTGAGAGGGTGTTTGGGGTCGGATCGGTTCGAAATAAGTCCGTGGACTAGGACACAGTTAAATTATTTTGCAGTGGGTTACAAGCAGGACCCTAACTCTGCATCGACCTGTTGTCGATTCGTATGGTAATTCGAGCGGATCCTATCTGACCCCGTGGCATTAACGAGACCGGAACGAGTTTTCGATCGGGTACGAGGCAGTCGACAAATACGATTCCAGGGAGATCTCGCGGCTCGTCGGGGTTGGCAGCGTGACTAATAAACCCGAGTGGGAGAAGCGAAATCACATTTCGTTGATCACGCAGATGTTCGCCGGTTTCCGATCTCTTTGCACCTCCATCTTCCAATTAATATCGTTAACGGAAGGAACTTGCCGATGAAATTTATTTTCCAATTAATTACACTTGTCCGATTACTACCTATCCCAGTTAATATTGCACAATCGAACCCTTTTCTAGCTCGAGATAACGATCCCGATCGCGTTGCCCCTGTTACTTTCTCAGCGGATAACCATAACGATCTATCGTTATCGCTGTTCACTTCATTGCCCTTTAATTTGATTTCATCCTTTCATTTGTACGATACAGTGAATTCTTGATATAAGTCCCTACAAGCCTAACGCTTAAATGTCCCATATGTACGAGGAATGTACGAGGAAAGCGTGTTCTATTAATACTTTGTCATACGTCAACTCTGTTACTGTCGGTCGTGTAATATTTTTGTCGTAACATTTTTTATAGAGGGTCTTCGCAGCTATAAATAGTTCTATTGATAAAATATACTGACAAAGTTTCATTACCTTAACTTCGGGACACCCTGCGTATTGTTAGATTACATTTTCAAAGTTTCTATCATTCAAATGTATCCATTTATTTCAACAACAAATGACAAAATGTGAAAATATATTTTTTTTATCAGCGACAATTAACAATTAATGTGAATCAGAATTGGCAAGATTTCAATGAGATTCTTCTACTATTCGACGAAGATTTCCGACAGTTAATATTCACGCGAAATGTCGAAAGTAAATCCTCCAATTAAGGAAAATAATGAAACCAGAATCATTCGGTACTCCCCACGATGGAATCTTCTAACCTCTCTCGCCCTTTCGTTCCCGTTTCGGGGTATAAATATTTATGTTGGCTCACTTTTACCTTCTGTGGTTTTTACGAACTCATTTCTCAATGTAAATACTGTTTGCCCTCGCGATTCACTCGGTAAGCCTTAAGGGATGCGAAAAAGAAATCGCTGGTCCCTTAGGAACGGAGATATGCTAGTCACTCGAGCTGTGCCTCCAAAAAATATGTATCACTCGTACAAATTTATCCTCCATTCACTGGAACTCGTTGGAATCGTAACAATCTGTAGGTTGCAAAAAGTTCACAAACTGTGTAAATATCATTTTAGTCTTCAACTATTTAAATAGTATAACTTTCGTTATAATTTACCAAATATCAATGCGTTGTATTACTAGACAATTTTCGTTTTACTTCGGCAACATATGTGAGACTCAACTATTCATGCAAAAGCTCAAGCTAAGTTTACTAAAAGAGTCAAATATTATTACGAATTCACTAAGTATCGAACGAGTAAGGGTAATTGTTCCAATAATCAGCTATTCGAGGTCAATAGACACCTTGCACATTGGAAGTGAGGAGTACGCAGACCGATTCAGTAAACACTGAAGTGAATGAGAGTTTATTAGCAGTTATTTATTTTTAAGCAATTTGTTTTCAAGAAGGCTGTCGATTGATTTGACATCCTAGTCAAATAATGAGGATTTTTCTAAACTTTCTTAAATTCTTCTGCAACTCGTTCGGCGGACGTGTCGATCGGGGAAAGCTCACAGAAAAACCATTTGCTTCTAGACTCGGGAGAGAGCAGCGTAATCTCCCCAGGATTACCAGAACGATACAGTCCTATAGGGGCGACAGGATCGACCTCGAGTCACGATCCTTATGCCTCGAGGTCCGTTCAGGAGTGTTCGGTCCCTCTGTGCAGAGGGATACCGACGGATTTCCCGCTGGCGAGGTCACCGTATTTAACCGCGCTCGGGAACGGCCACCCTCATTTACTGGGACAAGTCCAGCAGCAGCAACAGCACCAGCAACAGCAGCAGCAACAACAGCAGCAACAGCGACCGCAACACGGCAGCAAGCCACCGCGCAGCCTTGGTTTGACGTGCGTGGTTTGCGACGACACGAGCTCCGGGAAACACTACGGTATCCTGGCTTGTAATGGCTGCAGCGGCTTCTTCAAAAGAAGTGTCCGACGGAAGCTGATCTACAGGTGAGCTTCAAACAAACAATACTATTAGGTTGGCAAGAAAGTAATTTCGGTTTTCACTAATAGATGGCTTTATGTTTTGTTTGATTGACTTCTAGTAACGTTGCATTTGTTTTCTTTCTGCATAACTGCATCTTTCAGGTTACTTTTGAAGCAAATTACACGTAATTTTGATTAAAATTGTTAGTTCTCTGTCAATTTGAACGTGGAGTGCACAAACGAACATTATAGGCACATATTGCTTTTTTATTTCCGTAGAGGTAAAAAAGCTGCCGAGGCTCACAAAGATATATGTGAAGTTCATGGTGTGGATTGCTTAACAGAACGCACGTGCCAGAATTGGTTTAAAAAATTCCGTTCTGGAAATTTCTCACTTAAAGACGACCAACGTTCTGGTCGACCATCTGAAGTTGATGATGACCAAATGAAAGCCATTGTTGAATCGGATCGTCATATAACTGTCCGAGAGATTGCAGACAGGTTAAATGTCTCGCATACAACTATAGAATATCGTTTAAAAAGTCTCGGAATCGTTAAGAAGCTCGATATTTAGGTTCCACACGAATTGAAAGAAATTCACTGAACGCAACGCATCAACATATGCGATCTGCATCTCAAACGAAACGAAATCGACCCTTTTCTGAAGCGAATCATCACTGGTGATGAGAAATGGGTTGTTTGCAATAACACAACTCGAAAACGATCATGGTCGAAGCGTGAAGAATCAGCCCAAACCACGCCGAAAGCAGAATTGCACCAAAAGAAGATCATGTTGTCAGTTTGGTGGGATTACAAAGGTATTGTGTATTTTGAGCTTCTTCCAAGGAACCAAACCATTAATTCAGATGTTTATTGTCGACAACTAACAAAACTGGACATAGCAATCAAAGAAAAACGGCCAGAATTGGCAAACCGCAAAGGAATCGTGTTCCACCATGATAACGCTAGGCCACACACATCTTTGGTAACACGTGAAAAGTTATTGGAGCATGGTTGGGAAGTGATGTCACATCCACCATAAAGCCCTGACATTGCACCATCAGATTAGCATTTATTCCGAAGTTTACAAAACTCTTTGAATGGTAAAACTTTCACTAATGATGGTGGTCTGAAATCGCACTTGGATCAGTTTTTCACCGAAAAGGATCAGAAGTTTTATGAGCGCGGAATTATGAAGCTACCAAAAAGATGGCAAAAGATCATAGAACAAGACGGAAAATATTTTATTGATTAAAGTTCATCGCTCTGATAAAAAAATTGGATTTTATTTCACCTAAAAATACCGAAATTACTTTCTTGCCAACCTAATACTTCACACCGTTCGAAACAGCTCTGGACCTTCTAACCCCTTGTCGTCTGATAACTTCGTACAGAGTCTATAAGGTGACTCAACAGTCACTGGACCGTTCAAAATTAGAATTCGTTTGTACATGCGAATTTCTAGAAAATAAAAGAGTTGTTCCATTTTAAAATTCGGACGGTGTAAAATTCCGTTTCTTTCGTAATCAGTATTCTATTAATACAACAAATAGAAATTTCTTTTTCTTTCTGCGGAATTATTCCGGATAAGCAAGTCCGCTTCGTAAAGAAAATCGTTCGCAAGGTTAAATGAGAAACCGGTCCGAAAATGCATGCAACAATCGAGGTTATGCAACGAAAGCAGCAACCGAAATCACGCGATCGGTTTTTCCGCGTTCCCACCATAATCCCCAACAAGAATTCGTTGCAATGAGGTTGCAACGCTATGGATTTCTGTTCTCTCGGTTGAGATCCAGGTGTCATTCTTTTCTCAGAGTGAATGAATTCTTAATTCCTCTTGAGGGGAAAATCGAGGTCAATCGCCACGAACCTGAAGTGACTCTTATGATATTCAGAAAGGTACCATTTCCCTTAGAACTCCCAATGGTATCCGGAAAAGGGACACGGAGAGATCCGCGGCAGGAAAGAAGTCAGGTTGTTGTTCGAGCTCGGTTTGTATGCCGGTCACGCATACACAGCGACGCAGCGGCAGCTCCAGCAACATTTATTTTTCAAAGAGCGCGCATGGGGGTTAATAGTTTGTATATCGAGCCGTGTATCTCCTCGACAGGCTTAACGCGCACACCTATGGCGTCTGTTATCGATAGTCACGTACGTAGTCAAAGGGATGCACACGCACACGAGCCGAGGAACTGAGCCGGGCGCGTATGTGGCCCGGCGTAAAACGGATCGAGCGTATCAGACAGCGATTCCGGGTTGAGAGGGATCCGATGGAGATGGATGGCCGTTCCCAGGGGATGGTAATAGTATGCCGTGCGCACACCGAGCCGTCGGGTTAGGTGGATGGGTCCTCCAGGGTTCAACATTATGCCGTTCCGCATTGTTGCCCGGTATTACGATGAGCCTACTCGACTTGGACCACATGGCGCCACTGGCTGGCCAGTTTGACATTAAACGCCATAACAGGCACCGATGACAAATTTCGATCTAATAGGAGGCAGTAACCGGGGATTACGGGGGGTTTTATTTTACCAATGCGAACGTTGTGTCATTGGAGAAATTAGGTAGAAGCACGATAATGTTGAATTCGGTTTGTCTTCTGCGAGCCGCGTTAAAATTGTATTACAATCGCTTCGTTTAACACGCTGACTGAAGCGGTGACCGGCGCCATTGATTATTACTTGAAAACGATTGTCATCATATTAGTCGCAGTGAATATCAATTTATTCGTTCTGAGATTAACTAAATTGTGATGTAATGCGAATACTTTATTGTAAGTGGGTAAGGAAATAGGCACGACTTGTATGAAACGCACACAATTCTCGCGACTGTGAACGTGTTGATGATGATTATGGCAAATATTGATTTCTACCACTTTGGAACGAAATAACTCGCTTATTGGAATTATAAAGACGCTATCTTTGGAAACGATTCGATCAATTTTATTATTCCAACTAATATCAGAATGGAAATCGTGTAAAGCGTAAATAAATTTGTTCTTCTTACTTTTCCGAGGCTATATGTTTACAGGCTATCCCGTAAAATGACGATTCGGACTGATGATAAAAATTTCAAAAAGGTCCTACTAGTTTTTAATTTTAAATTCACAAAAAATTATTGAAAAAGACTGAACGTTTACCGCCGCAGACGTATACACGGTCACTCTGAATAATTGTTTGATCGCACACGAGAGTCTCACTGAATATTTACGTAAGCTGAAGATAATTTATCCTTTTTCGATATGTTTAAGACGCGCAAAAATTAATTGCACATCGACCAGCGAAGTTTTCTATTTTCCTCGGTTGTGTAGGTTGTGTCTAGTTACGGAGGGCTCTTTATTCACCACCAGCAACTCTCGTCGAACGGCCGTAATGCGGTAAAAAGTGAAGAGCCTTCGCACAGATAACCAATTATTCGTAGAGGGGAACGGATCGCGACAGATGCGTCCCGACGTGATGCGCCGCGGCGGCGCATCGACCATAATCGTCGGATTACAGTCCAACTTCACGGATCGGTTAGATGCAATTAAATAGATCGAGCATGGTGCAGATTGCGCCGAGAGTTTGCGCCAATTCCCATCGGGCCACACTTGAATTTCGCGCGCAATGAATCAGCTCATCTCGCTATGATAGATAAACAAGCGTCTCTCTAACAGGAGCATCAATGACTCGTCTACATTTTGGACAATATGGCACGCGATCTGGTATCGGAACCAGCTCGGTCTTACATGAGGAAAAGATATTACAAATGGTTACTTCGGTATTACTAACAGTACCAATCAAAAACTAATCTGAAAGCTCTAATCACGAACTTTCTAATGGAACTCTTCCATAATTAAGCTATGCACCTTGGAGAAGAAAAATAGTACCAGTGTGATAAATCGTGATGGTTAACTACGATTTCTTTACGTTTCAAAATGTTTAAGCTGCGCATGTCAGAACGATCACTTAAGCCTGCCATAAAAATCGAGCTTGCTATAACTCGGTGACAGCTCACGCCACCCTAATCAATTTCCCACGTCCTCCTTCTGGCATTAATTTTGCCAGACATTGTGCTTGACCAGTTTGTTGCGTTTCTTCTATAAATGACGCTCGGGAATCCGCAGAATTTTGTCGCGGTAGGTTGATTGCAGGATCGTTAAATCATTGAATCATCCGGAGCGGCGATCGACGGGCGTGATAACAGGCAGCACATGTTTCCGGTAACTCGATGAGCCAAACAATGCCCGGCGTCCGAGGAATAGAGAGATGCGTAAATAAATGTATGATGTGGTTCTGAAGGGTGAATGCCGGGGGAGGGCAAGGGCGAGGGCTCCGATGTATCCCTTCGTGTTGCACCAGGACACCCCCGGCGGGGGCCACCAGCTCCGGCGAGGTTCGCTGGGGTGTGAACGCAAATCAATTTGCGAGAGGAACCCTGCTGGCAAGACAGCACGCAGCCACCCTTCGGTGCCCTTCGTACCGAACCGCCTCGGGACAAGATAGTTCCAGGATGGTGTGGCGTCCTTTCATCGCGCGGCTGCATCCAGCCGCCTCCTTGCGAGTGACGTTAGTTAAAATCGTGCTAACGGAGCCTCGGGAACCGATCGATCGACACGCCGACGACCGATCGACCCTCCGGGCTATTACTCCCGTGTTACAACTCTGACGATTCACCTCTCTCTCTCTTTTTTCTTCTTTTTTCGAACGGTCAACTCTGTATTTACTCGACGATCAAGCCTTTCTTTCCCTTTCGTTGCCACCCGCGAGGAGACTGCCCAACCCTAACGTTCTCTGATTCTTGGGCTTTGCCACTTCGAGAGTTGTTATGGAGATTCGTGGATGTTATTTCGATTCTACTCTGCCGGTTGTCGAGTCCGTGTAAACTGTTTTGCAGGACGTTTAGCCCTTTAGACACGACGATGTTATGTCAAATGTAGGTCCATGATACGTTGATTAATTAGACTTCTTTGTATTTTTCATAGCTCCTTTTAAATCTGGAAAGTAGGTACTAAGATTGTCCATCGTACCTAACAATTTTTAGAGTCGGTACTATGTAGAGATGTTTCTAAAGGGTTCGTTTCAAGGTTTGACATTTTCTTGGGAATCTCGTGTTAACATGTATGATTTAATAATGATTAATGCCATTGATCGCAGTTGATCCCTGTGTGCTCCACGGGAATACGGATACAGGAGCTACATAGACGTTTATTCCTCTTCATTATAATTTGAATGAGTTGGAAACAATACAACTGTATTTTCAAATTCCCTTAACCCCTTGCACTACGATTTATTTTACGTAATTTCCTAAAAAAATGGCTTTTATGGTTCTTCAATAGCTGTACATTAAGAACGCCAAAATAGAAATTTATTTGTCCAAAGGAAATTAATAACATACACATTTATTAGATTCAAAGTCTTCGTCACGAGTATGACTCGATATTGTAGGGCAAGAGGTGAACTGTTTTCACTGATATGCATTTGATCTACTAGATGTTATCGTAAATGCACGAAACCGGTAACATTATTTTGTGATTTAAAGCAACGAAAGACAAGAAATTCGCGTTATTGTGGATACAGTTTATTCGATAATTTCCGCATCAAACGCTTCGCGACAGAATTGCGATGAAGGGGGGTTTAAGCCCTGAGAAAGAGACTACCGCGGGATTGGATGAAATTAAGAGGGATAAGAAGGTACGTGACCTCGAACGGTCGCCACTTTACGTTAGTCAGCCTGAAGGGATAACCGGGTTAGTCCAACAATGAAAGTAATCGAATTTAACGCCAACTCCTGAGTGCGCAGCCAGGATTTCCGGCAAGTGCGTTCGAAATTCGTCGTCTTTCCAGAAGGGACAACAGACGCCAAGTTGCCACGGTCGTCGGTGAAACGTCATCGTCGATGATCGATCGATTTCCTGCAAAAGGAAAACCTTCCTCGTCTATGACCAGCCACGAGATTTCTCTCCTATAAAAATATGCATAACATAACCTCTATTATACAGGGTGAATCACGAATCGTGATCAGTAGAGATTACTCTGTTATTAGCAATCCGATCGAAAATGTTTTTATCAGCTTTCGCATGCTTTCAAGAGTGCTTTAACGTGATTATAAAAAATCATTTGTCAACTCCTTTCCTTTTATGTTTCTTCAAGGTCACCTTGAATTTTTTGTACGCCTATCTGTTAAAGGATTTCAGGACGAAGTCTGCATTTTTTTGCATTTTTCAAAACTACCCTTCCGGTCAAGATAGAAGTGTAAAATTTTAGGTGTAACAGGTTATTTTTTAATAAGCTATTGAATCAGGCTATACCTTGTCAGGTTTGACTTATTGTTTGGTTATGTTAGAGCAAAATTAAACACAATTGATTTCGTTTTCGAAAGCAAACGTCGAGAACGTTTTGATTTACGTTAGATGATGCTACCGAAATATCTGTGCGCCATGAAGGTTCTTTCGTTCCAGAACCTTCTTACATGTTCCGCAATATTTTATGTTCAGATGTCAAGCTGGTACCGGAAGATGTATCGTGGATAAAGCTCACCGAAATCAGTGTCAAGCGTGTCGCCTGAAGAAATGTCTGCAGATGGGAATGAATAAAGACGGTGAGTAAAATATTATTGGAGAATACGGGAGGAATTTGTTGTTTCGCAGAAATTCGTTTTTCCCTTCGTCTCTTGTTTCGTATTCCTTATAATTTCTTATTATAAAGGAAACAGAGAATTCGTTGATTCGGGAGCACTAGAGAATGAAGAGTGAAGAGTTGGTTCACACATTTGGGATGACTTCTACTTGAATCAAGTTGCCTTCGAACTAAAAGTTATTCAGAAACTATAACTGCAAGGCTATCTTCGGGATTCAGATGTTGAAGTGAATTTCTAAAACGATGAAGTTGTTCGAAATGTTCAGACGTGTGATTGTGAGATTGATGGATCTCAATTGTTCAACTGGAATTCAGTTCTAAAATCAATTGCTCAAGTTCTATAAGATAAACAGTATCCGATCGTTTTTATATTCAATGTACGATGTTTCATCAATGGAAGAACTTTGTTTTAAATAGAAACAATTTTTTGTTTTGTTACGTTTTAAAGAACATGTCTTTTCCACTACATGGATTCCGTACGGTGAGCATATTCCACTTCTTTCTAATCGAAAATACAAATTAGTTATTCCTTAATTTTCTGAACAAGCTTGACTAAAAATATAGAGAAACTTATTCATTGGCTTGATTGATTATATCAGTGAATAATAAATTAGTTCATTTGAGAAATTTTCCACTTAACTTAAAATCCAGAATGATTTCAATTCATGAAACTGTGCGAACGAATTTTATATGTATACAAGAATTATTGATTGCATCGCTTTCCATTAATCGTATGCAACAAAGGAATAATGAAAACCCGAATGTTTACGTTACTACAGTGGCCAGAATTAATAACATTCTTAAAATTGAACTAGACGAGTTGAGTTTTTTCTCACGATTCCGACAAGTTGCAATTTGTTAAAAATCTCTTCTACGCGTTATCTAGTAAATTTATCCTTTCAGCTGCTTAAAAGAACTGAAGTATTTTAGTTCGATTTTTAAAAAGTTATTCTATTGTAAAGAGAGTGTATTCGCATAATTGATCACACTAAAGCTAGACGGATTAGTTTACTAGTCGACGTGCAACGAAAAATTTTAGAAAAATTGTATTTGGTCGGAATTATGGAAAAAAATAGTAAAGCTTGCTTTTTAAGACTTTTTCATCTATAATGAAAATATAAAGAACGTGACCTACAGACTCGTATAAATAATATACATTCTAAAAATCGTATCAAATTTGAATTACCAGTTGTAAACGATCAGAGATGGTGAAAATTGCAATTTCTCACGATTTTCGCCATTTTCGATCGTTAAATAATAACAACTCGTAAAATTAGTTTGCAAAGCCCTTTTCGCTCTGTAATTCCAAGATTTCAACGCTAGGCTTGAAGTTCGAATCACCGAGGTTCACCTGTGCTAAACTTTTCAAATGTAAAAGTCAGTTCTCGTTTGTTGGAAACTGATCGAAATAAACCGGCAACAACTTTCTGATAAATGTAAAATCCTCGGCTGTTCACACCGCGAGGGAACGTCTCCTGCAACGGAAGAAAGAAATATCCATTTCAGCGTTCACGGGAGGCGACATTCCGGGGACACCGGTTATCGATACATTAGATTACCCGTTGTCGTAGGTAAACCCGTATTGTGGGAATCAATCAACGCTCTCCCGTTCCCCGTCTCCGGGAAGAACGAAATCCGAACGAGGGTCCTTTATGTTCGCAACATAAATAACTGGATAAAAGGCGGAGTGATTGGTGCGGGGTAGAAGTCTGCTTTGGTGGCAGCATTCGATTCAACTCTTAATGCCTCTCAGCCAACCGTTGGCGCACCTGCCACGGCAAAAGAGCATTTTCCCCGTGTCTCTGTTTCCCTTATCTTTCTTCTGCTTCTTCTTCAGCATCTTCCTCTTCTTCTTCCTCCTTTCCCACCCTCCGTCGCGTTCTCCCTGAAACCCCTCTCGGGGAACAGCAACTTTCTTATTGCCGAACTTGACGTCGTAAGAAGAAATACTTCCAATTGGATCCCGGTTCCCTTGACGACTGGAACGACGATGTTTCTATGGAACGTCTCCTCTTCCCGGGGGAATTAGATTCTCCAGTGTCGGGAGTTACGTTCCGCGCCGGCAAAATTGAACGAACTTCTTTGCCCCTGCGGTTCGAACCTGTTCCCCGCAAAAAGCTGCTTGATCCAGCAATCGCACAAAATTCGGGAATTTTTCGATTATTCTTAACAATAGAACTACCGGACCAAACGACTGGTTGCTAATTTTTTCTTTTACTGAAACTGTAAAAATGTTTTAATGAACCTCTTCATTGAAGCACATATTACAATAAAAGTTCTACGAAGTCTGAATGGGCACTTGTCACTGTTACAAAGCAATATACGTCGCATTTATTGCTCGGTAGTTCTACTGTTAAAAATCGATTTTTAACTTAATCAGAAAGGAGGTAGTCGAATGAGAGTTATGATACACTGGATCCAAATGGTCCGAAGTCAGGGAACTGTGCTATAAAAATCCCTGTTCGCGATCCAATAAATATTGTTTAAACACTTTCCTGGAGCGTTCCGTGAAACAGAGAGGAGGAACGAATTTTCTAGATACAGCTTCAATAGTTTTCATCGACTTGGGAATCAGACGATCAAATTACGAACAGTTTGGGATCCGAGATCGTCTTGGTAGCAGGTTCGTTCCCGGACTGATCCTAACGATAAAATCGATCCACATATCTCGGCGAGATGGAGTCCAGCTTCGAAACATGGCGGCATCGTTAAAGCAGTCGTTCGACGGCGGAATTACCGCGGTTATTACGGGGATTTAATGAAAATCGGTGGTCGGGGTGCGGCGAGGCATAAAGTAACGGCGCGGATTCGGCGTTTTGCCGCATGCGGTGCGGTTCGCCGCGACGGGCGAAACGACGCTCGGCGTCGTAAACACCGCGGTCGTTAGCGACGGTCGCGTGGCCTCTGCCAAGCCCCGAAGGGTTAATTGGGGGAAATAAACGTATGCAACGTGAATCTCCGTAACCGTCGATCTCTCTGTCTCGTTCTTTTTTTCACACGGGGTGGGGGCCGACACGCGTACACCGTGACACGGAATCCGCCAGGAGACAGACAGTGTCTCCTATGTAAATCGTGTCATAGTGGTGGATCCAGAGAGAGAGAGAGAGAGAGAGAGAGAGGATGTCGGAAGGAGCAAAGTGAAAAAGGGCGGCGGACCTCCCACGGCGAGTTACACGCAAATGAGAGTGAAACGATCTGTAAAAGGGCGTTTATCTCTCATGGTGCGAAACCGGACGAGAGACGCGAAAATAATGGGAAGGGTTTCGACGGCCAGCTTGAAGTCTTCATTTGGCGAGCGAGAAGATTTAACGATTGCGTTGCATATGAAATGTCCGATCCCAAAATGGAAATGTTTTACGAGGCGTTTCAATCGTCAAATAACAATCTACAGGTTCATATCTGCAGGTACAAAGATAAACTTTCAAACCCTATCTTCTGGTTTTATTCGTGTATTCAACTTTGCTTTATCGTGTCTTCTTATACGAGTGGGAAATAAACATATCGTCGGCAGCATTATCTGATGCGAGGTTAGGATATTGTTGCGAATGAACGCACCGTTAGTCGATGCTAGACGAAGCTCAGAAATGGAGCTTTTGAATGAAAACAATTCATGTTTGTTTCAAGTTACTGTTATCACGCTTCAGAACTTTTTCGGAGAGCTGGAGGAAATGTCATTAGGGGTAACCGTTTCTCAACCCTTATCACTCCGAGTATTTTTTAATGCTGTCAGCAACGATGTTACAGGTGTTACAATAATTCTTCGATTATTTCGACTCTTCGATATTTTCTCCAAATTCTAGAAAGAGAACAACAACGTATGAAAACACATCTAACAATCCGAACTTCTGTAATAAATTTCGAAACATTCCTTTGAGTCACAGTGCGATGTACAGACGTCGTACCTGAGGGATTAAACAGCTTAAAACTTGATCGATCTCACCGTTATCAATACTACCAGTTACAAATGCTTGATCTGCGACTAAACTTAATAAACTAGTGATTTCACGAACCCGGTTCACACAATAGTGGACCGTTTTGCTTCGGAGAGAATACTATGCAGAAGAGAACAGTCATTATAAAAGCCCGCCCTCGCAGCTTTATTTCAACGAGTACGTACGAGAAGGGAAGAACGATAATAGAAAATCCATAGCAAGAGGGAGACAATATAACAATAGTGATTCAAAGGGCGAGGTTCAGCGACGATTACGTGCTACTAAACCCGACGCTAAGTATTATTAATCTCCCTTTCTATTCTCCTAGAACGCAAATTAATTCGACGTTTACACACTTGCCTGATTTTCGAAGACGACGTTACCGGAGAGTTTGAACGCGCGCCCGAGACGGCAAAGTGTCTCTTGTGAACAGCCCGTGAAATCATCGAATACTCCCTTACGATCATGGTTGTACGTATCGGGTACCGGTTACTCGGTCGGTACGCGCCAAAGTAAAGAAATACAAAGTGGACGGGATAAAAAGTATCCAGGGGACGGCGGACTGTGTGAAAATAAGCGGACTGAAGAGTTAAAAAGACAAAAGGGAAAGCGCGCGTATAACACGGGGAAGAAAAATTTCCTGGGGAAGCAGAGAAGAGCCGGCCAACGGGTACGTACATAGGGCGTTTATCTTTCCCGACGGCGCGGCGCGGCTCCGCTCGGCTCGGCTCGGCTCGGCGCGGCGCGGCAGCACGGCAGGGTAAACGGTAGAAAAAGTGAGAGACCGAGAGCAAAGGAAGGGAAGAAACCGCGCGAAAAAGGGAGACGCCGATGCCAAAGGCTTGACGAAGTAGGAGGATCCCATTAAGCCGCTCAGCAGGCAGCACGACGGTGATACAGTGAGCCGGCACGCTTTTTATTATTACGAAATTACTGTGCACCCGTACCGCGCTAAAAGGGAACCTGGAAAAAATTCTGCTCGCTGTTACACGCCACTGAGTGCCCTAATCGTTTCCCCATTAACATGTGTCTGACGTCATGGAGCCCCTTTGCAAAACCGAGGAATGATCCTCGCGTTCTCGCGGCTTAACCTTGGCGCTACCGTATTTCGAATTTTCAGTTTGAACGCCCATTCTTCTCCTTTGTATTAAAATATTGTGCGGGCTTTGGGCATTGACAGAGGCAGTCGAGGCAGTACCAATCCAATGACAAAACTTTTGTGTTTCGTGATGACTGAATTTTGGAATTTCAACGTAAAAATGTTCGTTTGCGAGGCGCAGAAGCCGAATACAAATTTCTTCTTTTCTTTACGAATTTTATTAAGTCGACAATAATGTGTCAATAATGTTTTTAATTAGATCTACTCATTTTTCCCATAGACGCACAAAATCTACTTTTACCAATACCTATATTCCTGATGTTTTTCTGATTGACATGAATTTTGAATACTGAATATACCAGAATATTCTTGAATGTACCAGAATATACATGAATATACTAGTATATAGCAGAATATACTAGAATATAGCAGATTATACTTGAATATACTTAAATATAGCAGAATACACTGGAATATACCAGAATATACCTGAATATACTTCAATATACCAGAATATAGCAGAATACTCTAGAATATACCAGAATATACTTGAATATACTAAAATATAGCAGAATACACTGGAATATACTAGAATATAACAGAATACACAAGAATATACCAGAATATACTTTAA
>CM052118.1:19067456-19091272 GCA_028454245.1 Halictus quadricinctus
GCTTCACTGTAGTGAAAAATGTTTCAAACGAAAGTTATTCAAGCTACACTAACTACCATCTCGTAATATTAGGATTGAAATATCACCTAAACCAACAGTTCCCCGACATAAGAAAATACTCGAAAGTGACCTCCATATGCCCTCTACTCCTCCACCTACCGAAAAGTCATTGGCATAAAATTATAACCCCCTCGAAGCTATATAACCTTTGTTTGAAACATTTTTCGATATGATTAGTACACTCGGACGGCGGACCATTCTTACAATTTTATAATTAATAACGTTTAGCACTCTTCACTGTTTTGTTTATCCATTTTTTGAAACGTTTTCCTTCTTATAGTCACGTTTAGTGTTCCATTTATCACCTAAACCAACAGTTCCCCGACATAAGAAAATACTCGAAAGTGACCTCCATATGCCCTCTACTCCTCCACCTACCGAAAAGTCATTGGCATAAAATTATAACCCCCTCGAAACTATATAATCTTTGTTTGAAACATTTTTCGATATGATTAGTAGACTCGGACGGCGGACCATTCTTACAATTTTATAATTAATAACGTTTAGCACTCTTCCCTGTTTTGTTTATCAATTTTTTGAAACGTTTTCCTTCTTATAGTCACGTTTAGTATTTCATTTAATCGGCAGAAACTGAGTAATCGAGTGACAAGTTTGATGCTCTGGGTCACAATAGGCCCGGGTTTAATTCTTCCAAGGAAGTATTTCCACCGAAGATGACGTGTTCACGGCATCTGAAATTAAAACGAGTGAATAATAGAGAATAATTAATCGCGAATGATCGTGTGTGCTTACCGCAGGTGATCCTTCTCGAGGAAGCCTGGTCGGAGCTTTTCCTTCTGAACGCCGTACAGTGGTGTCTTCCGCTGGAGTCGTCGCCCCTTTTCAACTCTGCAGAACTGACCGCGTTGACTTTGTCGCCGCAACCGCACCCGCATTCCGGTATTCACATGCAAACCGCGACGGGCAAACCGAGCCAGGTGGCAGCGGATGTCAGGCATTTGCACGACACTTTGCAGAGATACAAGGCTGTCATGGTCGATCCTGCGGAGTTCGCCTGCATGAAAGCCATTGTCCTCTTCAGACCAGGTTGGTGACTTTCTTCCGAACAAACATATTAAACCACACGTTAGAAAATTTCCCATTTCTCTCCCTTCGGAGGCTACTAATTATGACACCCTCGCAACAATTCGAATTTTTGTTGCAGAGACTCGCGGATTGAAAGACTCGAGTCAAATCGAGAATCTGCAGGACCAGGCGCAGGTGATGTTAGGTCAACACGCGAGGGCTCAACAGCCGGGCAATCCAGCGCGATTCGGCAGGTTGTTGCTGTTGCTGCCGCTGTTGAGGACGGTGCCAGCGTCCCGTGTAGAACTGATATATTTTCACAGAACGATCGGCAACACTCCCATGGAGAAAGTCTTGTGCGACATGTACAAAAATTAAAAGCATCCAATCGAACAAGGACCATTCTTCTTACCGACAGTTACCGAAAAAAAAATGTCGATACTTATACTATGTACATAAGCGCCGCTTCCGAAGCGAGCGAAGCCGCACTTCCACTGGAGATGTTTAAACTATTTCTGTGATGCATTTAACTCATTCGTATTTAGACGACATCGACTGTCCGCTGTCGGAGAAGTTGGGACGCTCTTCTTCGTCAAAACTAACTCCATTAATGTGCGTAACACGAAGAGAAAAGACTTCCTTGAACGGGGGAGGAGCCACGCGTGTAGATCTCGGGTGTCGCCGTATCGCGGGAATACTCTTTCGTCGAGGGAGAGACTAACGAACGATTAGGAAACGAATAAAACTATTGCGCCGACCAAACGTACGAGCTGGATCAATTATGGTCGATCGTTTCTACGGTTTGAGAAAGGTTTGGCCTAAGGATGAAGCCCCAAGCATGACCCTTCGATTCACGATCCCGTTTCGAAGGCATCGATCTCCGCTAGATCGGGATCGATCAACGACGGATACTTCGAGAAAGGTAACGCATCGACGCATACAGTATTTAGGTAACAATTCAACGGTATCTAAGGCGAACGAGAGACACTCGGTCGCGGTGTAAGAACGATAGAAATAAATATATAAATATATATATATATACACACACACAAACACATTTATTTATTATAGAAATGTTTATCGAACATTAGGTTCGACGTGTTGACCAACTCGTTTTCGTTTATCGTTTTCAGGCAACCTCGAAACGATTTTGTACGAAAGTCTGACGAAATTATGTTTTAGATTCGAGGGAGGTGGATAGATGGTAGTTTTCCGTTCGATTCGATCGTTTTTCGTTCTTGTATTATTCGATATAAGGATTTCAATGTACGAGTAATAGGTATCAGTTCTACGACAATTGTAAAGACAAATATTCGTCTGTGCTTTTCTTGCATATTTCGTGTTGTGATACTACTTGCTGTAAAAGTCTAGATACCGAGTCACGTGACATGTATTGTAACGATTGCGTAACTACTTGTAATAAATCTATACATGCATAAGTATCTTCGCTAGATTGATTTCCTTCCCAAGCATGCCGGGTGACATCTTACCGATCATTCTAATCAATAGTAATTTAATATCAATCGTTAAATCCGCCATTTTTAAACAGAGCCAATAATAGCAATTTCCATAAATTTGCAAAGATTATCCGTACGATGCTCGCAATAGTAAATGAATAAAAATAATAAATTAAAAGGTGGAACAATTGATTTCGGTAGAAATGGACATAGGGATTCTTGAGATCTCGATCTCTCGACGATCTCTTGGGTCTTACATCGTGTCGAGGGCCGAAGGTCACGACCCCGAACGGCCTTAATTTCTGTTTATTTAACGGAGGGTGCTCGGAGAATCCCGGCGAATCGAAATTTGACTTGCTACACGCCTGTTAGCGTCCCAATGCGTAATGGATTCCCCGAGTCACGGTGGTTGTTGCATAAACGTACATATTTATTTATCACCGCATAATCCCTGACTTTCCCTCGGGGGTTTTGCCACATGGCAGTTTGACGGTCCCCAACGGAATTACCCCCTCGGTCGCTTATAAATTACATCGAGGTTCAAGCAAGGTTTAAGGGCCTGCTTAAGTTGTCAAAGCAATCGGAGAGTTAAACGCCCCGGCATTGGGGGTGGGAGGGGGGTGAGACACCCTTAATACTTTTCGAACCGGAATGCTCCTTCGACTTGGGGCTCTTTGAAAATCACTCCCCGTGATATTCTACGTCCCGTGTGTCCTTGTGCATTTTTGTAATCATAGAAATACTATCTTCAATTGATATTCAACTGTCTCATCAACTTTATAAAACTGATTATTGGAACATTGACAACTGGACTGCGAATTTTATACATTTATGATACAAATAACTAGCTGAAATACTGCGCAGATGCATGTGAACTGCCTAATCAATTTTATAAATTAGTTCTTTAAACATTAACGAATGAAAAATTTCACAAGTACAGTACAGTACGAATAACGAATAAATTGGTCTCCGTTATTCGCGAATAAGAAACGATTGAATTGACTGGTTATTCGGAATAACGTTCACACCAACACTGTTTCCGAACCGATTCCGATGTCTACGTCACCGCAAGCCGAAAACACGCGTTTGCTTCATGACGCCGCGTCGGGAATCTTCGAATCGAGGATTCTCGCTACGACACGTAACGAATTTCGATATCCTGTGGCTCGTGCACAAAGACAGAAAGGGGTGAGAGAGGTGGAAGGAAGCGCGGGTTACCGAGAGGGCATTCGTAGGAGAAAGGATGGGTGGTCATAGTATTGACTCGCTTTTGCGGATGCGGGGGCGGAGTTTTCGACCTCTCTCCCCTACCTGTCTCTCTTCATCCCTCTCTCCGTGTTACCATTTCTCTCGCTTCCTTTTTCCTTCTTCCATTCGCTTTCTCCCTATAAATAAACTGCACCCAACCCTTCGATCCCGCACCCTCTGTCTCTCTCCGACCTCTATCTCCTGTCTCACTCTCTTCGTTTACCTGATGACAAACTGCGTTCTCCTTCTTTCTCCATCTTGGAAGCGTTAACCCTGTTATGTGTCTTCCTCCGTTACACTATTTTCTGCCGTTCTCCTCGAACGATAAATGCATCTTCCTCCCTCGATTCCTCTTTGCCGTCTCTCTATCTTGCTCTCTCTCTCTCTCTCTCTCTCCCTCTCTCCCTCGCTCTCTCTGTCGAGCTATCCGCCTCGGATCCCCACCCTTTCCCTAAACCGAGGCAGCCGGGGGTCGAAAGGGGGTGACACGTCGCATAGGGCTGTCAAACCCCCACCCACGCAACGACAAAACTCCTGTTGAAGGGTGACCCAGCAATGGCGGCGGGACTTGTTGTATTTCGCTTTCGAGGTGAGCTCCATTCCCTTCTACCGTCTCGATTCTCGTTTCAACCCCTCCGACGGCGGCTGAGGGGAGGGCAGAATGCGAGAGAGGGCTGGCTGAAATGAAACTGAGTGGATCGGAGAGCGAGCAGCCAGGACGAGCCAGGACAACGATGGTCCAACGGAAACAGGATGGAAGGGTCGAAGGTGCACAGGACCGACGGAGAAAGTCGAAGAGGGTGTTCTTCTTCTTCGTCGAATAAACGAAGAGGGCCGAACACCGGGACAGGGACGGCCGCGCAGAGTCTATATCGCTCGGAAACAGCAACCTCCATTTATTTTATTACATTATCATACCAACTAGGCGTTCGATAAGTGGGGCTTTAAAGCGACGGTTCTCAAATCGTTTCACATGAAACGGTGGCTGCAGCGTTTGCCGACCCCCGTAAGTCGACTTTAAAAAACCGGATCGGAAGTTAACCCGTTAACCCGTCGCGCCATTCATTTTTGTCGAATTTTCTTCACAAACAATACCTAACGTTTTTGGGTTTTCTTTTACTTCGAATGTACCTCGGACGACGGTCCTTTCGGTCGTATTGATTTTCAACAATTTTTGTTTACTAGTTCCGTTGAAAATTGCTAAATGCATTCCCATGCAGGTACCTACAATCTTTTAACAATTCGAAAACTACCGAAATGCTAAATTTTAGTTTTCCCGTTTCAGATTTTAGATTCACGTATTTTCACGCATTCTTCTAACTGCATGATTTATTCATCAATTTTTCAGAAGATACTTTTGATAGTACTCAAGTCTAGTCATTTAACTAATTGGATAAAAACTGAATGATAATTTTAATACTCTGGGTCTGAGCAAATTTTGCTTTATGAAACGGTGATCGGGTCTATCTTAAAAGAGTTTAAAATTGATTTATTCTGATTCCTTCATGATAATAAAAAGAACAGCATCATATTCTGCCTTTCGCGAAGGAGCACAAGGGACGAAGTTAAAGTAGGGAAAAACAGGAGGATCGAAGGGATGATTCGTCCGTTGTTTGTGGATATCCGAAATGAAGTGGTCGTCCTGCTCGAAGACGAATACCCGGGTAATCCTTCGATATACGTGAGGAGAAAATCAGATTTCTTGAGTGTCAGAGCCAGCCTAGCGAATTCAGGAGTTCAAGCGGGCCGGATGAAAAATTTGTGGGAACTCCTCTGCATCACGTTTCTCTGTAAATCGAAATCCACTGATCTTGCCATAAAATATCTGCTTTCTCACCGTTTGGTGAGAATATAATAAACAAACTCAATATTAAGCAAATACTTGTAAAAAATGTGGATTTTCAACATTTCTACGAGATTGGAAACGTCACAACGATCCTTTATATTTTCAACATAATTCCGATGTGCTTAATAATTCGCTATGTTTAATAAAATGAAATATAATTTATCGACAAATTACGAGCGCGCGATTCGCGAATATATTTTCCTCCGCTAATTATAATTATTTATCCAGCGTTTGTCAAACAAAAGGCTGCTTCGGATCCTCTGTTTGTTTTCAATCGAATCGTTCGTGACCGATGAATCCGACAAAACTCCGAGATACGTCAGCATAATTGTGTTCGCACGTAATTTAAATTCACGATGATAATCGATGGTCATTAAACGAGCGTCACAACTCTATAGAGAAATAGGTACGTCGCCGCTTTTGGTTTTAATTTAACTTAACGGTTGAACAATTCGAAGTGATTTATGCAAATACAGCCGCCAAGCAAACGTATCAAATCCTTTTCTGATCGCAGTTTAAGTTGCTGCGGTCTGTACATTTTATACAAATATAATGTGTTTGTAAATATCATCAACGGCCGCTGCCATTTTTGTAAACTTCAAGCACAGGATCGAATTTAGGTAACTGTCCAAATGACTTCACACACTATAATCAGTGCGAGCTATTTAAGCTTACCAAGTAAGAGATAAAATTATGTAAATCACCACTTAACACAACTAACATTTAAAGTTAAAGAGAAATTTGTTTCTTTTCCTACTGGTTGTAATAAGTTGAGGAATATACAACAGCATCTTTAAATTCTTCTGAAGTTGTTATTGCTTTATATTTCACGCACTCAGTTTTCTCATAAATGTATAAAATTCGCAGTAATAAGTGTATTGAAGAAATTAACACTAACCGTACCACACGACCGATCGAACGACCGCTCTCATATTCCTTATTTTATAATTATTGAAATTACAAAGATGCCTCTGTTAGACATTACTACGTTTTGACACAAACACACAATGTTATAAAAACGGCGAAAAATGTAAATAAATTCAGTCACACTTTGTGCTCGGTACGGTTGGTGTTAAGAACTGGCCAACAAGTTGTGTAGTCGTAGCAGAATGTTCGATGCAGAATGAGTCAAGATTTATTTACATCGTCGAGCAGATTTCCGTTAATGCGAGAAAAAAATATTTGTAAGTGAGCGATTCCGGGAAATGAAGCTGCATCGGTCAGAAGGAACTGTCGGACCACATTTACCCCCTTGCCCTCCCTTATTCCTCTCGTTCATTCTGCCTCTCCTGTAAAATCAATAGGTGCGTCGGCGTCCGGCACGATAGAATTCTGCCATATAACCTCGGACGATTTACTAAAAATCGATCAAACTCGACGTGCACCGGACACGACGAAATAAACCAGGAGATTTGGTACAATATAATCTATGAGAATGATAAATCTTTTGTGTTATACTCGTACCAAATCAAGTTCCTCCTACGGCTTCAATATTACAAAGATTTAAAGTAAACAATTGGGTAGTGTGCATACCTACGAAGAATAGAAAAAAAATATTATTCTAGTATTCCATCCTTTTGCACTAAGGAAATGATCGTCTTTTATAGTGTACCTACTACTGTAATTAAATGATAACGGTAATTTCGTAATAGTAGAAGAATGAAAAGTATCGACCGAAATTTTATAATTAATTCTTATATGCACAGAAAGATAATACTATGTGATTTCTACATAAACAAAAATAAGTCGAAAATTAAGAATAAAATAAAAGATTTTATTCTAAATTTTCCACCAGTACCAACAGGCACCGATCACCCTGTAATAAGTATGTTCCGATTATTCCCAATTCCACTCGACTAACATTTACTTCACCGTGTACCAGCGGTTCGTCAACCGTGAAGCTTGAACGATGCTCGACGACGAGCAGAATGTTCCTTTGTCTCTTTTGCGAATTAATTTCAAGGACGGGGACCTTTGTGCCCCGCGAGGGCTCTTACTTGGCATCGAGCAAACCCAATTTACGCTTAAACAAGAAGCATCTTCGCATAACTTAGCCTTGCGTGAAATCCTGCGTCAAAGGGAGGGAAGCTCCTTTTTTAAGCTCCTCGACCTCCTAGGATTTAGACAGTGAACTTCAAAGCCTTGAAGGATGGAAGGAAAGAATACGCAGGATTTCAAATTACACGGCAGACCGTGGCTTTGCGTGTATGCGACGAAATCAATTATAACTTCAGCCTTCCGCAACGTACGTTTGCAAAGGATTAAAAAAAAAAGGTATTTAAGCACGCGATAATGTGGAAATAATTTTTAAAGTTTCTCCCGGTGCTTGAAACCTCTACTGACACAAAGCGATGTTCATTTTCTTCTGAAACAGTTTTACACAATACACATTTAACACATTACATGGTTTTAAAAAATGCTGCAAATTCAAACGTCTCCAAAAAGTTTCAAAAATTCGTACCATAAATACAAAGAAAATGGCGTATTGGAAACCCAAAAGTGGAAAAATGCAAATAGTTATCTCGGGAAGCAGTGTCGAAATGGACTCAAAATGATCAAAATAATTGAGCACATCAAACTGACATATTTCCTATGATAATCCTGCCTGGCTGAAGTTATTCCCAAAAACAAGTTTTCCTTTTTCTTCTTGATTGAAAGTACGACATTGTACTATGTTTGTCCATCAGTCGGGGAGTATAAACGGGCATCGAAATGCTGTTGCCATCTAGCGGCAGAATATGAAGAACACACGAGCCGAAAAACATAAAATATGACAATTTCGAAGCGAAAAAAACGTTTTGAGGGCACGAGGATCGTGAAGAGTTTGTGAAAAAATTGCTTCATCGATATGGTATGAGAACAATCAAATAGAAAAATATTTTTCCATAGTAGTGTATTAGCACAGACGAGGTATAGGAGTAGACCAATTACCTTATGGGGTTTCGTGTCGCAAGATCTGAAATACCGACAACGCTAAAAAACACATGAACACAGACTTGACGGATTTTTACAAAGAAAAATATAGCAAAATACATTGCATGATTGGTCTATTAACATACATTGTTAACATTCTTTGAAATAAAGTATACAAAATACTCGATTCTTGCTAACAAAAATTCATGACTTATCGGTAACGTCGAGTGCAACGCGGAAATAGTAAAAAGCCCCATGAGCATGTGACAGGAAAATACATGGGTTTGTAACATTACATACGTCTAATGTTGATAACTATGTGCACAGATAGGTGGTTTACTTTCGAAACTTAATTTTTCTAGAATTGAATTATGCATAAGCAATAGTGAGTCAATACGCCTGCAGGTGTCAGCGAGGGAGTGATTGACAAATGGTGTCAAACGACGTTGAATCAGTTTTGCAATAAATGCAGATTTTACAAACTCGTTCTGGCTTATCCTGAATCGGTATTTTCGGAATCGATTAAAAACTAATCGAAATTCGTGTTGAATATTTTCCTCGTAGATGTGCTACCGGTTTTGTGTCAGTTTTGTGTAGAAATCGATAAATTCGAGTCGACCGTCGAACCTTGCGCGCAGGTTTCTCTGTCGTGTATTATTTCTTTCACCGAATATCTTTAACGTCAAGATGTCCACATCCGTCACAGCCAAACTTCAAGATGACATGAATAGTATACCGTTGGCAGACGACGACCCACAAGGTGAAGACTTTGCATCCACGTTTTTGACACAGTTTTCCTAATTACATTATCGTCACTGACTCGATTATAACCTGTTTTCTTCCGTCTTAACTCAAATGAAATATTTACATATTTGCCAAGTGTATCGATATCAAGCACTTTCTAATTCTTATACGTATGTCTACATTTGATCATACATATGAATTTAAATCTAACTAGATTAAAATTGTTTATGGAAATGATTATATCGAACTCTTTTGTTGGAAAACAAAATGGATTTTGAATGTTTTTATTGAGTAGAGTAATTACCTATTATACATTATCTAACTGTTTTTTCATTCAGAAATTATGAGATTTATATTTACTTTTCTGCGCAGTGATTATTCCTGAAGAAGAAATTTTAGATAACAGCTGTCACCTATCTGATGCATTGGGCAGAGGACGCAGCATGGATTCCATTCCTTCGACATTCACGAATGGCAGCTGTAGTCCCAATAGTACGTTTTAAACATTTCACTTTGAGTAAAAGCTAATTCATATAATATATACTAACTTTATTATAGGCTTGGATCCTGATATTAGCCCCGATGAGCAAGAGGAAAAGGCTAGATTGATTGCTCAAGTTCTTGAACTCCAGAATACTTTAGATGGTAAGAACTACCTTTAAAACACAGTCAAGCCTTTATAACTTGTGAATTTCTATAAGACAACAATTTTTCTCATTCTATTTTCTACCTTTACTGTAAAAACCTAATGAAATCTCTAAATGGTTTTTATTTACTATTATTAGTTATTATTATACTGATAATTGTGTAGACTACTTCACTAGTTTGCTTTTTAAATACGTAAATGAAATATGTACGAATGTTTAAAACAATGGTAGCATCAGATTTTTTGGCAATTTTTTATGTTAGGAATAATATGAAATGAGAATTCCAAATTCTTCTAGCACTCTTACACTTGAAAGTAACAAAAAATAATAGCACATTTGTACAAGTGCTTAAGCGACTGCTTAGGGAAAGCTAAATTTTCCCTATTGCTTCTTCTCTCCAGATTTGTCACAGAGAGTCGACAGTGTAAAGGAAGAAAACCTAAAACTGAGAAGCGAGAATCAAGTACTTAATCAGTATATCGAAAACTTAATGTCTGCATCCAGTGTTTTTCAGTCCACGAGCCCGAACACCAAGAAAAAGTGAATCTATGTCTTAAACTAGAGAAAAATTCTGAAAAAAAGAACAGGGATCTTGAAGTAATGTGATCGTCGGCTCTTCGTAAAATGTACGTATACGCTTTCATTTTGTAACACCTTATTAAAAACAAGTTAAAGGGGAAAGAACAAATTTATTGTAGATATAAGAGATTTCAAGATGCCGTATAATAGATGTGCTTATTCAGGTAATTCCTGTTTTGTTAGCGTGTTCATACTTTTTACGAAGACGGCATATATGAGCGAAAATATGCTTGTTTTCTCTTAAGAATTTTGGACCATGTCCATTTGAAAATTCGTGGATCGAACTGTATACATATTTACTTTTTTCTTCAGTCACTTCATACGCTTTTTGCTTCAGAAGCAACGTGCTTGTAATTATTATATATTGCCAAAGAATTCCATTTTGCATTTATATACTGCAATTCTATTTATTGATTTATGCTAGGTGTATAAGAGACATGTAATCTCAATGTTTATGAACAAAGTTTATGAAAATTTATAAGCTGAAGAAACGGAATTAATTCTTCCGATGCTAAGTATATATTAACAAACCAATTCAATTGTGAGTTGGATATTTATAGGCTTCAAACAAATATGTCAGAGGTTACATGCAGCTAGATCTTATAATAGGCTCTTATCTTTTAGAAATTTTTTTATACAATAAGTTATATTGTATTCAGTTACTGTTATTATTGGTTTGTCGATGTTTATGCAAAGATTGTAATTTTTCGTAAATTATTTTATATGAATCGGTAGAAAAAAATTTATTTTGCTAATTAAAATATTCTTTATGGTGAAATGTTTGTTTAATTGATTGTTGAAATCCGTGCTCACGGTATCGGAAAATCTTCCGATGAAACTTATGTAAAAAGGACCTTTTTCTTTTTTTTTCTTTTTCTCTTTGTTGGCTGTTGATCCTCAAAATTGTTACGATCATACTAGATTTATTACCAAACTATACCGTTACCTGAAAGTATATGTAAATGTTTTAATCTTAGCATTGAAAGAATTAATTGCGAATATCGAACGATACTCATGACTCATGAACAATTATTATCTTATTAGCATTTCGTCTCAGATAAATTTAATTTATGATATTTTAAATTGCGTTTGTTGAAGTTGATTGCTGGCAGCATATTTCATATTTACAGAATAAGATGCGAGGGTAATAAGTGTTTGTAGTTACCGTATTTAATCAAACACCGGCGTTTTTTAATTGAGGCTTTCGCTTAAGAGTTTCGATATACCTGTATACAATGTATGTAGGTGTACAAAAGAGATAAATAGTAATTACATATAAATATATTATATTACATATAATTATTGTATAATGAAATACAGATTGGCGTTTGTACGAATGCTGCGAACGAAGTGTCGAACTCGGATTACAATCGAGTTAGATCGGTACACTATGTTTGCAGCATGATCGATCAACGACTAATATTATTAAAATTGAAAAAAAAAAGGAAGAATGTACTGCAATTTGAAACTGCAACTTGCGATGAAGGTTCAGTTGAAGGGCACAAGCAGAATGCACAATCCCAAACTATTCCGTTGTTGAGTAACAGTGTTATAATAAACATTATATTCTATTGGAAGGTAACGAAGTTGTTTATTTATCTTACAAGAACCATAGAAACTCGTATCTAAATTATTATCCCCCGATTCGAATTTCGGTTTCGTTATCGCTAACAGGAGATTTACATGATTGATGCATTACACGTTCAACATATATTTGGGATTTTAACTTTCAATGGACGGTTCTTATACATTTTTGTGCGCTGATTATGAATTTATCAATTTATCTATAGTTTACGTCTAACTTTCGACAAAATCGTTTTAAAAGTAGTTCATTTTCCAAGTTCGATGATGTTATATGCTTCATGTATAAATAGTCATTATTATACACTTAATATAGTTTAATCTTACATTATTACCCCAAATATATAGAGTATATCTATTACTTTTAAAGCATAATACATCCCCAAAATTGGAAACGTCAATTCTTTCGAGATGAAAATGTGAAAATATGTAAATTCGAGAGTTCAGTACACAAAAATCTATAAGAAACGCTTATTCACATTGAATATCATTCTCAGACCAAGTGATCTTTTTGTCATTGATGAAGACAGTGCAAAGAAATAATTTTTACTATCGCATAAATTGTTATAAATATATATCTATCATTGTATAAGAAACGTTTAGAAATGTATGAGTAGTTGGATGTCGAAGAAATTAAAAATTTGTTGAACAATGCCGTTCTATACATGAATTTTAGACATGCATATGTATCAATGGTCCACAACAGAGCTCTAGCTCTTCAATAGTACAGATTTTCATGTTTCTCAATCCGCATAATTTTCGTGACTTAATAAAATGATTGATTTACAATGTACTTTAGTTTACTTTAGTGTGGAAGTTAATCTTGACGTATAGCTAAAAATTGTATCGCCTTTTGACCCCAACGTGTTTTTGGTCCCGGTTTTGCCCTTCCATTTTTCTTTATGCCTATCCACCATCCGTGGTTCGCATATTTTCGCGAACGAAATGCGTCATACGAACCAACGTTCCATTGTTCCCATTCTGTATTGTCCTTGTTCACGTTCGGCTATAAAAACGTAATAATAAATAAACAGTATTTTTACTGTTTCATACGCACAAAATCCGCAGTCTAATCATGATTTATCCAATTTTCTTACGCCACAATTTTTCATTAGTTCAGAAGTGTTTGTCGACGGTTAAGTAAACATGTTTACACTTTTTGTTTCACTTCAAACTCACGATCTTACCTCCCCGTACAGACGACCCTTTTTGTTGAAGGCCAGGTAAAAACCAGTTTCGATGTTCTGCATTCGAATTATACCAAACGCTACTGGTATAATGTGAAATAAGGCTAAAAAGTGATAAAGGTATCTCGGATATAGTTCACAGAGTATATTATCTGATATCCTTAGTAAATAATTACCATGTGGTTCAGTGGTGCCACTCAAACCCAGAACACGGCCAGAATTTGAAACAGCAAGATGATAACCGGTCCGACAAAAGAACTTGATTACCAGACAATTGTACACTGGATTTTCCGCGAGTTTCCTCGGATCCCATATTACGCATGGCGGGGGTTTAACTGATCCAGTTGTCACAAAGCGCGGTTTTCTGAAAGAATGAACGTTTCACGGTGTTAATTTGAACATAGAGTTGCACGAAGGCTAAATTAGTCTTTGTCGCTCCAGTGACAATGTGTGTCACGCAGTTGATTAGCTGCTTTTCTTACATGGCTGTCTTATAAGAAATTATACACAGGGATATAACAATTTTAACCCTTTTACCATGGATCAACTATTTTCAGGGTGAGAATTTCTATTTCTATGAAATCAGTTTAGAGTTGTTAAAATCATCTATTTTCTAGGAAATTTATTTCTTCATCGGTCAATGGTGACCGACGTGTATTTTTACATTTGTGTACATACGTGTGTGTACTTGCAAATACATTTGTGTACTTATTTATTAGCAAGCGTGTCATAACACAGACTGTTGCACTTTCCTCGTGTCTTTAATAGTTCACGACTAGTGGAATAAATGTAACGAAGACAGGGGCACGGTATAATAGATAAACTTAATGCGAACGGACACACGAAGATGGTGCGCTATTTATAACATACCATTGCGTTTGGAAAAATGGGCCGATCGACTTTTCAGGTCAGTGAGCTTCGTGAATGAAGCGTGCCCGTTGCAGTGTAGATGTTTTCCAACCCTGTTAATTTTAAACAGACGCTCGAGGGGAAGAATGGCGATGCCGATAGGCTCCAGCCAAGAAGCGGAACGTCAACTGATAATAATCAAGCTAATGGTACCGATAACGAGACACGAATACATTAATATTCATTGCATGTTTAGAGCCGTGTCTGAGTACTTCCTTGAATAAGAAAAGTACTGATAGCAATCCATGTTGCCCACTTTGGAAAATTAAAAATTATTTCCTTATTTCTCTGTATAGAATAAAAGTGGTAATCTGCATGTAACGCGTAAATTACATGTTACACAATTCGTTAAAATTGTGATAAAATTAAATTAAAATTAAAATAAAAGGCGCGGTAGATAGATACTACAGTTTCAAATTTGGAAAATTAAATCTGAACAAAAGGCACCTATAAACGGTTCGTAAATGGCCTCCATTTTTGTATAATTGAATTTGTGCTGAAAGTGCTGAAGATGCTCCGGATATGGTGATGGAGCAATACCTCACAAGATGTTTAAAATTCAACATTTGTAGGATTACGTCTTCACATTGCGCAAACACGCCTTCGTTAATTACACGTGGCACGATCTATTTGTTAGAACTCGAGCACGGTCATAAACGTCGATCCCAATTTTGCGGCGCATGTCGTGCGTGCGATATACCTAATGCAATTCCCGCGAAATTGCAGTTCTGTCGGTTGCCACGGTTCTCGAATGTCGGTAATGATAGAACACGAACGGTACCTACTACACCTAGTGACCCTGCAACAATACAACGCTGAAAGTTAATCAAGTCAAGTGACCAATCTGTTCAAATCATATGTACTGAGTATCGAAGGGTAACTACGCGATCATAGTCAATGCCATGTTCCAGGGACGTATTGCTGCATTCATTCCTGCACCTTCAACTACAGTAATTCGTATTTTCACAAGAGCAGGTTTTAAACGTTCTGCTCGTCAATCATGATAATTTTGCTAAAAAAAAATCGCTGGTTGAGGGGAGGGAGCAAGAATTGAGGGGAAAAAGTTACCCTCTCTCACGACGCAGAACGCGTCACGTGACCGGGCCGCGGTAGAACGGGAAATTAGAGTGGGGGAACGTGTCTTGATCTGGCAACACTATCTAGTACTCGTAGGAAGTAGATACGGTAGTTCATGACCAGACGCATCAGCCGATTCCTATCTAATGGCACGCGCGTTTGTTGAATTTTCAAACTCGATTTACTCGAAGAAGCGTCGAACGAAAAAATGTTACTCGACTATTGTAATCTACCACGATTTCGGGAACAACCTGTAAAAAGTGGAGTGCTTGGAAATTTGATACGTATCGATTCTGTGGCAAGACAAAGTGGGAAATCCATTAATCGACGAACGTTACGTTCTACGTCGTTATTCGTTTTCCTATAGGAATCAATTTATTTTATCGCACGTTGATAGAAAATTTAAAACTGTTAAGTTAACACCGCGCGGGATGTAGAGTTAATCGATTTACGTGATTAATGAACGCACGTTGTAGTACACGTTACAGGGAAATTACGTCCGCGGACTTAGCGGCACATTGTGCTTGCGGGAAAGTTATTGTAAAATATGCATCGCCTTTTCATCAATGTCATCAAGTCGTACATCATTGAGAATATTGATGCCGATAACGAAATAAATTTTTTTTTAATTATCATCATTCTGTTTTGACATCAAAATCGTCATTCTTTCACACATAGTACATAGTGAAAATTAATAGAAACATTCTTTTGTTAGTTCGCTAAGGATTTTATGCATCTATAGCAAATATATCAATATTTATGTTTATAGCAAATATTGATGAAAATCTAAATACATAACATGAATTATTGTTTGACTTCTATATTTATAAATTGAACTGTAAAAACATCAATTAATATGAAGTACTAATTGATTATCAAATAAGTAATAAAAGCCAAGAAAATTATTTGGAATATTATCTTGGATCATATGAACTAGTCATTCTAACAAGTTGTTTCTCTCCGTCGAGGATTTGATCGATAAGGTCAATCTGGCTTTAATTACAATAGAATTTTAATTGGTAAATCTACGATAGATTGTTGGAACTATCAGTTGAAACTTCTTAAGCTGTCTCCGGGTGTGATCGATACTTAAACAAGATTAGAAAGATTGAGCTTTGTCGATAGTTCGTAATTACTGGCAAATACCCATTCTCATCGAATTTCACTGTAGTCGTGTGCCGCCTCGTCTCCCGTTTGCCTCTGCGATCCCCATTGATCTCCTTTTCGTTCTTCGTCCCTTTCTCCTCGCCGATCGATAGATCGGAATCGTAGCTGTCGTCACTGCAACTGTCATCGATGTCGCTGCATTCTTCGTCGCATGTTGGCGCCTCCA
Organism: Halictus quadricinctus; assembly: GCA_028454245.1. Lineage (NCBI taxonomy): Eukaryota > Metazoa > Arthropoda > Insecta > Hymenoptera > Halictidae > Halictus > Halictus quadricinctus. The sequence goes on from CM052118.1 coordinate 19,084,064, forward strand.
AGTTTTCGTGGATCCAGCGAAGACTCATTCTCCTATGTTAATCTGTCTAGATAGCTACAATTAAAGTGTACAAAACGTTATTCAAAATTGCCGTTTGAAATGGACTCGTGTGTGGCCCGCGAGCCATCAGTTGCCCAGGTCTGATGTAGCATATGATTCAATTGGTAGCATTTTTAAAAGAAAACATGTTTTCAATTTTCCACTTTTTTGTTCTAGGCAAAAATGAATAGCAGCTGGTTTATTGTTGTACTATTGTTTTCAACGAAATTATCACAGTTTAAATATGGACGATTTCCCCAGAATTCGGTATTTAATGTTCAAACATTTTCTCGATCCACTATACATCATCGTGTTCATTTTTTGGGATAAAGTGTATTTTACTAAATCATTAAATAACAATACGGTTATCAATATTTTGTACCGTTATTTATAGTAACGTATTTTATGTTTTTATTATCATAGATTTTATTTTTAGAATTGTTACATTTTTATCGTGGTGTCGCGGAAGCGTTTCTTTTTGTCAGGTTACCCACAGAAGAAGCACAAGGGACTAACGGTGGTTTCGGTCTGTTAATGTTCAATTACATGATCGAGGAAACAGTGACACAGCTACAAGCGCCAATTCATGTAACATTAATACGTGAGTTCCGATTTTAATTATAGGGTAACGTCCCATAAATAATATCGGAGTTCTATTTACATACTCGACGCGATATTAATATAGATCAAAGGAGGTCTATTTACTTTTTAATCTAATGAGATTACACAGGGTCCGGTCGATCAACTATTCGACGCAAGTATCAAAGTTTGCTCTACTATTAAATTAAATAGTGTGCCATCTAACAGTGTTTCATTAAAATGTTTTAAATTTCATTTGATTTGAATCGAGTTTGCTTCTGGCACTACTATTAAATTAGAGAGCGTATCATCACGTTCTAAAAAAGTGTTTAACTAACATTTTTTTTTTTATTTAGTTCGATTTGTATCATAAACACTATTCAGTCTCTTTCAACACGTACAGTATTACCAATTCCAACACAGTTAACCAGATTTCCAATTTACTTTCCAATTTACGGTAGAAATTCCGCCTTTGTTCTTCTCTAATAGCAATTAAACTCAGGTGCTCAACGTTTTATTATATAATTCCTGTAATTGCCGTCTAACACATATATTCCCGGGACATAGAATCTTTCTGTGTTCAAGCTTCCAAGTAAATATTAATACTAATAATACTTTCGCTATGAATTTTACTATGAATCTTAATTTGGCATCAATTAAAACGCCAAGTTATGCTCGCTCGCAACGCCAAATCAATGGAAAGTTTCTACAACATGCACTGTCGATTTCAAAATAACGGTGTCACAATGGAGAACAGATAAAAAGTATAATTTTTATCGGCTATGACAGTGCATCTTAAAAAAGAAAATTAATCAGACATGAACAAGAAAATTCCTGTGCATTATTATGAAATTTCTTTATACAGCTAGAGTTCTAGCACAAAACCACACAATTTTAGAAACAATTTTCTTTACAACCTTCAGCTTTTAAAATATCAAGAAATCTGTGGTTCTAATCTCTGACGTTACCGGCTATTTATCAACCTGCACAGTTGTCAATAATAAAATAAATATCAAATAGTTGCTTGAGAACTGTATCAAGCTACCAATGGAGAACACTCAATCAAATTTGAAAATCACTGAAATTACAAAGCTGCTTCCGTTAGAAATTGTTAGATTTTCTCGATTCAGGCGCATATTGCTGTAAAAGTTACGAGAAACCTACATAAATTCTTGTGTCGTTTTTGTGAAACCAAAGCATTTTGTGTCATTTAACAAAATAAATCGGACGAACAAAGTAAACTGCGGGGAATCGAAAGCACGATTTTCTGTTGTATTTGCACCACTTACCGAAAAATAAGTTAAACGACTTGAGACGTTATCCAGGGGGAAAGGAATGAGCAGAGCAAGCGCCTGTGTGAAGTTCCGGAGTTTTCCGACTGAGAGCGAAATCCCAGCGAAAAAACACAGTAGCCGAACGACAGTCCCAGGTTTCGCAACACTTCCTAGCACGTCTATTGAACAGGTCGAGTTCCGTTTCACGGGGTCCGCGAGCACATTGTTCGCCGCTACGATTCACTACCGTCGATGGATGTGCACACCTCGACCCACCTAGGTGCTCCACGTTTATCACACGACTGAGCCGGCTCCGCCGAGAGGAGGTTCGTTGGATAATACTGGATATGACGCCGGTCTATTGGTAGACGGCGTAGTCAGCAGTGGTCAGCAATCCGAGGTAGACTAAATTAAAAATGGGACACGCGGCGAAACCTGAAGAACGAGAAAGAAAGATCTTTTGTTACCGGCGCGCTCGCGCGAATTTTTCTAACTCCGCCTATCGACGGTAAACGCCGCGAGAGAAAGAGAAAGAGAGAGAGAGAGAGAAATGTTGACGTTTCGCGGTTCGTTAGTTCCTCTCTGTTAGCTTTTCCGGGTGTCCGCTCGCATTCGACAGAACGAGAGATCTTTTTGTTTGGATCTACTGATGAACTCTCCGCGCGAAACCTCACCTTCGGAGCACGTTCTAATTGGAATTACAGTACGGGCCGAAATTGAATCTGTATTTCGGACAGGTGACCGGAATGTGCTCGATAGAGTTTTCTATGGCACAATTATCAGTTACGGTGATCGAGATCATTATTTGTGTATTCGCTGAGACAGAGCCCCGAAAATCTCGAGAATCACTGATTTTATATTTGATTTAGCTTAACCTTTTAACTGAGGATGGCGAGTTAATTTGTCATTTGTCATTCACGACGAGAATGAGTAGGTGTAATTTAGAACGGTAACAAGATTAGACAAATTTAAAGATACTGTTATATTATTTCTCAATCTGTTAAACATAATCAGTTTGTTGCAATTCAGATAGAAAGTTTTGCATAAAGATCCGCAGTCTGTCGACTCGATCATTCTTTCACTCTAATCTATCGTAATATCCATATTGGGATTAACTATTCCGTATAGTTTTATAGAGACGTTCAACTTTGCACAAAGTCAAGAGTCTTAAAGAAAGCATGTTTGCCAGAACCGAACCGTCGATCGTCGAGTGCCGTTTATTTCGGTACCAGAAACATTCGTAACTTGTATATTTGGAAGGAACGACTCGACAGGAAAATATTTACATTTTGAAAAAAGCGGGCAATCCAGCCAAAGCAATAGAGCTAAGAGACTTTTAAAAAGCCTGGAAGTGTGTTTCGTTCAGTGCTGGGCAAAATAGTATTTGAAATAGAAAATTAATTAATTAAGCGTATTTTAAAACAGTAAAAACACTAGAAAAATATTAAACACATTAAGAAGGAAACGAAGTTTCTATTTCACTCCGGTCTAGCAGCGAATAAAGTAATACAGAAAGGAATTACTAATAAACTCGTGGACTAATAAATGTGTATGTAAAAATAATATAGGATAACATAGGATTCTATGAAAATAATATAGGAAATTATGGACGATGCGCCTAGTTAACACGACCCTTACCAAGTCTAGTGTACTCGGAGACTCGTTAACCGCTATGGGACACGCCGTGGTTCCTTGACATGCAACAACTGTTGTGGTTAGCGTGCTCGCATCGTCTCAAACAACCACTACTTTTCACTGGAAAACTTCTAACTGGATTATAGATGAGTAGAGTTCAGACCACATCGTCTGCAGTGATTAAAAGGACCAGCAACCAGTATCTGCAGATACATTATCCGATTAGACTAATATCTGAGCGCTCCACGATTGCAATTCAAAAAGAGTATCGTGCACTGTTGATTGGACCAAATGTATAATTTTCGTAATTGTAATCCACGTTGGACCACATCAATTAAAACGATTAAAAGAGTAAGTGCATTCTTACAACTGACTTGAACAATTCTCATTTTGTATGAAGATCCGAGGTCTAGATACAATATAAAAGTATTTTTCTCCTCGAATGGAAAATTGTAGTTGATAGAAAGTTTTGTAATTAGGCGTAGTTGTGGCACTCGATTCGCTGGACATTCGCTCGTTTCGAGGAAATGGAAAGTTACAATAAAACTGTACTTTACTTACGCAATCGGAATATTTCCCATTCCCGCAAACCAGTTGCTTTAAACGCAATGGCAACATTGCGCTAATCTTCAGTCAGGGAAAACAGGAAGTCGACTGAAAACTTGAAATTCAAAGAATTTACAACGCGATATTATCCGAGAAATATGTATGCATGTAAGTAGAAAATATACTGTTAGAATATTTTATTTCCATGCTCAGTTCGTGTAAAAATGAACACGATAATACAAAAGATATTCAATATTACTTACAAGTAGATATGCAAAATAAAAATTGCATTAACTGCAAGCCATAGGAGCTACGCGATTAATTATTGTGCAATGCATGATACAATTTATATTCAATTTGATCTTCGTGTGGGTATATCGCAACGTATTGTCTGACTATTTAACAGATTAATAATTTACGCTCGGGAACGACCTAAACGAGTAGAAGTGCTACGCTCTAGTTCAGGGTCCGTGTTCGTATTGTGCTCAACGGAGTGAGGACACACATACATACGTATGTAACGGTGTCGAACGAATATGGAAAGAGAGATTTTTACTTCACTAAAAATGTTTGAATACAGATGGGTGCATTAAGGATATTTGAATCGCTTGAAGTATAATGCGGTTTTTTAACGATGAGAATAATATTCATCATTGTGGCTCAAGTTATCAATCAGATGATCAGAATAGATGCAGTTCGTTAACACTAAACTCGTGATGATACTCCATAATCTGATTTAAAGATTTCTCAAGATTTGTGACTGTATGTGCTATAATCCATATAAACTCGTAACAAACAAAATGTTGGGCGAAGCTCATTTCTTATTTCTTGTTTCTAATATCACATATAAGATTTTCTACCAACGAAACAACGTTTTATAGTGTATTTATATTTTCCAAAATTTGTGGCCTGTGCGTTAAAATCAATTTTTGAGAGTTTCAGTAGCGAATGTATTTTTATGCACAAGTGTTCAACAGTGCATAATTTTTTTAGTCGAAGCTATTTGTCGTTTTACTAAGCAAACCATAAAACTTCTATAAAGAGCGACCACCCTAATACGACCCACTCGAGTTGACCTAATTTCATCACGCGCAGCCCTCCGGCTCGTAAAAATAGTGGAAGAAAATGATCAACTAATATCCAAAAAACGTACAAAAATAAAAAGCTCGTCCATGTACGTAGAAACCTAATTTTAAAACGATTGCTCAATGGCTCTTGGCTTTTTGTTTTTATGGGAAAATATGAATATTGATCAGAAATTGTGTGTCTGTTATGACATGTGCAGCTATTATGACAGGTCATGCGAATCTACCGCATCCCTGACAAAACACATGCGTTTTATTACTAACCGAAGGTCAGTCTGTTCAGATTTGCAAGCTGTCCTATTTGTGTACGTTGTAATGCAATAGTAGCAACCATACAGTTCGAATGTCGATGAGTTTCACTGCATCAATGGTGCTGGTACATTTAACAATTATTGTTAGATACCATGAAAAAATTCCATAAACACGCATGACCTTATTCGGGATCATAAATCGCGCATGTGCACGGGTTTGCATAGAAACGTCGCGACGTTTACCAGGAGAAATTATTCAACTTTCTAATGTGCTGTCTAATCAAACGATTTTTTAACAAAATTTTTAACTGTTGACTTTAAGAGATGTTTCTACCCCATCAACAGGGGTAGTTTTCAATTCTAAGGTACACGTCAAAGATTTCTTGAATACTAATTTTCGTATAAATTTTACATTAATTCTTTCTACTGTGAACTTTTTTCAATTTTGTTCTGAACAAGTCCACATCATTTTAGGTACTTTATTTAAACTGTATTTCAATGACATAACTAATTACATGGAAAATAACTACGTGTATATTGTCTACCGAAGTAAAGAAATTAATAGTATGAGATATAATACATATTTAAACTGGCAATTAAAAAATGACGAGTCACATTCGACATTGAGACACAAAGGGATACGATACGAAACATGTTACTCATTCAGCGTAATTTCTCTAATAATTGAAAAGTTAGTCTAAAAGTATCTGCAAAATTGCTGTGAATGTTCATTCTATGAATTCTGTGTATATTAAAGCTTTGAAATGTTGTCTGTACGCTAGGCAATGCAGGGATCAAATGAACCGAGATACGAAGGTGGGAAAATAAATTAGAATCAATCGAGGAATCAGTTTCCACGGCAGCTGGAGCCGAGTATTGAACGAATTCTTGTAACCGAGTCCGCCTGTGTAACATGACTCGAAAACATGACGTCCGCAGCATGAAGATCGCGGAAACTGGTGACAGGGATTCGCGCAGTTTCGCGTTGCAACCCCTCGGCTCGTGTGCGCCTCTGTTCTCCGCAAGCCCGTGCTCATCTATTAATAGAGGGACGCTGCTCGAATTACTGAAACTGATAAAGCGAGACGAGAAGTGGTCGGTAATTCAATTCCGCTTGACGGACCGCGACGCAGAGCCCGGCTACCGATTCCGTCTCCCTTCGACGCTGGTTTTCACGATTATGCAACGCGACCTAGAATTAATTGCTTTCAAGGAAGTAGGGTGCGGCGAAACGGATCCGGCTCCCGTGTTTGCGGGCATTACGCTCTATTTGTTTACACTATCGTGACGGAGAGTTTAACGACGCCTCCGGACTCCCAACTCAATTTTCTTGCTCAGAAAAGTTTTCCCTCGAGCGAAACTTGCCTTTTGCGAAACTGCTCCGTATTTCTGCATCTCCTGGTCGATCCTTCGGTTTCGTGGAAACGCTTGTCAGCATCGAGTTCAGTTAAACATGTCAAGAACAACAAATAATTTCTTGTGTTCAGTTGACACTAGAACTACCGAGCCCTAAACGTGACAGACTTATCCCTCTATAAAGTAATTTATAGATATAGATAATTTATAGAATTTGCTCAGGTTCCATACGATTTTTATGGTAACGTGTACTCCGAAGAAGAGATATATAAAAAAATGTCTCGTGAAAACGTTTTCATCGTTTCAGTAATCGTGAAAGAAGAAATCAGTCATTTTGATTGGTTCGGTAGTTCTAGTGTTAATAAATGAAAGCATTGGACAGTTAAATTTATTTTTGAATTCTGTGGAATAGAGGCCTTTATCTTGCAGATATAATGTTTCTCT
>CM052118.1:19091372-19127949 GCA_028454245.1 Halictus quadricinctus
TTTTTATGGTAACGTGTACTCCGAAGAAGAGATATATAAAAAAATGTGAAAATGTGTTCATAGTTTCAGTAATCGTGAAAGAAGAAATCAGTCATTTTGATTGGTTCGATAGTTCTAGTGTTAATGAATGAAAGCATTGGACAGTTAAATTTATTTTTGAATTCTGTGGAATAGAGGCCTTTATCTTGCAGATATAATGTTTCTCTTTAGATTGACAAGTAAACTGCGTTTCTTCGGGCGAGGCGAAAATCATTATCGATTGAAAAAAATAGTAGCTAAACCGAATGTTATTTTCTCTTGTAATGATTGTGATAAGACTATTGCAAAATAAGTGTCCTCGAATTCTTCGGATCAGTTTTTCCTATTTGGTCTTTCATCTGAATATATTCACCATGAATGCATAAAATTCTTAGCGAATTACTTGATATATTTTATATCGCAACAGTTCACGTAGCTTTAATATCCTTCGAATAATTATGAAGATGAGTATGGAGAGATCCAATTGATTTACCAACTGTGCTGGCTGTTGTAAATTACTCTCGGACCATGGTAGTCCAGCTGTGAAGAAGGATACTCGTGTTGGTGGAAAGAAGCAGGGCATGGTCGCTATAATAAACATTTATTCTCGATAATATAAAATTACATGTTGTAATAACACGAGACCGTATCATACAATATTTCACAATAGTTTAAGTAACTTCCGACTCGACAACGCGTCGATCATTCGAGCCATGAGATAAAAGAAGAAATCGCGTCCTGGTATGCGGCTACAGTTAATCACTGTACTTGGCGCAATAGTCAGCTAGAAATCTAAACGATCTTTATAGAGAAAGAAACGATCGTTCGGTCTGATTGATAAAGGAGTGTACTAATTGCCAAGCGTTCGTAAAGAAGCTTCTCGAGGAGGGAAAACGGTTGTAGCAAGATGAACGAAACAAGGAGTGGGATGAGCTTCGAGGATGGTTTTGTAATTATAGCTGTCACGCATCGGGGATCTCTCATAAATACCACGGGATAACTATGATACAAAAATGTACAGTGAACTCATGCCGATATTACTCTAAATCGTTTTCAACGGTCAGCGATCGCTGCCTTGTGATTCGTCGCTCCATTAAATTCCCTATCTTTACGATAATTACATAAATACACGTTTATTTACACGTTCTCGCTACGTCGCTACGTTTAGTCGATGAAAACAAACCGGTGTGTTACATTGAAATCACGAGACTCAGAAACGGAGACATTGCGTGCTCGTTTCTCCCGTTCGTTCCGCCCGTCAGTATTTATTTACAGAATGGGAGAAATTGTTGGTGTCGCGGTCGCGCGCTACCGACAGTTAAATAACTATAACTTAGAAAATATAGCCCGAAGATGCTATATTCAAGTTAGTCAGCGTAGTCCTACTCCCGGGTCTCACACGCAACTGAACTTGACACCTGGAACAGTTAGAGGATGTTCGTGTTAATATTGTTAATTATTTCGAAACCGCAATTTAGTTTTGGACAACTAGAGAAAACTTAATTTTGAAAAGTTTGTTTCAGTAAAAAGCATAGAATAGCATTAGATAAGTAAAAACGTTCGAATAACGGTTAGTTATAGTTAATAGTTCTAATATTGAAATTCCATCAGCTGTAAGAAACACTGGGTTAATTGCATTTGTTAAAAGCTAGTCGAACAAAGTAATTCGTACTATTAGCCGTACAAGAAAATACAATTTTTATATTAATAAAAATTATTTCAAAGCTTTGCCGTGTTATATGAAGAAGAATAGAGTATTGTAAAAAATATTTTCGGAACTATTAGCTTCGAAAATTGGAAAATTTACGTAGGGTCTCGAACAACGACAATTTAACAGATGCTCAGTCTCTTTGCACTGTTGACCCCAACAACGTTAATTCTTTGTATTTCAGCTTAATATAATTAGTGTTATTGTTTTATTACTTATATTGTCATATTTGCTGTACCTTTTAACTGTTTAGAAAAACTACAACTTTTTATTTATGAATTAATTTGATATACTAAAAGTGTAGGCTAAGCGTAGATACCGTCGTCACTGGAGTAACAGTTATGGCAGTGGAGCTTGTGATTTCGAACGCGCACATCTGTTCCCATTAGTCCGTCACCGAGTCGCACATGACACACACAGCATTTGAAACACTCCATGTGATAAAATAGCCGTAAACTTTCGATGATCATTGCTGCGCCTCGACCTACGAACATAAGAACATAAAATTACGAATGTTACATAATTTCGTTCTTATATTATCTTCGTCCAGTCATAATCAATATTATTGCTTAACAGTCTATTCGTTTCGTACCCAATTCGTCCCCACAATGCGAGCATTTCTTCTTCCCGCTAACGCTCAACATTTTCTCTTGACTTTCGGGATTGATCGGTGGCGGTTGTGCTGGTTTCTGTTGCTGAAGAACATGCTGCGGCGATTGATGCTGCAACGCGGTTAAATGCTCGTGACTGGTGCTGTGTTCTAGCCTGGAAATAAACATAAAGCGATGCATCAAAATCGCTTCAAAATTACAAAAAAATAATTTAATTAACTTCGTTTAGTTTTGCCCCCGACTTTACCTACTATCTGGAATCTCGAACTGATGTCCCTTTACTTGAATACGGTGAGCACGTATTGAAAACAAATACGTATTGATCAAAAATGTTTTCTACCACAATATTTCCCCGTCTATACCATGCAAGTTTTGTATATATAATTTGTTCGTACTATTAACAGAAATATTCAAGGTGGACATAGTTATCGGGCCACATTGTATGCTGTTTATGTCATCGTAACATATTTTTGCAACTCGTTTCAATAATACAAAAGGAAACTGCAGTTTCGTGTGCTACGAATTTTTTCGTACTTATCCACTTATTCATTTATTAATCCTTTTTCGGGATTTCGTAATTTACCTTCTTCTTGGTGGTAGAGGCTTTTCTTGCACTCTATTCTGCACTCTCTGTGTAAGAGTTTGTATAATGGAGTCCGGTAATGGTTTACTGTCCGTCCTCGTCGGAGCCATAGCATAAGGAACCGACGTTCCTGTTACATGCATCTGAGATTTCCGCGCTGGTGATCGCTGATTCTTCTCGCTAATCCTTCTCTGTTCCGCTTCCTGCAACCATAACATTACAGCATCTGCAATACACTTTGTTGTCCTCGTTATTGCACGTTATTAACCGGCGTGGACGAAACAACAGACGAGACAAATAGAATTTCAGACTTTTCTTTCGCAACCGTATGAAACTTGACAGTCTATTAAATCTAGCTATTTCCTTGGCAGTCAAGAGTAATAAAGTTTGATAAGTTTTTTCACGTTTCGCTGGACTCACCTGTATCAACCAATGTTGGTAATTCAAATCGTGGGCGCCTCGCGGTACATCGCTCTTTCTTCTTTGAACCCACTGGTCGCTTTGAACGATTCTTGGCCGAGGAACTGCACTTAGTGCCTGCAACGTTTGTCTGCTCATCTGTTGACCAGCGTGGCTCGAGAGCGTCGTCACCGATGCACTGTGCCGCAGAGATGCGTCGACTTGTTGCGGAATCGAATCCGCGGATGGTATTCTGCTGTTCCTGTTCATGTTCACAAATCACCGTTGATCATTATCGGATAAAAAAACTCCACTTGACGTTCACAGTAAAACACTCAAAGTACAGTGACATCGGTTGTCCACATCGCAGACGTTTAACATGCATTTAGTCTGCGAAAATCATTATCTAATGTGTACAATGTTTCTACATATGTCCCAAAGGCCTAGCCGATAAAAATCCCACAACTATCCCCAATGCCGAGGCCTCTAAAGTTCGGCGTGGATCAAACAATAGTTCCTGCCCGATATATGTCCCTGGCTAGACCAGCGTTTTCGACATGAATCGAGTAAACACTGGACGGTGGATTTGAAAGAATTGCAGTGCCGCAGTGAAGAATGCACGGTAAGAATAACCAAATTGCAACTGAAGACCGCAGCCATTGAACGTCACCTAGTCAGAAAATGTTTCGCCAAGCGCAACAAAGCGGAAAGCTATAGCAGGAAATTGAGCGACGCGATCAATGGTGGTGCGCGTGTTCTACTTCTAATTTGCATTTCCTGCTGTGATTCGATTGTTTAAGCGCTGACATAACCGTGTCCTCTTTCGGCGTTTCCTTTCCCTCGAGAGTGAAGTTTTATTTAGAACGGTTCTACGAAATTATCGTCCGGCCAACAAACGCGCATTTTACATTCTTATCTTATCGTTTATACTATCCAGAAACACATGAATATTCTGTGGCAATATTTTTCTCATATTCTGTAGGACGACATGCAGGATTCTTAAAACGTTGTAAGTAAGAACTAAGTGTTAAATATAATCATTCTACGTAATTTATAGTGGCGTCGATTACACGAATAAAGCAAGACTATTGAGAAAATTGCAATTAATGTGAAAATATCACAGACTTTTGAAATGTAATATTGCCTCTAAACTGATGGTTTTTCGACATAAGGTTAATAATTTTTTATGGGGAGTAATGAAATACGTGGTTCCATTACAAAAATCGAAAGTGACCTTCACCTATAGAAAAGCCCATTAACCTAGAATTACGTCCCCTTCGAAACCATATGACTTTTGTTATATGATTAAATATTTTCTGTACTTTGCGTAAGGATCCACAGTCCGGTAATGAATATAGGATAACGTGATTACCTGATGGTGACATCTCTTTGTCTGTGCTCGATCAAACGCAATGGCTTCGCCGGTGGTATCGGTGGCGGTGGTGGTCTTCTTCTTTGCGCGTCTTGCAGCTGAAGATTCGGCATCGATGACCTGTAATTCACCGGTGGCTGATTCTTGTATTGCTGGATATTATTCGCGGAGCTGTGCGCAACGTCCTGTAAAGATTTCCATTGTTCCTGCAATTGTTCGGCCAGCTTCAGCTGCTTCTGTTCGCGGTACGCCAAATTATTGCGTTGTCGTTTCAATTCTTCCTGCTCCAATTGAAGTAATTCTCTTTCCACTCTGAGCACTTCCTGCTCGGAACAATATATATATATTTTATTACTATGCGTCCGTTTCGTTTCACACGGGATTACTATAGTTATGTACACTTCACGATGTATTTGTTGTTTTACGCGTTCCCAGGGAACGCCTTTGTTTGAAATTGAAACGTCTGTATTCTCAAATTCGGTAACTGCTTTTGTTAGAAGCAAGCGTCGAAGAACGAGACAAAAACGGTTTAAAATGATGTTCCCTTACCCCAGAAGCAAATTCGTCTTCTTCGTCGTTCAACCCAGCACCAACCAATGATGTGTTCTGCGAATAATTATCAACGATTCGCCCGTTAACTTTATACTGTGCAACGAATCTCCTTTTACAGCATGCAGATCAATATGGCTTGTTAGCGTGACTAAAATTACATGCAAGCACTTCTCCGCGAAATAAATCCTAATTGAATTTTTAACGTTGTTGCCAACTTACGAGTCGTAGTCGTATTTCTAACAATTAAATTGTATTATTCGATCGCTTCGTAGTCGTCAGTATTAGACGCTCTAAAACTAAATTATAAATTCAAGTAAAACATTTTTCAAAAATTTTAAGCTTCCGAGTGATTAGGCTACTTTAGTAAAAGCTACAATAGATTTGATTATGAACCGCTCATCAACGAAAGAGTCTTAATAAGAGTCTACGAGAGAGTCTATAATTATAATTATTTGATCACCTTGCAAGTAAAATCAAGACAAGTGACTACTTCATTGTCATCATAGAATTGCGATGAGAAATTATATTATAATTATAATTAATTATATCTCTGTGATGTAACTTTCTTAATGTGAACAGTGATTAAAAACGAACTTGATTTTTGTAGAATTAATGCAAGGATACGGGCTTTCTAATATTGCGATTATTCTTCAAATTTTTGTCTTTGTTACAGACATTTTAAGAAACACTTTACACAAGAAAAGATGCGAGATAGATAATCTCCCAAATAATAATAATTTCTACACTGTGCATTCATTGCAATTTTCAAGTCTCAGAAAAAAAAAAGTTTAAACTCGATCTGCATAATCCCTGATAACATAAAGGGTGACTTACACACTGTGTAATCTAAATTAGTGAACAAGTGGACTGAAAAATATGTGCAATGCTGTACATTTAGCACAAAACAATCTGAACATTTTCGACCAAGTACAGTATTCTCCCGTTCTATTTATTAATTCGATCAGAGCTAAAATCGAAACACGTGTCCGACGTTGTGCCATCCTTTAAATTTTTTACATGTCAATAATTGAAACGAAAACGTAGATGTGTAAAAACTTATGCTGCTCGTTATAATTGGTACTACTTATTGAAGAGGGGATAATTCTGTACTATATTAAAAACTGTACTCTCCGTGCCTCATAAGAATTTCATTGGATCCTCGCATTTTCGGTTCTAGCCTAATTAACGTGTGTGACGTCATGCCTGGCGCCCATTGGCGAGGACCCCCTTCGACCCCTATGCCTTCTTGCGTGTCACGAAGAGTACAAAAGAGACAACGGAGTGGGGGAATGGCGTCGTGGAGGGGGGAAGGAAGCTAGAGTGGGAGACAAATGTTGATCTGACGACATTGCCTGGCCATCGTCCGACGGACGAACAATACATCTTCGTTGCACGTTGTGCGTACAAAGGGAGAATACGGTACTTGAAAAGAAACGAATCGCAAGCAAGCAATCGACGAAAGAAGCGTAACTGACCTCCTGCTCTCGGATTTGGCTCTCCATAGCCCTGATGCGTTTCTCTTCTTTCCGTCGAGCATCGGCCGCCCGTCTCTCCTCCTCGATTTCATTTTGGATCCTGAGTTGTTCCGCTTGCGCCCTAAGCTCCTCCTCTTGCCTCTTCTCCTCCGCGCGTTTCGCCTCGGTCTCGGCACGCGCCGCTTCCTGCTGCCTCGCGGTTTCCTCTTGCTGCTTTCGCAACGCCTCCTCCTGCTTGCGAATGTTGTCCTCGTTCTTTCGCATGGTCTCTTCCTGCCGCCGAAGGACCGCTTCCTGGGCCCGTTCCCGCTCCAGCTGCATCTTCTCCTCTTCTAGCTTGCGCAGCTTGTGCGCCAATTTCTCTCCCAAGTCACTGTTTTGTGATGAATGTCTCGATTACTCGACTTAACGGGCTTACTGTTTCGTTTGTTTGTTTGTTTGTTTGTTTGTTCTCTATGTACAGAGGCTATAGCATGCCGATGAATGGAAAGGTAGCCGCGACCGATACCAGAGGAGTGAACGCAGTGAATAGCGACAGTGATAGTAGAAGCGGTAGGAAAGGACCATCAGTGTTTTTTGTTCTTTTTTTTTTTTTAAGTAAAAGTGTATTTATTTTATTCATAACCGTTTTTTGTACATTGATCTCGCCATACAGATTCAATATAACTTTATATAGATATATTTATATACATACAAAACACGCTTAGAGATAGTAGATGTGTGCCGTCGGAATAGTGGAACGCGTCAATCTAGAATCTGAGAGCTCTACTGACCCGAGAATTGAACACACAGTGGTATTAAAAACACAGCTTTGGACGCGTCGTTGCCACTTCCTGTCACACAGGCTTATGAGCTTCCAAAAGACAAAAAACAAAAGAAAGAAAACCGTCACCCTCGTTCCTCTAGTCGTGTCACGGATATTACAAACAGAGAAACGTGTCTTCGTCGAAGAACGCTCGAGCAGGTGTTGCTACGAAAGGGTTCAGAGGAGCACACCGTGTAAATAAATGTGAAGTAAACACAGATACCTTCGATACACCGTATAAATAAGAATACCAGAAAGCCCAAACAACGAAATTTCAAGAGACGAGAGAACACCGCATCGCACTAATCCCCGATAGTATACCGAAGAAGAAATTGTGTAGCAGCCGGTCCGAAAGAAGAAGCGACGTCGTGCCGAGCCGAACCGAACCGATTAGATAGGACCCTTAGCCCCTCCATTGATCAGTGAAATTGTCACGGTGAATTCCTACCTGTTCATCTCGCAATTGTTCCCGTACCGCCACTGCTCCTCTTTCTCGAGGACCTCGATGATCTCCCGTTCTTTCTTCGAGATCTCGTCCTCCTCGGACGAGGTCACGCTAGCACCGAATGGCTCGCTGCTTTGCCGACTGTGCTGAGACATGTCCGGGCTGACCGGTTGCTTGGCCCAGTCCTCGGCGTGACCCAATTCGACCCCGGAGTCTCTCTCGTGGCTGGAGTCCTGCTCGTAGTTGCTGTCGGTGTCGTACGAGCGACGATGAAGCTGTTCGATGCGTCTCTCTTCGGCGAGGATCGCCGCCATATCTGGCGGCTTCGTCAGGGTTAGCTCCCGTTCCAGATCGTCGTCGTTCACCTGGAACACGAGGATTCATTACTTGAAAATTCCTAGTACACGGGAATACGGTTTCTCAACTGCAAAGAATCGATGGTCGCAGTGTCTACTCGATAATTGTCCAAAACACGGGACTAGCCTGGGACAATTTTCGCCTAGAAGTTACTGTTCTTTGATTCACTGTCGAATGTAGAAAAAATCGTTACGAAAATGCCACGAATATGTTGGTGAAAGTCCCATAAAAAAAAATAATGAAAAATCAAATAGTTTTGTTATTGGATTAGTAGCGATCTCGCACCGATAAATCTGATCCGTGTTATGTTTACACTCCTCGGAGACTGAGACCTCTCGAGCTTCGCGGGGTACAGTGATTTCTTTATATATGTCGCCAAGGTCTGGATGATAAACGTCGCGGAATTATCCCCACTACTGCGGGGTATACTCTGAGGCCTAGGACGCCGAGGAGTGTAAACATAACACGGCTCGGGTTTCCTGGACGATACAAGACCCGTGTTGTTGTATTATTCAACTTTATTCCTTTGGGTATATTAAAAAAAAAAATGTTAGAAATTTGGATAGACAGAATCTTATTTTTATAAAGTAATGTGAAATAGTTGGTTTTAGTAAACGTGATGATAGATATACTGTAAAAGTAGTTTCCGCTTGTCAAGGTATCCTAGCCAACTAACCCAGTTGTGAATTTCATTGTGTCATTCATTCGAACGTACACGACTGTTATTGTGCGTTACGTAAATCCATTCACGAGCTCCAATTAATATCATTAAACGATGTTACGGCGACGATACCATCTTTCGCAACGCTAAACGCGGGTGTACCAACGTGGAGCACATTACTGTGGAGCAGATTGGCTTCCGGAAACAAGTGAAAGTTTGTCGAAGTGGTGGAAACGCGTGAGAAGAAACGACAAGCGAAGAGATACACGCGGAAAAGAATGCCGACTTTTACAACGGAAAAGTTCGAATATAAATTGCACGCGCAACTACACATCAGTCGAAAAATCCTAACATAAAACCGTGCATTTGCGTGCTCAAAATATTTGGTTCGTCATTTTTGTACCTTCCATAATTGTAATATGTTCAAACAATTTTACCGGGGTATTGAACAAGCTCTAAAAAGTATCAGAACAATCTAAAAGAAATGGTCGATGAGAATTCTGGACATGACGCACTTTGCCAAATAAATTATTTTATGTTATTAGTATACTAGGTTATTATATTATTTCAGATTATTTTCTCAACACTTGATCTCTTTACAAGGAATATACATACAACTCGGAAAGAATATACCGCAAACAAACAGTCTCTAGAAACAATGGAACACTTTTTGCAATGACTCAGTCTATTAAGTTAATTTTTTTTTTGAGCTTTAAGAAAAAGGTGTTCTGTCAACTTAGCAGAAACTTTCGCTAATGTACTAGACGATAATTGAAAATATCAAGTTTCTTTAACTTCTTTGGAAAGTTTGGATTATTTATTCTTAAGTTATATGCTTAGAGGTGTTTCAGAAAGTGCATAGAAAATTTTAGAAATGTCACCAGTGTGATACTTCGTGATCCGAGTGAACGTTGCACCACTTAAGGGTTACGTTTTAGTGGACTCACCCCTTCGATTCCAAGGAAATCGGAACGCCTCGTGCGCAATTCTTTCTTGATCCTGCGGGTAGAGTTTAATCTCTTCAAGGGTTCTATCGGGAGACTCTCTTCGTCACTGACATCTACAGGTGGCGGCGGTGGTTTCTCCTTTGGAGGTTCTACACTGGTAGGTGGTCCAAGGGGAAATGCCAGACCAGTAACAATCTCTTCGTCGCTGGAGAGGTTCAGCGGCAAGATCTGTAATAGAAGAAAACCAATTAGTTCGAATTCTAGTGGTCTTAATTAAATAGAGAGAGAGAGATAAGCATGCTGTTGCCAATATAGGCTGCTACAGTTTCTTTTCATTGGTAACAACATTTACAGACTACAGTCTGTAAATGTTCATTATATCGCACGTGTTTGTGCGAGCATAGATTCTGACATTCCAGTTTAGCTTCTGCTGGTTTTTAGTAAACCATTCTATTAAACTACACAGATATCCACAGAGTATTTAGAATATCTGTAAAGTGATCTAATCGGGTTGAATGACGAAATTTGAATAGATTACTTTTTTTAAGCAGGCAATTGAGATATTAATCTACTGACAATAAGAGCCAATTATATATATTTTTGTATAGTAGATTTTTAGGATCAAGAATTTGGTGGCAAAAAGTTCTTACGAATTGTGAACGAGGCAAAAATAATGTTGCGGTCGTTGATAGAATAAAAATAATTATTACAGTTGCTAATAATACAGGATACTTATACATTTTTATTGAATATAATAAAAATTAGCCTGATAGGTGAAAAACGTTTCCAAAAAAGCAGTCTCATTTCCTACGAGTGTACAGATCGGCCTTTGTTTAAAGTCTGAAGGTTTCTACTCGGCAGATCTTATTAAATTAATTAAATTGCTTTTCATGCAGACCTTATTAACTACAGAACAATGCTTTGCACTTTCACTAGACGAAGTTCTCAAAGGAAGTTTAATTAGTAGAAATCAGATACCTGTAGCCTGCCTGATTATTAAAGAAAACAAAAACTTTCCGTGTTTAATTTCACGACTGTATTTTACAAAAGTACAAACGAAACAGTGTACACAGTGTTATGCAACCAAGTTTCTTTACATGTAGATAGAAAAATCTGACTGGTCGAAAAGTCATTTGTTAGTTCATATTGGGCTGTTGTGTAACCCACTTTTATACACTCGCTATCACAGTTTTGAAACCACGCCAATGAACGATTCTATTTGGAAAAAAGTTGCGTACACAAAAGATACCAGTCAAACAAAAGATAAAGACAGACAGTCGGACGAGTCAGTCACGGAAAAATGCTCGTAGAGGTGTCGTAACGACTAATTACTGGCGCCAATAACAGTGCAAATGTTAACTGTGCTCTCGACAGTGATCGAAAACAAAACGACGAAATCCGTGTCGTTAAAAATTAGGAAACAGAATTGTTATCATATTTCAGAGTTAGATTCATAACCAATTTTAGATTTCTTTAATACAATTATTGAAATTCCAATGATGCTTCCATCGCTGATTTCTGAATTCATGCCTTTATTCACGCTGTCATAAAAATTGCAGAGAATTTAAATTTCACTGAATCTTGTAACACAAAGTAGTGATTTTTAGTATTGGCTTTCACAGCAACGCCATTTTCTTATTTTTGCAAGTGAATAATTAAAGCAATTTCCATCATACACATAAGTGTAGATAATGTCAAACCCGAAGAGACAAAAGGTTGAAACTAATATAACAATAATAACAGAGAAATAAATTGAAAGATACGCGAAGGAAAAAAGCATCGGAGCCTTGCGTTAAAAAGAAATTTCAATAGTATAAATGAAGAAAAGGGTTTCGAAGTGAAAAAATCGTTGGGAAAGAAGATCGGTTACCTGCTTCGAGATGGGGGACATCGGGCTGAGGATGCTGATCGTGTCCAGCGTGCCGATTTCTTGGTTGGCGAAGGTCAAGGTCGTCGGTCGTTCAGGCGCAGGGATGATGTTCGCGGCCTCGGTGGTCTCAGGTGCATCGTGCGCGTCGATTGACTCCTCGATCAACTTTCGCGGCGGTGGCTCGAAAGCCTCGATGATCTTCCCGTTCATCGCCGCTTCCTTTTCCTCGTGCTCTTCGTGTTCGACTGGCAAAGGCGGGCTCGGCTGGCAAATCGTCGCTGCCTCCTCTTCGTCCGCTTTCTCGATAACGATCGGTTCCTGTAGAGACGAGCACTGCGTTATTGCTTCTGCCATGCCGTACGGAACTGGGCTTGCGGCTAGGCACCGCCACGAATTTTGCAACGCCACATTCTATGCAAATCGACACAGTCGTGCTTTGCCGGGTCTGGCCAGGGTTTCTCAAACTTGACCGGGGCCACGCTCGTTATCGACCTTCCGCTAATTGCGACCCTTTTATGCCCGACAACACCGTTCCGAAACTAATCAAATCGAAAACTGACGGACTTTTACGACGGAAGAGCAATTGTCCCCCTAATAAAAGCTTTCATCGAAAAAGCGTGAATTCAAAATGAAACGATGATTGCATCCAGAAATTTTATGCCGTGTGAACAGCCGGCAGCTGCTGCTTCTTTAATTGTTTTGAGCAACGTATTTTCCCGGCTCTGCACGTTATAAAAAGGATGCGACATGATGGAGATGGGCTTTGCTGAACTGCTAACTAGCGTAGACAATATTGCTCGTTACTTCTATTCGATCTCACCTTTCGTTCAGCCTCCTTCTCTTTTCCCTTATTTGATAATTGCATGATCTGTACTCGAGTAATTTACAGTGTAGCGTTCGGCGTATAAATTGCTTCAAACTATACTTGTAAATATTTGAGACTGAAAGGCAAATGTTTCTGATTTTCTCGGAACATATCTGCATCGAGAAAATAGTGAACTACTCGTTCGTAAGTCTTATAAAATGTGCCAAATTTCTGAAAATTGATAATCAAGTATTTCATCTACCAGAATTTTCGTTTTATGTATGCGGACTTGTGAATTGCCAATAAAAAGAGAAAATGGCAAGCCGGGAATAATAGTTATTAATTGAAACGTTATATATTCGATATTGTCGGTCACAAGGAGTCGGTTATATTTCTTTAATTTGTTTGAAGCATGCAATTGTAAAGCAGTTGCTGAAATTAATATTTTGAAATTAGGCTGCGATTAGGCTTGAGTTCGTGTGGACGCAACAATTTTCACACATTCACATTTGTTATGCAAAATCGGCAGACAATAAATTAATTTCGTGAAAACTTTTGAAGCTTCTACGAGTTAGGTGACTGTATTGTTTGAAACAGCTGTCTTCTTCTGTCGAGAAATATTCATACCACAGTTAAAATTCCATTTTGTGGATTTTTCAGTACAACAAATACTGCTTTCAGCGGCTATTGTTGATGTACGGAAAATTGCTATGGGTATACACATCGAAACACTAAATAACACTAAATTTTTGGAAATCAGTTCGTCCATGACAATACTTTTTTCCGAGTAACGTGATGATGGCGCACTCTCATGCATTGCGGACAACAACAAAAGCGTTTTGTGCGGCAAAACAATAATCACGCATTCCCATGCACACTTCATTATCCCAACGTGAACGATAGTATTCTGTCGGAGCAGAAAATAACGATTGAAATCAACATACATTAAATTAGGGAGATGTAAAGGGAGAGATAACTGTAACGGAACGAAGCTTGAGAAACACTGGATTTCGAATAACAACTTCAGTGGCAACTGCGGTTTCGGATGGAAGATTATTTTGCATTCTACCGGGACTCTTTCAGCTTGTCTATTGTTTTTTTTTAAATGTTCACCATGTTTTCGATAGACATCGATGCACCGGCGTTCATGCTTGACCGCCGCCATAAATCTTTTTGCACAATCTGTGTGGAACACACGAAATGAAACATTTGTTCATAACACTGACAAACTTCGACCGAAAAAACGTGTCCTGTGTCACGTGAACTGTTACGATATTGAAACGAATAAATTTGTTAAGAGAAAAAGTAAATAAATTGTACGTACAGTCCTTTCACAAAGATTTTTCGCAACAAGGAAAAGTATATTTTGAACTGATATTAATTTTAGTGTATCTATAATGTGATCTAATTAGTTTGAATCTTGATCGGAACTGGCATAAAGGAGAACAGAAATTTGTTGAGATAACATTAATCTCTTTAAGATACCGTGAATAGATTGCGGTTTTAAGTAGGTAATTGAGATGTAATCTACCTGAGAGGCAAATTGCAACGTAGACATTTTTTCAATGATTAAACAATTTAGATGCGTACCCTATCACTTTAAAGTACTCACAAACTTTTTTTATTTTCGGGGGATATCAAATTATATTATTTGAAACCGCACTTATAGGAATTGCGGAATTTTTTAATTTAAATATTTTGAAATACTTAAATAGTTTTTGGAACCACGGTATACGTATAAAATGTAAATCTGATACTTGCACTCAAACAATGCCCAACACTAACAGTTCGTTCAATGAATAATCGTATTATTTGTAACCACTCTTTGCCACAAAATAAGCGTATGCACCAGAGAAACGAAGTACTTGCACTTCGTGTCGCAAGCTTTCGCACAAATATGATCTCATGTGCTATTGCCGTCTACTGACGAAAGTGCGAGCAAACAGAGATAAGATCTTTTGGTAATAATGATAGCGTTTATCTAGATCCACGGGTGCGTCGGGAACTGAATTGGCAAACTGCTCCAGTTTCGCTTGTATGTACAATTTCGTAATTAATGGAACTGTGAGCGATCATCTACTTATTTCTCACGTGTAACAAGTAAATATACATAGAAACAAACCAACTGAGAAGTCTCGCGTTAATTAAACGTTTATAATACCGGATATCTTTGAAAATCAAGAAATTCGTTTCCATTTATAGCAGAGCTGCTCAGCGTTTGCCCGTACGGGCATCGGTTTTCTTGCCCTGGGCATACACGAAACGACAGGCTCGAAGCCACGCCCTTGCGAGCATGAAGCCACGCCCCTGCGGACAAGGCTGAATAAACGTAGATTTACGACTTGCGAATGTTTATACAAACTCGAATTTTCATAGATTCGTTTACTGTAAGCATAAGTGATGAAATATATCGTTTTTTAACCCCCAGAGAAATAACTGTGTCACACGTGACACGTAGATAATATGAAATCAAAGTGTTATACGAATTTTGTAAACAGCACGGCAATCTTCCATTTTAATTATTTCTTAATTAGTCTGAGGATTTTCTAAACGTTTTTATGAATTATAGCTTCTGTCAGAGTACAGATAAAGATCCGAGGAAAGTTGCAAGTGGCACAGAACTTGAAAGTAAAAAAGAAGAAAGTGTACTTTCGAGTTTCGTCAGTACACGTGCTTCTTGAATATATCACTATTGTTAATCCCGATTTCTAACAAGATCGAAGGCACACGAAGTTTGCATGAAGATCGACAAACGAAAACGGAATTATGTAATTTGCTTGCTTTACGTTGAGCGGTTATTTGAATTCGTTATTCCGTACTTCTCGCGATGTCGCAAAAACCTACAATCAATAAAATGTTAATTCCACCGAGTCTCGCTTCTAAATAAGACAATCGTAAAATCAACAAAGGGAATCCGACAGCTTGAGCGTTTTATCTGAATTATTGGATTTTTCTAATCGTCTGCTCGATGAGTCTGAAGTTGTAAAGATATTGGAAGTTTTGTTTATGTTCAAGAGATTACTATAGCTCTATCGCTAGAAACGTGTACTTCTTTTTATAACATTGATAATTCCTCCAATTGATGTTATTGTTGAGTGCAAAGATCGAAGATTACATTAAGTACTTCGAGATTCGTTGATATTAATTCAACATGGAAAGCACAATACACTGTAGTTGCAAAACAGAATTTATAACATTCACATTTCATTGAAAACGTTGCTAGTGTCACGTGAATACAGTACTCCTACATTATACATAATGTATAGCTTCATACCAAAGTTTTTCAGATGAAAATAATTTTTGAACAATAAGGAAAACAACAAACTACGTTTGCGGACCATCTTGATAAATTGAATTTTGTGGAAGTAAATATTTAGTCTCCCTCTGTGAGAATGTGTAATGTTGTGAAATGCGAGAAAAAACTACGATTGCGAAATCAAACGTCGCAAATGAAAAGAAAACATCGCGATCCGAAAAGTTTCGCAGAGGAAGTAATAAGGACCGCGATGACATTTTTATCGCGGCGCGATGTGTCGGGTTACATTTATGTCACCGGAAGTTGCCGAGCCGTCATCAAGCTTGTCTCTTCATGTGTCTACACGACGTGCGTTAATAACACTTGTGCGCTTAATTACCATACAACAATGTGCGGGTGAAAATAACACGACTAACGACTTCTTAAGTAACCGGTTGGCTGTGTCGCGCTGTGTGAATTGCACCAAACACTACGAAACGTACGAATACTATTTTAGATGACGACTTTCCAATTTCGAAAGAGAATTATTGGACTGTTGCGTAAATCCTGTCGCTTATGTTTTAGCCAGAATTCTATCTCGGAAATAAACAATCGTTTAATCCTGTGACAATCTTTGTTTGTTACAAGTCAAAAACTATCAATCTCTGGCAATCATTTTCAACTGTTTCGAATTGAATCAATCGGACATGTCGAGCATGCATAGTAACGTCTCGATCTAAGACCAATCCTCGGGTCCGTGCTGTGACATAGATCGTGTAGGGCTACTATTTGCTATATGGGGAATACTAAGATCTATATAATTTTGTTTCACTGTAATTGGCTGGTTAGAGTATCGTTGAACATTAATACGAATAATGTTAATTTCTTTCAATTTGACACTGCGTTTTTCACCCGAAGCAATAAACCAAATTAAAAAATTCGTGATACAGAACGTAGAACACATACATAGTTTACAGTTAGTCGCGAGATGAGATTGTGGATAACACATAAGCGACACAACTTCCACGTTAATTGAATATAATATACAGCGAATCCCAGAAAGTATTTGAACACTGAGGGAACAAAATATTCAGAAACACAAAATCTGTGCAATTACAAACAGTTGGAGAGCAGGTTTTCAGTACTAAGTGGGTTCTGCTGCCATGCACAAATAAAAATCCTGGTTCGAGGGCGAATTCCGCCGACGATAAGCTAACAATCGTTGGGAAAACACTGGAATCTAGGGATTATCTCTAATTCGAGCAGTTGAAAGCGCCGGCTTACCTCCTTGCAGCGGAAGAGAGCTTAGTTTGCTTGAGTTTGCACGATGATGGTTGCCGACGTAGCTACCTCAAACAAGCTATATGTATAGTACGATGGAGTAAATGCTACGTCATCTCTGCGAAGAGTTATATTTACCGGGAGAATAGATAAACGAATGTTTCTTGTTTCATAGTTATCCGAACGATAGATTTCGACACAGTGGCTCTAAAAAGTATTTCAACTTTCCGACTTTCAAAAAATCGCCCATATTCGAACCGTCATATTTTTGGAAAATGTGTAGTCGTAGGTACAACAATAAACCTGGACGCTAAGATGTTTTTGCTTGCTTCGTGCAATTTTTTTTTTTGTGACTTTACCATTTTTATTTTATTTTTATCATTTCAGACATTTTAGTTTTTTCTTGAGAAGTTTTTCTTGACAAATTGGAAAACTGTGCTTGAAGGTGTTGCGCTAAAAAATTTGCAAGTACAAACAGTGGACATTTGCATTTTCGGCCATTTTTTTCCAACAAATTATTGCATAAATTTAATCGTTGTTGTACTTGATATCCTATACGATCAAAAACGGTCATTCCACTACAAGAAGCGACGATGGATGAACTACAGGTCGTCAACTATTCGATATTAATTACACTCCTGGTTAATAATGAAAAGGGAGGTCACACGGGGTCGTAGGACTTGAACATTCGATTAATAAACTCTCTCAACGATCAACGTTAAATTTCTCGGGCAAACCATACGGTTCTTACCTCGTCGACGCGACGTACGGATCACGAAATGACTACGAGAACTCGAGACAATGCAGCGACCGATCGTAACAATTCAGGGCACTTCCATCGCGACGGACTAGATACGAGTTCTTTAATAATTAATCGTCGTCCCGATCGACCTCTGATCCACAGGTCACGGGGACAACACGTCGGGCGTGTTTGCTGCTGTTTGACGAACTGTGTCGTACTTCGAACTGCTGTTTGAAGATGATACACATCGTGGAAACGATAAGACGATTTTCAACCTGCCACGAAACGCAAACGTTTGCGCGTCGATCCCGAGAAATCGATTAGAGATTATTAATAAACGAACGGTTCGGTTTCCAGGAATCATTCGAACTTATTTCGTCGCATCAGCATGAAAAATAAATCATATATCCTTGGCGATATTTAACATCGTGTGTAAAAGTGTGTTATGATGCTTACATTTACCACGTGACTATTAAAAAAAAACAATTAAATATTACATACCCTTTCGTACAACTCTTGGAAAATGAACGAATTCGTGTGTTCGTCTCGATGGAAGACAAATCATTGAAATACAATTTGAAAATTTATACTATTTCCCCTTTATTTATGATCAGACGTTTCGAATATAGTCAGCAGATTTTCCATTCTTGTTTCGAACAATTCACGACGACGACGACGACGACGAAGACAGTGGTAAAATCGTTGCGTTGAGAATTGATAATTTCGGTAGAAACGTTCGACGGTGTAGTTTCGTGCGCTTCGTATGCGATTTTAACCTAACGTTCGATTACACATACACTGGCTACGTGTCCGGCGAGTCCGAAATCGAGATTGCTCGAAGCACAAATGAGTCTTGTACGATGTTTCGTTTCGCATCGGTTCGCCGAATAGAAAATCGACGATTTGTTCGATACTTTCAGCAAATCGCCGAACCCGTTTCGCTGTAGCTTCGAAATCCCTTTGTCGGCGAAACCCGAATTCTATTAGCGGTCACGATGGCAACGCGACACGATAAACTTCTCTGCCCGGTGAATTTTATATGTTCCATTAATCGCATAACTCCCGAGTACTATAATCGAACGTTATCCGCGCGCGAGTGTCGACGAGTCGCGTCAAGATCGGTTACAAGTTAATCTAAAATAAAGTTTTCAGCTTCGAGTATTCCTGACTGCGACGGTACGATCGAATTCCCTTCTTCATGGCCGTTATCTTGTTCTTTTTATTATTTTTTTGCACATTCCTCTTATCACAATGTCGTCCGCGATTTTTACGTTAGGCAGTGATCGATCGCTTGCGCAGCATGTCACACGGTTTCCTCAACTCAAATTCAGACAACAATGTTTCGTTTGGAATTCACAGTTTAATGGTACGCCACCTGGAATAATTAAACAAAGTTTTGGCGCTGGTACTTGGAACTCAAAATGCGGTTGTTAAAACGCTTCGAAATTTTTATTGATTTTTCTAAAATTTGTGTACTTTTTAAAATAATTGTTTTTGTTATTTAGCCTACGCCATCTCGGCACGAGATGTTTGCACGGGTGTGCTTCTATAATACAAAATAAGAAAAGCGAAAAATTGTTGTCCTAATCCACGTTCAAAGGAACTCCTCGTATAGACCGCGTGAGATCGAAGATGTATGTCCCCTGGTCGATTAGGCCATCGAGTTTCGCGCTAGTCATCATGATTATTGAGTTTACTCGAATCGTTACCGTTTTTTACCTTCGGCTAGTACGTGTTTCCGGCTACCTGATCTAATTCTACTCGATACTGGGGGTTATTATATACGTTTTGCTCCTGCGTCGTCTATTTACATCGTTAGCTATGGTCTCACGCCTTCGTTTCCAGCGAGACTTGTGCGTAATGGAAGATAATAAATATGTGTGGAAGCGACAGGCGAAGACGGGTTATATTATCTGGGTGTCCTAAGTGGCGGGATTCGGTTTCTTGATCGAACTCGAGATGCGAAAATCATTTTCCATGATCGTTTCATCGAGTCTGTAGCCTTTGATGAGAAATAGCTGCTACCATGGCACAGGTGCGAACAAACAAAACACTTTTTCGAATTCCAATACATACAAAATTATCACAACACAAGCGAACATAACTCGTACTCCTAAATATTTAAGGATACAAATTCATGGTACAGTAAAATCTTGATCTACAATCCTCGGGTCCGTGCTGTGACATAGATCGTGTAGGACTAGTTTCTTGTGCACCGCGCCGAACGTAGAAAAGGACAGCACGTGTAACATACCGTTAATTAAACCACTAAATACAGTTCAAATGATATCGTGTTCATTTTAATCTGAACAATGCCGCAAGTACGTTGGTGAAATAAAGAAATAATGAAAAATAAAGAAGTTTCCCAGTGGAGGGGATATGCGAACCGACTAAGATCGTGTAGCTTCCTTCGGCTTAGATCAAGACTTTACTGGTTAGGACACTAGCCGTGTTGTGCTCGAGATCTTCAATTTCTATGTCAAGTAGATTTGGCAAAATGTTGAAGTTTGATGATCGGAGAATAACGTCCAATTGAGGTCCAGTTGAGGAGCTGTTTTCGAACTGTTCGCAAACTTTGCAGGACCGTTTGATCGACCGAGTGTTTCCCACCACCTGGACGCCCGTTCTAAGCCCATTCTTATGTACAACTTCTAATGGATGTTAGACGAAGCTAGGTCTAACAAAAGGGCCGAGAGACAACGCGCTACGCGAAGACAGCCTAAAGGCGAATCACTGCCCGCGTGGTTTAAGACTTTCTCGAGGGACAGTTAGATTGTTGTTCGGTCCTAACCTCGGTCGCTGGGCTCTGGTTGTGCGCCACGCGATCCACGGTGATGAACGGTGTCACTGGAGGTGTCGTAGGTGTCTTGCCCTGAGGTACCACCACCTTTTCGCAAATTTCCACCACCGTTCGGCGTCTATCGGCAGCCAGTGTCTCTTCACCCACCGTCACCTGATGTTTCGTGTTGGATGAAAAGGAGGATGGAACGTGTTTCGCGAAGGACACGGACGATTGTTCTAGACTGGAGGAGCTTGGAAGTGGTATGCAGGAGCCGGATGGAATATTTGCCGACGCCGTGGCATTCGAACTAACGGGAACAGGTATCTCCGAGGCTTTTGGGAATTGAGGCGAACACACCTGACCGCATGGACTCTTGGCGTTCGACGTTCTCGATTTGATAGACGGTGGTTTCGGTGAAGAAGGTGAGACAGGTGGGCTCAGGGAGGACGTGGAACTCGTTGGCGACGATTTGCTGCTCGTTGTCTTTCGAGGGAACGGAGTAGGGATCTTGGATGTCGACCGCGGTGATGTGACCGGCGTGGTCTTCGTGGCTTCCTTCGCGGAAGAGAAGGCTGAGGTAGCGTTGGACTCTAACTTCAGGGTCGTTGGAACTGTCACTGTCCTGCCGGCCGACACAGGACAGCTATCTTTCATCGAGTCCAACGACGCTGACAATGAACCAGGGACCTTTGCAGAGTCCGCTTTCGAAATACTTTCGCTCGTCTCGTCGATAACGCAATCTTGCTCCTCCGCGAGGAGCTTCGAAATCGACGATGCGTTCGTTTCTTTGGTTGGCTGAGATTCGGCTTTGGCATCGGTGAGCTCTTTGGGTGCAGATGACTTTGGCTTGGGTGGGGTCTCCGGGGGTGTTCTTCGTGGGGGTACTTTGGGACTTTGGTATACGACCGGGCGACACGTAGCGGGACAGGAACGAAGCGTGCGAGAATTAGTAACCTCTGTGTGAGCTTGCGATTGTGATTTGTTAGTCGATAGTTCCCCAGAAGTGTCAGCAGTACCCTAGAGAACCAAACAGTTATTGGATAGATCGAATCGCCTGTGACGTCCCTTAACCGAACTACTTAAATAGATTTAGTGTCATCGTTTAACGGTTCGTGGTCCGAATACACAGAGTGGTGCAGTCTAACTTGAGTACACCGAATATCTTGTTCGTCGTTGATCATGGGAAAACATGACTAGGTTCACGGTGATCAATTTTCTGATAAACGCAACTGTTTTCTCGAGGCCACAACTTTCATTTTGTAATGTAACATCTCGAGGGGAAACGTGATTAGATTTGAGAGGGCAAATATTAAGGAAAAGTTATTCTCAAGGTCACGTTTATTTCTCGAGGTTACGCGAAGATCGCGATATCATAGTACAGCTAATTGAATTTTCTTTGGCTTTGGCTGTTACGTAAGAATATCGAAAGAACATTGTGACCTTGACAGTTCGGAAAATGTTACCTTACAATATTTGCTTCTTCGAACCTAATCTGGAGATACTTAGGGTGTACAAGTTAGGTGGACCAGCCTGTATATTTAAGGACCTGTCCTAAAACACTATCTCCTCGAAATCTCAGAATGTGATATGAAATTCTTGAAATCTTGGAATGAACTTCGCGCAATGACTGTTCTTCATGAATGAAAACATACATCGACACGTAAACATGTGAGCCTTCCGTAAATCAATGTCTTAAATTAACTACTTTGAATTTAAATAGAATTAAGAAATTGAAATTTTGAAAATACGTTTTTACAAATCTTCCAGCCACCTTGAACATACTGCACGAGTGTCTAGATAGATTTGTTTCGATCGAATGTCTTCGAAGTTGATTACCAATTTACTTGTGACATTTTTCTGATTGAAATGACACCAATCATGGGCACAATTGCGACCTCTACTAATTTGTGTAATAAATCGTGTTGTGAATGCATCGCTTTGGATTGAACTGCTGACAATGTGAAATTGAAGAATATATTCGAATAACCAAGGTTCTAGTGTATCGCGAATCACACAATCAAATGTACTGTGATTTCTCTATATATGGCGCCAAGGCCTGGATGATAAGCGTCGCAGAATTATCCCCACTATCGAGGGGTATACCCAGGCTCAGGTCTCCTAGACGATACAAGACGCTGGCATATATCGAGAATTCACGGTACTCCGAATTGTGTAATGTTTGCTCTCATTTTAATCAGACAAGTGTCGCAAATATGTTGGCAAATGTTGAACAACGAAATCTGAGGCAGAAGACATTGACGTAGAACGACTCACCTTCACAAATTTGGACAAAAGCTATTTCAAATCGACGTCCAACAGTCTCTGAAGCAACGACACTACACAATATATTCCACGTAACGATATGAAACTTTCACAGGAATCCAGATCAGTAGATACGATGAAAACCGAGCTTGTCCGATAGAAGAAGAAACATGCAACGTCACTATCACGACTTACCTTCTTTGTTACTACTGCTTCCTGTTGGCTGGCAGAACTGTTCGGTATTTCGGTGACGGGAGTGCTCTCTTCAGCAACGTTCTCCTTCGCCGTCTCTTCGCGAGGTTCCTCGGGTTTCTCTTCGATGACTTCCTGCCTCTCGATGATCGCGCTGTGGTGCACAATATCCTCGTCCACCGGTTCGTCGGCTTGGCTGACGGAGCAGCTGACGTCAGCCGTGTGGATCCCCGAGTCCTCTCGATCGGTGTCGTTCAGAAGCTCCGCGGACGAGGAGGACGCCGGATAACGTCTACCGTAATCGAGCTCTTCTAGGCTTTGTACACGCTCGAAGGTGTCGGGACCGCTCGAAGCATCTGCGTCCAGCGAGTCGAGGCTCCTGTGGAAAGCAGCTCTCGGCACGCGATACTCTGAATCGGGTGAAGAGCTTCTCTCGCTGGGCGTGGAGGTATCGATTCTGTTCTCTGGATCCCGGAAGCATAACGAATGTTTCCCAACGAATGATCTTTTGTCGGTGGACTCTTTGCTTCTGACCGCGTCCAGGGCGCTCAGCCGGTCCTTTATCGTCCTGGCAGATAGCTCGCCGTTGTGTCGGGATTCGTGAGCGGTCCCAGGCACCGATGACTCGTCGCTGCTGCTGTACTTCTCGAGCGTGGACAATCTCTCCCGAAGAGGTCTGACCGTCTCCAATTCCTCGGTGCTCAGCTTGCGGTGAACGGAGCTCTTGCTTTCCCTCTCCGAAGCCTGTTTCTCCAGATGAGACAGTCTCTCGCGGATCGAGCTCATGTCCCCGGAAAGTCTGTTCAACGACTTGCCGCCGCTCTTCTCGGTGCTCTCCGGTTGTTCGTGCTTCTGCTTCTCCAGGTTCGATAGTCTTTCCTTGATCGATTTCGTACCGGTGAAATCGCCGGAGAGCCTATTGTTCGCTTTACCCTCGTTGCTCTTCACCGTCGCTTTCTCGAAGATCTCCCGCCTCTTCAGTATGTCCACCTTCACCACCGGCATCGCCGATTTGCTGCTCTCGTCGTTCAAACTCGTTTTCGAACCGTTCGTCGATGATTTCGAGCTGTCCAGCTTCGCGTCCAGGCTGACCAACGATCTTCTCGGTATGTTCTGCGACACCCTTGACACGTAACTGCGGATCGCACCTTCGTACGTGTACTCTTCAGGTTCGGGGGAGCTGGTCGTCGCCGTCGTCGCCGAGTCGTACTCCTGGTTGTTGTGGTTATGGTTGCTGTGGAACCCATTGCCGAACGGTTTCTTCGTCGTCGTGGTCGTCGATGGGACCGTGGTCCCTGAAGACGATGTTACGTCGTTGCTCATCACGTTCTCGCTGGGCACGTTGTCTAGATCCGAGTGGTTCTTCTCTATTTCGCTGTCTCTGTCGCTCTGAAAATAAATTGGTAATGACATTCATTCTTGGACATTTAATGATTCGGTTATCTTTAAGTGGACTTTCAAGGTCGATGTGGTAAGTTATTCTAGTTACAATTGTTGCTGAATTTAGTCTGTTCTGAAATGTACTGGTTGAAGGAACTAAACAGTGAACATGAACCTTCAAACAATGTAGTGCCAATATAATATTGAGAATAATATTACAGTTTTTAAGCTAAGGCTGTTAAGTATAGTACTGTGTTAATCGTTATTGGATCCTAATTTTTGTAAGTCTGTCACCAAAAGGAAAATGTACAATAACTTTTTAACGTAGCGAATTTCATTTGTATTAGCAGAAATAATAAAATAAGCTATCGAGGAAACGACCTCGATAGACAAATTAATATAGACGCATTAAACTAAAGTCGACTCATAGTGATAGTTGGTTGATTTTTTGTATTTTACAAAATTCAGTTATTCGAAACTTTGTTATCTCATATCTTGTCTGTATTATTCGAAGATTCGGCCGTTTGAAGTTCACGTTGCAATCGCGGGAAGAAAAGAAGATTAAATTTATAATATTAGACATTAAATTTTGCAGGAAGATCGCGAGATAGAGCGTCAACATCATATATCAATTTAGGAAGAAATCGGTCTCTGCTTGGTAAGCGTGATTTTATTACTGAATCGGACGTTCATCTTACCAGGACACTGTGCGTGTCATCGTGAGTGTCGCCGCTGACCGAGCTCTTTCCACTGCTGGTGCCTATGCCAAGGTCACTCAAGTCATTAGCATCCTCCTCATGATACATGGCCAGGCTGATGCTCAGTTTGCGACCCCTGTTGCCTCTCTCCTCCATCATTTCCGAGAAAGTTTTGCTTCGACGACGCTGCCGATCGTGTTCCTCCAGCTCGAGTTTCTTTACCTCCACCACTCGCTCGATTATGTGCTCCTGGCGCTTCCTTCGACTGCTCTTCCAATTGTCCAGATTCTATAAAAAGATTACAAGCAATGCTTCGGAGGAAAACAGTACAATCTCGAAGAATCTTCCAAATATTGAAAATTATTTTTCGATTTATCTTGGACACTTTATGGTAATAGATGAGTCTCTGATTGTACCGATTGCCAATCCTCCGGGTCATCGCGGACCTCCTGTTTGATTTTCTTCACCTCTTGAACCTTCTGCAGCTGCTCCTGAGCGGTACGATACAAGGAGCATGGTCCAACCTTGACGAATTGAAGAGGATTAGTTGCTTGCTTCGGAGGCGTTTTCAGTGTGGTCTTTAATTTTGGCGGCTCGTGTGTGATCTGAAAACGATAAACAAGTTATACTCGATTCTGTCCCTTTATCAACACCAAACCTACCGAGCATTAGTAATGATCGATCCGGGTTGGAATTTATTGCACATGTGCTTCAGTAATGAAGTTCAATCGTCTCTCATAGAAACGTCTACGCAATTCCAATAATTGTAAAATAAAAACCGGTCGTGTGACTGTGGTAGGTTCAGTGTTAATTTAGCTGATTATGAACATCACCGTAAATACATCCCGTTTTGAATCGGCATTGCAGTGTTTTCATATTTCACTGAATTCTTTATCTTTTATGCATTCGCGATGCGATTATGATCGATGGGAAAATAACATTTGTGACCGAGGATAAATTTCGTTCTCTGTTTCTATTGTGTTCCAATCAACATCTGTCAACTTTCTCACGCTCGAGGTATTTTATCAATTGCAAGATAGCATTATCATTCATTATCAGAATTATCCTAAAGCGCAATTACGGTGACGGAGGCTCGTGGCGACATGCTGTCTTGACAAACTTGAATTGCTCTTGGGATTTGCTTGCCGCGGAAATTTCTTCGGTGAGAGGGCGCGACTCCGAGCAGAGTATAATGACGTGCCATAGTGTCAAAGCAAGCTTCAAAAAGAATAGGTCAAGAGGAGTCGTTGACCGAGGAAAAGGGAAAAACCAGCAACGTGGGGTTACAAATCAATAGGGATATCGTTTCTCATAATTTCGCAGTGGATTTGTATTTCTACGTTTGGGCAAACTCTCAGCATCGAAAGTATTAACAATATTTTTATTTTCGAGTGATCCAACATAAATGCAGTACTTCTTGGGAATTGCAATTGACCCCTATCGACGGGGTTGCACGATTCCAAATAAAATAGACTGTTCACTATTTGTAGTATGGTTTCAATCATCCGTGTCTGAATTCGTTTCAGCGAATTTTTGAGTCGTACGCATCGAAGCGTGCTCCTGACTGACAACCTGGCTGATTAACGGCTTAAGAGAAACCTTTCTCCAGCTTTCAAGGGGTTCAGCTTCCGCGTGAATTGTCTAGGACAAGCGTCGATAACGAAGAATCTCGAAAAAAGGAGGACACTTTCCATGGCAGGGTAGATTTGAAATAAAATCTACTGAAAAGAAGAATTTGAATACTTCTATCCGAATAAGATACTGTTATTTCTTCGTTTTCCCCGATCACAATTTTCTTCATTTTATTGTACCAAAGCAGAAAAAATATTTGATATATCTTTTTGTCTCGAAGAGTAGGCGTAATTTGAAACAGTAAGAGCATTGGAAGAATTTACCTATTAAACATATTAAGAGAGAAACTGTTTCACTCCAGTTTGCTACTGTTCGATTTTGTTTCTCAAGTACCTTTTATTTTCATTTTTATTTTTTTAGTTACGGCTCAATCATACATATACCGAGGGGAGGGAGCACGAATCGGTAGAAGGGGAAATTAGGGTGGTGAAACGACTCTGCTCGTACATACACAACCTAGTGATTAGCATTCACGCCAACCTGGAAATTGGCGCTCGTAACGACATCAACAAAAATGACTCTGAACGCTTGCAATTTTATCATTTCACCGTCGACATAATTTTTTATTTAAAATAATTCACATTCTCTCACCGTCCTCTCATTTCGCCGCTCCGTGGCGGCGCTCTGCGAGGCAGGCATCCTTCGTTCCTTCCTCCTTCTCTCTCGTCTTCGGGGAGCTCCTCCTCTTCAGTGTAGCACGACTCGTCGCACGGCCCGGCCCATCCTACGCCTCGTCCCTGAAACCGAGCAACAGGAAACCTTATTAACCGGCGAACTTACAGGAAATGAACTTCTGGAGGTGGTGTTCCAGATCGCAGACAGCGCTGCGTCGCGTCCAGACGATTTCATGCATCGCGACCATTGTCCTCGGCAATTGTCTTCCTCTGACAAGGAAACGTACCGAACAGATTTTAGCATTTTAGCACGTCTCCAGATTTTAGCACCAGAATTACCGAGTATTTTCGAGAACTTGAAAGAAGTCACTTGGAACGATTGCGGGAACACGTGTTTTCGGTTATGACAATAAGCGGTCACACATACTAGCGTGTGCCCTCAAAGTCTGAACAATGGGATTACGGAAGCATCGATGGTGGGAACAGCTGTCTGTCGCAGATCACTTCTTTTCAGCTCTCAATACAGTACAGTGTATACTCGATATATGTCCAAACACGGGTCTAGCCACGGACATAGATCGGCCAGGAGATACTATTCTTTGATCTACGCGACCTTACAATCCGTCCGAGGCCTCTCTCGAGATACTCCGCGGTTAGTGGGGATAATTCCACGACGTTTATCATCCAGGCCTTGGCGCCATATATAGAGAAATCACTGTAGTCCGTAACTGTCCAACAAAGTACAAAGAAAGATGTGTATTGCTTTATGTGTCCGCCGTTATCTCCCACAACTCGAAAAAAAAATGTTCCGACTGCGGACACTTAATTGTGCACTGGTAGCACACCCGTATGCAATTTAAGACGGCGTGAGTGCAATAAACAAGCTTCGAGACTCGGGAACGAAACGAACAACAATCGAACGCGACGAATCGGAATAAGAGTTCTTCGGAGAACAACGACGAAAGGCAGCAATTAAAACTCGAGCAACCGTGAACTAGAGAAGGAGCATCGAACGAAAGAAGATATATCCGGACAGCTGAACAATGGGGAAAGAAAAAAAGTCGGCTCGACAATAGGAAAAAAGGCAGCGCAGGAAAGCAGCGTAAAGAAACGAGAGCATCGGAGCAGATAACGAGGAAGATCTAGGGGAAAAGGTGGGGTCCGGCAAAAAGATAAAGCTGTCCCGCTGGTAGGGGAAGAACCAGTGTAAAAATCAATGAACCCTGTATCGAATACCGGGATCGTTAACAGTATCGCGGTGAGATCGGTGCAAAAAAGGACACATTGAACGACCGTGGCGCAATAAGAAGACACCGCGAAGAAATCCTTGATACACGCCAAAGAAAATAGATAACAAGAGCAGATAATTAAATTATTTGAAGTAACTTCGCACGGTATTCCATGTTTCGCGCGAGTCCGTTCCAAGATAATTCGAAGATAGACGATGATCGAAACAGGGAAATGGACGTCGTTAGAGAACGGGGGGACAGGGGGAGAAAAAGAAAAGCCAAGGAAAACTAGGGAAAAAGATAGACCACTGAACTGGTTCGCAGGCATAACAGTATTAGGCGTATTTAGAGTATTCCGTCGATCTGAGAATACCGAGCGAGCCGATTAGTTTATCGAGACCCAGAAGAAAGCACGCTCCTCCGGCCGGTATTAACGAATTGATTAATTTACTATGTTCCGCGATACGCATCGGTGGTAATTAACGGATATTGTAATGATTAAGCGAATATCGCGTGACGGATTAGCTATAAATTAGCAGCGAGAGATACGCGTAATAATCCGTCGTGAACGTTGTTTTCTGCAACATTCTAGTCTCAATAACGGATTAATTGAGCGATCGTTTTACTTCAATTTTCTGTTCACAATTTTCTAAGTCTTTTTGTACGATGATTGGTTAATCATTTCGGATTGAATTTTTCGCGATAGCTGAAAGGGGAAGGTTTGACAGCGGTGATTCGAAAAATGTTCAAACGCCGATATATTTCTTCCGGTCCCCGTTCCCTAAACCCTCGCATATCGCTCAATGAGCAAATATTATTGCAAGGAAGTTCTGTTTGCGCAGCACATCCGTTGCGAAAG
This sequence comes from Halictus quadricinctus, assembly GCA_028454245.1. Lineage (NCBI taxonomy): Eukaryota > Metazoa > Arthropoda > Insecta > Hymenoptera > Halictidae > Halictus > Halictus quadricinctus. The sequence goes on from CM052118.1 coordinate 19,120,887, forward strand.
TTCTATTTCAGGGAGAGCCGTTTTCGCGATCAGCTGAAAGCTTTTCAAGGCTGTTGATCTTGGGCCGCCGCGACGGCGAAAAAAAGCTCGGTTTTTCTGCGAAATTAAAAATTATCCAACCAGAACCATATTGCCTGCGTGTACATAGTGAATCCTACTTCGCGAGCATGTGAGCAAACTTTTATTTCATCTCTCGAGCACCGACCAACGGGACACGCATCTACCCCAATTTTACTCCGACTGCGGATTTTATGCATTTATGACAATGAACAGGTGTACTTCGAAACAGTAGACAAATTTGAACAATTGAAGGATATCAATACACTATTTTCAGCCTGCTAACACGGAATGTCTGTATGAAAATTTTTATTTTCCATAAAGATTTAAGTTTTCAAAAATAACGGTTTTTTTTTATATTAATCGTTTTCGATAAATGAGGAAGCGACCGTTTCGTCGAAGGAGATATTAAAGGAGATGTTTACGATACCAGTGAAACGAATAGAAAAGTTGCTAATGTTAATACGGGAAATAGTAACAGTCGTTACGTGTAGCAAGGTAAGAAAAAGCCGAGAAAAAGTGTTCCCAAGTTATTTGCCGTGATAAGCTACGCCCGCAGGAAAATTGCAAAAATGATTGATCAACGTCTGGTAGCCAGGAAACTGAGGAAACCCATGAAGGATAGCATGGATAATTGATAATCGCCGCCAATCTCTATCTCGCTAATCGTCGAGTACGAGGATATGCAAAATCATGTGTAACCGTACGCGGACTTATTTATTCAGAGGAGTGGTCATTATAAAGGGCGTGTGGCGTGGGAATGAAAACCCGCACCCTTAATTGTTTCATTTCTTTAAAAATCGTATCGAGGTTTCCGCAATAAATCCTCGATTTTTCTGAAAAAATCTTGCGATTTTATTTGCATCTCGGATAGATTGTTTCACTACGCGTGTACTAAATTCCTTCATTTCATGCAAATAACTAATGCCTCAAAGGTTCGCTTGGAATTTTCTTGGAAAGTTGCTCGGTATTTTCAAATACCGTATTTTCTTAATTTATATTTTACACGTGCGCGAAACCTGATATTTACACTGATATTTGTAAAGTCGCAATTCTGAAATTAGGAAAAATGGAGCCTATAAATTTGTTACACTATTCTCGATATATCGAAATTATTGAAAGGAAATATATATTTCTATGTAATTTAATATTTTCAATAATTTGCAATCTAGTTCTAAAACTATAAAATCGACAGAACGGGAGCATTCTCGACCAAATGGCGATCGTCCACGCAAAAGTCCACTGTTTGCATTCGCAGACTGATTTGCGAATACGTTTTCCCCTGTTTCGATTCCGAAAAATTTATAACCCTCCGGTCCAAGACCTACAAGCATTACTTGCATAAACGTGCGTCTCCATCGTCGGGTGATTTGTTCTTCACGACTCGGTGCATCCAATTCGTTGAATGCATCGATGGATCTTCCGTCACCCGTAAAAATTTCTCAGTATCGCGTGGCTACTGTACCATAAAACTCAATGTTAAACGTTACATAAAGCGAGTCCTTTTGTCCGTCGCGACGGAAACGAGATGACTTTAAACCGGCTCGATGACAATGACCAGGCAAACAACCGTAAACCTGGCCATTCTTTATTCGAAATTGTTACGCGAGCCAACAACCTGCATTTGATTATGATGAAACCATGCTTTCACGAATTTCAGAACAGGAGTCATATAACCTGCATTTATCATCTAACCTTTGAACGGCGGACGCCGTTCCGACAATTCCACGACAACCATAACTAGATCCACTCAAATCTTTACATACACATTTTCTTTTACCTTAGACCATGTTTAACTTGAAATCTGCTACAGTGAGTTTTCTTCATGGGCTTTAGCGAATGGTGTAAAGGATGAACAATATTTCTCTGGAGGCATAATTTTAATAATTTGAGAATAACACGTCGACACTTTTAAATTCCACTCAAATCTTTACATACACATTTTCTTTTACATGTTTCTCCTCTTTTTGGGCTCCACGGAGATATCTAATAATTTCAATATTTCTGGAAAATTGAAAAGTAAAAAAAAACTTCGAAAAATAGATTTTTTAATTCAATTAACCCTTTGCCCTACAATATCGAGTCAGACTAGTGATGAAAATTTGAAAACCGATTTTAGAGCCGAAAACTTAAACCAAATTCACAGCTGTGTGTGTGCATGTGTGTGCAGAACAGAATTCGTTAGACCATGTTTAACTTGAAATCTGCTACAGGGAGTTTTCTTCATGGGCTTTAGCGAATGATGTAAAGGAAGATATTTCTCTGGAGGCATAATTTTAATAATTTGAGAATAACACGTCGACACTTTTAAATTCTTTGAATCTTCTTCACCTTTTAAGTTTTACGTGCTCGTTTGCGCTATAGATACGTAACATTTTAAGTCTAACTATTATTCTCCTTAGTGAGAAAATAATGAAACTAAACAGTTAGTTTTCACCGTGCGCGTGTTCTTCGAAACGATCATGGTAGTGCACAGAAGCACAGTTCACACCGGTGCTCACATTTAGGGAGTGGGTAAAGGAAGCCGTGGAATCGACGACAGCGCTAACCGTGATGCCGACACGCTCTGTATCCTCTGTCTGATGATACTGAATCGAGGGGAGCAATGCAGCCTGCAAGAATGTCGGCGGAAATCAGGATATCGATACGGCCGCTCGCACACCTCGATACCGATCGCGTTCAAGTATATCTTGATATCCCCGTAAATCTAAACCACATTCAGAGATTTTATCGAATCCGAGGCTCACCGTGTAACCAACGAAGACTCATCTCGCGTCCGTTCAATGCTGTTAATTAGCTCCCGATCATTTTTCGCTAATAACTTCCCGAAATTAATATTTCCTGCGAACTGTTGCCGGTTGATTTCCTGTCACGGTCAAAGGATCTCGCACCACTTAAACCGATTGATTCGTATCCGTCAGTGATCCTGATCAATCATGCTACGAACGAATGTTGAAACGTTATAGTGCGCGTTCGCGGAATTTATTGGCATCTCCGGGAACGAAGGAACAGTTTATCTTATACGCACCGTAAAATATATGTAACATTCATTTTTATTTTATTCAACACTAAACCTACCACGATCGAAACGACCGGTTTTATGTTTTACAATTATTGAAACTATAAAGATTCATTTATGGAAAATGGCGGAATCCTTGTCCACGCATTTATTATATCGAACATTACGGATAATCTCAATAAATTTATGGTAGCAATTTTTATGAGGCAATATTCAGCGGATACTGTTTACGCTCGGTAGGTTTAGTGTTAATGCATCGATTTTTCTATTCTTTAGTCATTTTATTAATGCAAGTACGTTTCTGCAGTTTCATAAAACCGCAATTATTATAAAACCGGCAAGGTTGCACAATTTCGTATAATCGATAGAAGGATGCAATTAGGATTCGGTGGGCGCCTAGACGAGAGCATCGTGACCTGCGTTCCCGGTTCGCGAAAGCCAGGCACGTTTGTTTCTTCTGACAGTACTGATCTGCATGTCAAAGAGGGGAAGGCTGTGCAGTCGCAGCATATTGACACAAGGGGCCTCAAGGAGGTCCAAGGCCGGTTTTACTTGCCTCGAAGGGATTCCTGAGGAATGACTCGGCCGAAGAACACGTTCTTCCGCGAGCGTAGACCCGGAATGTCAGGTACAACGTGCTCGTAAACGAGTCACGGAAAAGCCCTCCAAGGATCGTCTAACTGTCGCCGGTTCTTGCGACATTTTCGCGTATATCTTCGACCGATCGGACGGGGATCGGCATCGGGTCACGGCAACTGTATATCTATCTAGGGGACTCTGAAGCCAACGATCGTCCGACGATCGCTTCGCTTCTGTTCGATCCAGTGATGGCCATGATCATTCTCAATTAGTATTGTATCCTACTGGCAACGCATACGCGAATACATAAAAATCGAAGTGTCAAATTATCGCAGTTTATATACCGAGAATTTTCTTGTGTCGGAAATTTAGTGTTGAAATACTTTTTGGGTTCACTGTAGCTCATGCTGTATGTAATCGACGCAGACAATTACTTTGCACCCGTTAATTACTGTTTCTATTATATTTTATTTGAAAAGTATTCTATTAGAATCGGAGTACTGAAGAAGAGTAAACAAGAAGAAAAACAACTTGTGTCAAAGCTTGTATCTAGGTACCAAATTACCACAAAGTAAAATCGACTTTTAAAAAACTGTGAAAACACAAAAATTTCCGATTTTATATTGAAGTTATCGGATGACCATGTTCATATTATTACAGTAGTTACATTATCTTACGATTATCAACGTGTATTGTTTCCGGATTTTTTGGATTGGGAAAGCATGTAGAGAAAAATTGAAAGTCGAAATTCTCGTCAAAGTTTTGAAGATACCAGTTTTATAAAGACTCAGTAACCTTTAACCTTTCTTAACCTTTAACGGACCAATGCAATGGCACTTTTACTTACTGGGCGGCAGAAGTCAAATTTAAATCATCTTGTTATCCTATAACTCTGAATATATATTAATCAATTTTCACTGAAATATAAATATTCTTTCTATACTTGCTATAAAAACGTTGAGTCCACGGTTTCTCTTCCAGACCGTTAAGGGTCTTCTATTTGTGAAATGCGTCGTGGTTGATAAACCAAAAAATCTTTCTCTGTGCACCAAGAGCACCGGGACCGACGCTTCGCTTAATCGGCGAGTTCGAGCAGATTGCAGCGGCGGCTGCATCGCGTGCATTGAACCGTAATTTAAAGCGTCGCGGGTGCGTAGTACTAGCGGATCGGTATAACTCGCGCTAAGTCGACGCGGTGGCTTTCATGTTTAGGAGTGAGTTAAGATTTCTGCCCTCTACCCTTTTATCTTCTTAACACCGGTGCCTCCTAGCCCGTGGCGATCGCGCGCGGCCATTAATTTCGAAACGTTAACGCAAATCTGCGTAATCTCCTTAGCGCGGTGCGCACACGGTTTCGCGAAAACAGCGTTAACACATCGCCGCGGCCTAACGAGTCCATTGAATTGCCGTTCGCGATCCTTGACACTTCCGATTTTTCCGAATCCGACGAGTGGTCGAGTTAAATAGATAAAGAAGCGATTTTATCGGGAAACGAAATGGACGCCATTACTGCACCAATTGTGCATTTATGTCTACGTCTGGAACGGTCTGTCCACAAAAATGATCATGCGATTCATTAACTAGTGACCTTTTAATCACTTCCGAGGGTACGTCCACGAGATATTAATTTCTCGGATTGAAAGGCCCCCTTTGAAGGTGGGTTTTACGAAGACAATTTTTTATCCTGCCAAATAAGTAATTCGAAAATTCCGCGACCCGAAGAAACTCCTGAAACTGGTCTGTTTGTAATGGATAATGTATAAACTAAGAGAGGCATGGATTTTGTTGAGCTCTTTGCGATCCCGGCCCACTGTGCGGTGGTACGAAGGCTACTTTTAGCCAAGAGCAAAAGAGGATCGATGGGAAACCCCGGTGACTCCTTGGACGATTTCATTTCGCGATGCTAGATCGACGAGATGCGTTTTCGCCTCGGAGATTCGTTCGGTCTGGTTTCCATGATTTCAACAAGCAATCCATGCATGAATAATATTGGTTAATGGATGGACGTGGATGGTAATGCTGGACGATGGACGGTAATCAGGTTAGTCGTTCAAATTCCTCGTACGTAGTTTATTATTAAATACGAATACGGTTTCCCCGGGTATCGGGATCAAGGTGGTTCTGATCTTTTTAAAATCCAACTGGTTCACCGCGTAGATCAATATAGGATCCATGCTCCGTCGAGATTCTTCACGAAATGGCTGCTTTTTCACCGCAACGTTACGCAATTGCATTAATGTAATTACACCGAGCTAAAGAATCTCTTGTTATTGGATTGCGGATAATCTGCCGTCACGGAATATGCGAAGGAGTGAGACTCGCTCGAATAGCATAAACGAAGCTAGGTTTCGTTATATTGTATTTTCTGTTTTGTAAAATGATCCAGAATTTAAACGTGAGAAAGGGAGTATTTATATTATTTTTATTTGTATTTTCATTGAAATAATGCTAACGCAATCTGGACGAATCTCGTTTCTCCCAGGATGTCCGGAAATTGAAATGTAGAGATGAAAAATATATATTTCCTGCGAATTATTTTGAACAATTTGTCGCGGAGTTTGTTGAGAATAATCGTATGTTCCGCCGTTTACGGGTTTAAGCTGAAGTGATTAGTACGATTAGATTTCTAACGGTGTACACACGGGAAACATTACGCGCTCGTTAACAAATAAGTGGTTCGAAATAACGAAGCGTGCGTGTCGTGCCACAGTCATTGAACGTAATTAATGAAAGAAACGTAAAAACTATCAAGAGGATGTTACGCGTCGAATTGCTACAACGAATAATCCTGCAACGTTTTTCGCGCGGAGAAACGTTACACGCAATTCTGACCGTATTGCAGCACTTTCACGATGACGGAAGTTTCGTTTCACGTTCCTGCGTCCGTTAAAATTGCAAATTCTTAAGTAACGGTAATTGGTTAGCGGGAAGATGAATTAATCAATAGATAATCGACAAAATTAAGATGCATTACGATTAAACTGCGAGTAATTCTATATGAAAAAGAACATTATTCTTCCAAATGAATTTCAACTAATTTCCTATCGCAAACTGAACTAGAGCACGTTTTTCCTATTATTTATCGAGCCGATCAATTAGATTAAAATAGATGATCGATGAAGAGTCGTAAATAACTACTAAATTGATGAAAATGTTACGAGTATATTAGAGTTGCTTCAGTACTGCCAATTAACGAAGTCTTCTCCAAGAAGTATTAAACACTATTTTACAAGGTCCGTTTCAAAGATAATTAGCAAAAATTCGAGTTGCTTGTACGTTAAACCAATACATTAGTCAGTATTATGAAAAGATATAAGCTTGTTAATTCGTTTTTTATAACAGTAAACATCTCGGCTTTGGTGCAACAGCAAACAGTAAGAAGATTAAGATCATGAGTTGCGGGCACTA
>CM052118.1:19128049-19150849 GCA_028454245.1 Halictus quadricinctus
CGTGAAATAGTTGGCTAACCCAGTGAGTACAGAATGCAGCTATTAACGGGACACAGAAGAAGGCAATCGCTAAGCGGTCTCTGTATTTTCATAGTTATCGAACGCAAACGATTCTATTTCCTAGATCTATCGGGACGAGTAGAGTGCACGGTCTACATAGAGGCCCGAACAAACGGCCGTGAGGCGTCAGCCTATCAGCGTATGCAATCGTGAAACCAGACAGGAGAAGCCCCGTAGGTGCACTCTCCCGTATAATGCAGTTATCGGCGCGGTGGGCTACGTTAATTGCATCGCTAGAAAGTGGGGCATCTCGAAACTGCGATCTCCCGGTGTCCTAGCCGCCGTCGCGACGCGGAGGGAGCTCGGAGGACGCTGAACGCCTCCTTGCACTTATGCGTGTTCTCCGAGCCTCCCCGCGCGTCCTTCGCTTATGCCAGCGTGCGTGCCTTTTTCGCCGCCATGATTTATTCCCGTCGCAGCCGTGAGAATCGCTCCGTGCATCGGCCGATAATCGTCGGGAACGCGAGTTCACTTTCTCAAATTCAGATTAACCAATGGGGAAAACAAGAGCACGTGCTTAGGACATTTTCGGAATTTCACACTGTAGGTAATACTGTGAATTCTCGTTAAGAGTCTGTTGCGCCGTTCTCGTGACTGACTCTTAGACGAAATTCTGTCGCATTTGAAAAAGTTTGTTTGATTCTCCGCAACAGTTTTCGTTTGGTGTCCTATCGAACATGGAAAGTCGAAAGCAGCATTTTTCACTTCTTTTTGCTATCGAAAAATGCTGTTTAAGCGAGAGAAAAATTATTCGATGTGTACGGAGAAGATGCATTGATAGAACGCCAGTGGCAAAACTGGGTTTCGAAATTTCTGACAAGGACAAAATTGGGTAATTGGGTAATAAATATTTATACACTGTAAGAAAATCGTCTTTCATTTTCACCCAGTATAATCTAATAATTCGCTGGGAAAAACCACTGGATAATGAAATTTTTGTTCGAAACTAGTACGGAAACGACAATACTCAGAATAAGTTGCGACGTAACGTAACCTAACGCCGATGACTCAAAATATTGTCACATCCAACTTTTCTTTTCAATTTTCCCAATACGAAAATAACGAGGTTCAAAATCAGTGCACAAAGTCGAACCTATGAAACGAATTCGAAAATAAACAGAAACAGTACCATTTTGTCACGGTACATCATTGAGAATGATCGTAGTGAACCGTGCTCCCTGTATAAGGTGAAAGAACGATAATGAGAAGCGATCTAATACCATCCGGTGAAATCAATTTGAAAACCGCAATGACGCGGTGTATTACGCGCGCATTATATGCCTTATTTTGTGTTTATCGTGCGTGTATAGGTGTACGCGCGCACGACTTGTTAGAAGGTAAAAGTGTTTTTACAAAAGCAGTTCTTGCCAGTTCGATGTGCGCTGGAATTTCTTGGTCATTTCGTTTCATCACGCTAGGTGGTTCTCGTGCGTGTCAAGACTCCAGAATTTTTCGAACGGGACCCCCTGCCAGTCCACTACAAATTCTCTTCTCTAAGAATAATTCACTTAATCATTCACTTTCGGTACATTCTTTTAAATTTACCCTCTCTCTCTATCGCTTTGTCACGCTAAAGACGAAAAGATTGTTTAATAACATATCCAGGTAAAAATCTCTTCTTCTCAAAATCTAGCTGGACAAAATCTTAGCAGATGTTAAACATTTTTATTTTATATTTAATATTTTACCGCCCCTTCTTTACATTTAACTGCACTCGGAGCCGTCAATTCTAGACTTATGGAGACATCAAAGGGCAAAAGGTTAATGACATAATTTTCTAATACTTCTCTGACTCAATTTCTCCCACTTTCCTTAAATGTAATTTGATCGTTGTTAAAAATGACTGTAGAGTCTCCTCACAAGATTCCTTCAGTTATTTTTCATAATGTCAGTATAGTCAGGATCGAGTGTGCATTAGTGGGAAATGATTTATGCGTTCCCAGGAAGCAAATGGTAAACTCATTGTAATTCATATGGATTTGTTATGGACGCGTATTTTCACGTGCTATGATAATTTCTATTGAAACGCACGAATCAACGGGTCCGCGACGAACGCTTTCTGCTGCATCGACACGATGCCACGGTTTTTTTACGGCGAACAATAATCGTAAAAATACAGCACTCGTAAAACTGGCTAAATTTATGGTCGTAATTCGCCTCGCGTTATGACGATTCCTCGGAATTATTGCGCTTGGCATTCTTTCGTTGGCGTATTTCAGTTCGCGACGCTGCGCCAGTCCCGTAGCGAGAGGCGAACATTATCCCCGAGTTTGTTGCCGGCAACCATCGTCGGACATTGCCCGAGCTTATATGCCTTTACGGGACCTTCTACCGGCTTCAAAACTAATGAAACAACGACACCTCGTTTCTGTTACGGTTTCAAGTATCTGCACTCGGTGCAGTGCACTGCGTTCTGGCTGAGCGAGTGTGTGGACCCATCGAACGCGTCAATTGCGGCAGCGTTGCTCGCCATAACTTTTCTGGGAACCTAATTCAAATCGATGTGCAATTAAAATTTAAATTAATCCACACGCTCAACTTTCTCGGTCACTATCACGATTCGTCAGCTGAAAAATAGAAATGGAGTAATTCTGATTTCTTTTTTCTACTTAAATTCTAAAAGTTCCTTATGATGCAAATGGGTAGTGCTATCATGCTGAAGCTATATGAACTAGTTTTAAGTTAAGTTGCGCATTAAGCTATTACGTAATCTGTTAACGTGTTCGCGTATTGTATACGCTTAAAGCATTAAATAAGTAATAATATAAATGTACGTGTATTTATCGTGTTTAAATGTCGAAGCAAAAGAACCTTTCAAAGTTGTAAAACTATTCCCCTGCAAAGATTGCAGTTGCATGAAAACTGCATGTGCAATCGAAAGACAAGACATAAATGAAACACAGCACGTTCTCGTAAGTATTAAAAATGCACGGGCCACGATAGAATAAATTATGAAAACGAATTATAGTAGACGTCGTGAGATCGTAGCTTCGACAGATCGAACGAACACTGTCGCTGATCCACCTCTAATGGTTCGTTCTCACGGATGTCGAGAATATTAATGATCCACTTAAACCGACAATAATATGTTTATACCACTTATAGTGATCTATAAGCGCAGCACAGGGAACGTAAGACGAGCTCCACAAGCGAGGGTGCTGGAACGATTTACGCCTGCGCACGACACCTTGCAGCGAATATTTCAAAAATCTGTTCGCATTATATCACAGCCAGGTGTCGCCAGAACGATGATGAATTAGGCTACGGATCCTTGCGCATCCATTCTCATAACATTCATCAAGTTGCTGAAAACAACTAACGAGTACTTGGCTTGAAAACATTTACATACGAAAAGAACCTAAAGTTAAATAAAAGTCGAGGTTGAAATAAATCGTAGGCGAACATTGTCAATGATTATTCATTGATTAAAAATTTTAGCAAAACGAAGACCACGGAGGAATAATTTTTTCGGTGCTGTGATTTGTTCGGTGTGTGTTTTTAACAGTTGTCGAGAAATTTAGAAAGCAGATAATTTAAGAATCGTTAGGTTGTCGATCGATGTTATCGGAACGAGACGAGGAGACATTATTAAACGATCGATCCCGAAGACGTTAAATCACGAGTCGCTCGTCTGAATTTGCATTGCTGGGACGAAACGATAAATTGTCGATGTTTGCGACGAAATGCTCGGGAGTAAAAAGAGAAAGGTGAGGACGCGTAGTATGCCGAGCGCGCGAAACATCAGGCATAGACATAAATACGTGGTATGATAAACGACGCGGCGTTAATTGGTCTCCAACGGTGTGCGTGTCTACCTTTTGGTTAAGTGAACCGATCAAATGCCGGTCTAGGGCTCCAGCTAATCGCCGAGAGAGCTCGCAGACTCGTATTTTCGCACGGCAGAAAAATCCTACTGAATTAATGGCGATATGGCTACCGGTACGATATTTATTGCCGCGACTTTAATAGAATGTTACATTCGTTATGTCGCGCATTAACTAGTTGCTCGGATGCGAAATGCGAATTCGTTAACTGGTTGCCGACGTGCACTACAATTTTCAGAATTATTCAATATTTAAAAATCTGTTCGCATTTAACTTCCTTTCTCCGGTCATCTTCAGCTGTTTTTCAGTTTACCAGAAAAACGAGTAGACTCGATTCAAGACAATATTCCACAAATTTAAGAATATCTATCTTGTGATGAAGACAATTTTTATTTTGTCCACTTATCAATACTCAACAAACAAATTTTCTTTCTGTCCTAGAAAATTATCGTAACGTAATAATTATCACAGCAATGCAGAAAATCGGACGTGAGTGTCTAAAAAAGGTTACAAACGTAAGATAACATTTCACAATAATTGTATTCGAGTCTTAGTTGAGTTTCTATTGTAACAGGATTTCGAAGGATCAAGTGAGAGACTAGTTGAGAGACTTCGAGCATTGTTGAACAATTGTTTTAATTGAGAGTAATAAAATGGAAATAATTATAGCAATATAATTATGACATGAAACGTGTATCTGTAATACATGTACACATCAGTATCGTTTCGGTGTTGATTCTCGACATGAAAATTTCACCAACTCCAGCCTTCACCTAATTATTCGAAACTTGTATTACAAGCACACTGTATTCGCTTACACAGCTCAAATAACAGCAACATTGCGAACAGCTATTCAACCAAAAAGCGTTCTGCTTTCACATATTTTGCTGACATACCAGTTCCAGTTCATGCGATTCAATATTTTCTTCAATGTAATGAGCAATTTATAACGAAACTTATATTGAAGAAATATGGTACAAAGTTCCAACGTAATTTTCTTTGCTTTCAACAATGCCTCACTACTGAACTCATATAAAATTGGTATCTCTAGAACTGCTATGAAAAATCTGCCAAAGATCTACCACAAGAATATAAACGTGGTCATCTGATAACTCCAACATAAAATTAGCAATTTTAAGTTTCTGAGACCTTTTAAAGATCGAAAATTCGGAAAAAATTCCCGGTCATGTATGCTGTTCGATAGAATGTTCGCGAATTTTTTCGTAATTTTTTATTGACTAGAACAAAAGAAATAAATCATAATTCATTAAACCATGCTCAGCCGATAACTACCCTTGCGATAGGGGTACCGACTTGAAACTTGCCACAGAGAGTTTTCTTTATGCACCCTATCGAATGGCGTGACCAAAAATCAATTTGATTTGGGGGCAATTTTCACCATTTTATCTGGCTATACTCTATTCGAGCGAACTTCTTTCTTGAAACACATATAACATTAAAAATTGTGCGAAGCCTGAATAGATGCAGTCTTACCGTAGTTAACAAGCAATATCCACTTGTTAGTTCTCACATTAAACGGCTGGTATATATTTGTTGCTGTGTACAATCGCGATCTTTCGGTTGTTAGCGCCGCCGGTAACGGAACATCCTGTCTATCGACACACCGAAAGGTTAGACAACCAGAAATGATTTTAATCGTCGCATGACTATCGAAAGCCCAGGAAGAGAATATCTTTTCACCGAAGTTACATCGCATCCGCCCATAGGAGCAGTCGGTGAATAACTCGAGGAAACGATTCTCGAATTAAGGAAGTTTACGTAAGTCGAGGAGCGGCTTTGATATTCGCGTGCGAAATCTACGAACGGAATAACAGCGTGACGATCAGATAGGACACCGATTCGAGCGCACCGTTATCTCCCAGTGCGTTGGCAAAGGACAGAGCTTTATGCACAACTGCAACTGCACGCAGTGGGTACGTAGCTACCGGCTAGGCGGTGCAATGGCGAATAAGGTTGCGCAACCGCTCATTACACGAGAAACCACGCCGCGCTGAATCCTCGGGATGAAGGTTGGACTGACCATCTGCAACCGTTAAATTCGCCACCGCGGTGCAACAATATTGCTAACCCGTAATCCTCTTGCCACACTGCGAAGTCGAACGCTGACCATCGTGACACGAGCTTAACTCAAACAATCGCTCGTCATAATGTGTCATTCATTATTATTGTCACAATCTTATATTGATCCAAGTCACCACATTTATCTTATCTCTACTGGATCAATCTGTATCGAGTCTTTCAGCATTGGGTCAATCCTCTCCGATTCGTTTAATATTCATTAACATTTGTCGCCATCCTCTTTCACAAGCGGATTTATGTCTCGCAGGATTTTCTTAAGGGAGACGAAATCACTAATTAAATGATTCCCATAGACAATGTATTTAACGAGGTATTTAACGTCGAACACGTCTCGGGAGAATTCTTACGAATTTATGGAAATCATAAAATCACTCTGACGACACTAATTTGATAGGCAAACATCTAAAACGTGCCAGTGTGGAAGGTCATCAAATTTGAATATTCTGATCGACAACGGGTCTTGGCAAGCCTATCTCGATGAGCCTCTGCGAGACAGAATTGAGTGGTATAGTTATCGAAACTCGCTATGTCTATTTTTGTGAAATGTTGAGATTACACTGTAAATACTGAGAAACTAAAATTCATACGTATCTCAAAATTTAGGTGACACAGCCAGTTTTGATACAAATACCTGGAGGCCTCAAAATGAATAACCTCAAAGGCCTGGAGATTTTGCGAAAAGCGGATCCACTAAATTGCAAAACCTTGAGAGACAATATTGTAGAAAATTGTGGTAATTTTATAACAGATTGCTGAAACTGTAATTTCAGAGGAAATTCTTCAAGAATTTTCACGATCACCTAAGCTACGCTGGTTGCTGAAATGATTAACGTGCAAAATCTATTTTCCATGTTCGATTCAGTGGGAAATCATTTATTTATTTCAAGTGCCCTAATAATATGAACATCCAGCACTGGGTGGAGTGTCGTTATTTAACGACGAGAAAAGTCGAGTGGGAGTCAAAACAGTTGCACGTTATCCGTGCATCAACAAATATGAATGGCACGTCTGGTTGACAAGGCGGTCCTCCCGGTGTTAATTAAAAATTCTGTCCGTGTGCATTAGCGGTATTGAGCAGAACGTGGTAATCCTACGTGCGCCGGTACAAATCTGGGTTAATCGGCTTAACAGCTCGTCCGGTAAAGGAACCGGATGACAAAAAAGGAGGATAAACGAGGCTTAAGTGGACGAAACGCATGATTCTGCACGGACGTAATCGAAGTAACCGTCACTCAATCGGTAAGCATCGATATCCCACCCCTTCTTTTTCCTCTTTTGTAACTGCATTACAACGAACGTGCTAATTCGCCAGCAAATTGCGCTTGCGTCGTGAGTCGGATTTATTGCAGCTGTCTCGTTAGAAATGGCGACGAAGTTGACACACCTCTAGCTATAGTTTGTTTCGCGGGATCTGTAATTTTATCATGTCACAGATACATTATCCATAGACATCGTTATTCAAGAAAATTAAACTTTTGACGTTTTCAGGCGAACGCGTATCCTAATCGTTCAATTTTATTTATTGCTGCGTCAAGTCCTGCATTGAAATATACAGGCTGTCCGATTTGAAGTGGACTTCATATTTCAAACAATAGTTATATGGTTTCTTAGGGACATACTTCTGTGCTCATGATTTTCTCCGTAGGTGGAGGACTAGAGGACATACGAAGGTCACTTTATATTTATATTTAATATTCATCTGTATCGATCTAGTAAATAATACTAAATCTAAATCCACAAATATTATTAATAGTAATAAGGTATAATATTGTAGATATATTCGATAGAACGGTTTACTTAATTTTTAAACAGGTTAACGCTGGAAAACTTTGATAACTGTCGATACTAAGCAACAAAGAATTGTTGTATAAAATTAATTAGTGCGGTATTGTAAATCTTTGATGGTAGAATTTTCATATGAAGAACGATTGGTGTTAGAATACCGACATTCGCAACCTTGGCCAGTCGTACCGATTGTTGCTAAAAGAAACAACTTTCTCCAATTATGGGTTCCAGTTCGGTAGAGGTATCCAAATTGAAATATTGGAAATGCAATTTTGTTCGGCAGAAGAACGTAATTTTGCGCGTGCAATCACAGGAAAATTACGGTTCTTTGACGCGGAAAGAAATTCAGGCTTAACCAGAGACTGGTAGCGAGTCGATGAAGAGAACGATAAAAATGAAGGTTCCGCGGAGGAATTCAACGGAAACGCGGCATGTCAACCCGAATGTCAAACATAATGTACCGTGGATAACCGAGTTAGAAGCAGAAATCGATCGGCATAATAAGCTTTGACGTTTCATGACGATCCTCACGTGATCGCAAGGCCAACATCGACAGGCTCCTGTCGAGGAAGAGCATGTTTCTTTGCTTATGTCATTACTCAACCGCCTTTGGTGACTCTGCTACACCAAACAGAAGTAACTTGTGCCATATTTAATCAAGGTTTAATGACGGAAAATTAATATTAATGCTAAAAACTTATTATTCGACATATATATATATTGAATAATGGAGGAATCTCTTCCTGAAGATTTTACGAACAAGAGCACTTGATCATTAAAAATATGTTATAGTTTTCAAGGAATTTCGACAGAATTTTGAAAATATGCACGCGGTTGGTGTACAGCACGTGTGATATTAAATTCCATTTTACTAGATCATATTTCTACTTTATTTTTTAGAAATTCACATTGAATAGTGGTATTAATGGAGCTGTATTGAGCAATATTATTTCAATAAGAATGCAAAGAGAAAACGAAAAGTGGAAAGTTGTATTCTAATTCTAATATCATTAGACTATGAATATTTATGCAAAATAAACAGGTGCATCCATTACAAAAACAGAAGCTACGTGAAATCGAATTACGATTTCACTTCTTCATATTTTATTATCGAAAAACGGCATATTTCTTATACTCTTCTGGTAATTCTACTATGATAAATTCATAAAATCCGCAATTAAAGTAGGAGCATTGCATTCGGAAATCAAATACGAGAAACTTGCCCGGTCACTTTTACCACAATTAAAACGGAAGTAGAAGCTGAACAAATGAAATTTAGATAAGAAGTTAAACGTTTCGTCGTTCAACATCCTTGCTACATTAAAGAGGTGACACGGTCTTGATCGAGGATGACGTCGCGCCGAGGCATCAGAGGCCGTCGAGTCATTAGCCAAGTTTCATTTGCTCTTCTGATCCGGTCACCACGTCCGACCATTAATAACATCCTCGACCAGTTATCACTTTAATCACTCCAACAAAACACCTAATCGTAACTTCATTATTTAACGCGAAGCATGGTGTCGAACTGTGAACTGGGCGAGCAAGAAACCGGAAACTATATTCTTCAAGCCAATTAAGGGTACGTTTATGTTGCCTGCGATAGAACCTGCTTTAAATTACCTTTCTTTCGCTTATTTATTTACGAGCTCTGACAATAATACACAGTCGTTTAGGCAGAGATGCCATTTTTTGGTCTATTCTTCTTATACTCGATTTTTCACACGCTTCCGACAAACTGACAAAAAATCGTTCGAACAGAAATTACTCAGAAACTCTGTTTATTTGATAAAAAATTGAGATTTTTCAAACTTTTGAAATACAATTGTATTTTTGGCTCATAAAAGGCTCTTATAGCATCGAACACTGTGCGATGTCAGATACGACGAGGACAATTGGTGACTTAGATACTTTCAGATAAGAGTCAGTTAAATCACAGAGAGAATAGCATTGATACACACACTCGTCCCTAATATATAAATTAAAGCTGCTCCATTTTCCAAAGATACGCCAACACGTGGGTTTGTTGCTCGGCGAAATCAAAATGGAAAATGTTCTCTCCCTTCTAGAAGATGGGACCCTCCTAGACGAACTTAGGCCGCGGGGTACCTTGGGCCCACGAGGTGCATTACCTTCCAGTCATATAGAACTTATGTAACGTCGACACTTATGCGCGTATCAGCTCTCTTTCAACGACTCGGATAATTGATAGTCCGAGTTTCCCCTCCGGGACTATTTCCTTCCACATTCTTCCTTCCAAACACCTTCGTTCTCTTCGGCCTCGTCCCGCTCCCCGGCTCGTCCTTCATTCTCTTATACAGGGTGCCTCGCCTGACTCAACTGCAGTAATATTTCAACGCAACGCCAGAATATCGCAACCGAAATATCATTCAGGGAAGAGTGGGGGAATTACAAACAGCCAAGGAACAAATTAAACAAAGTATTAGAGAGGTAATCATTTCTTCGTTGCTTACATTCAAACATATGTGTTCACATATTTCTATAATCAACTTCAATAAAATTGTACGATAAAATAAACTTATGGAAGAATTATATTTTTAATTGACGATTATTGAGATTGTCAAGATCCATCTACGTGGAATCACTCAACAAACTTATTTCCTTATATTATTTAAAAAATGGCTGAAAACTTGGATAGACACGTTCTTCTTATTTTTATAAAGTAATGTAAAATACTCACGTTTAGTGCTCCGTAAACCTACTGTTAAAAACAAAATCATTGGTTCCCGAGATATTTGTAAAAACGGGGTTTTCACCATCGTTTCATCTAGCTCGTTGCAGATAAAAAAAGATACGTAAATATTTTCCAAGGAACTATAACCTCAATTTTATAAAAATCGGTGCGTTACACTTGAGTGATGTCCTATTACGAATTTTGCCTTATTAAGAATAGTAAGCTAAGACGTCCACAGGTACACTCGAGTTAGGCGGGACACCCAGTACATATTTCCTCGCACAGCTTTTACTTTTCCTTCTTTTCCTCCCCGTCCAGCGTTTTTCTTTCTTTCTTCTTTCGCGGCGTTCTCTTTCCTCGACTCTCCGCGGCTCGACCTTTCTCCTCGGCTCCACGCCTCCACACGCGTTGCTCGTTTTATTAATCCTCCTCCCAGATGGAACCCGATTCGCCCTGCGCGGCACTAGTATCAATTGAACCGTCCGGCTAATTGAATCGAAGACACCGACGTGATCTCTAATTTACGGGTCGTTGATAGGTCGCGATCCTGCCCGCGCGACCAATATGCGAGTCATCGAATGGAATGTTCTTCCCGTGTCATAAATTATCGAGATCGACGCCTCTTTCGCTCTTCGGGAACGATGCACGCCGCGTCTCCGAAATATTATCACTGTTTAGTTTCGGAAATCAACGGAGGACAACCATGAGTTTTCATCGTAGAGAAATACAGCGTTTACTCGATATATGTCCAAAACACGGGTCCAGCCAAGGACATATATCGACCAGGAGATAGATTCTTTGATCCAAGCCGAAAGGGATAATCCTGGGACTTTAATCGGCCAGGCAGTCGAGACATATATAGAGCAATGTCGACAAACTTCAGAAATATATGTTGTTAGCACAACTAGAACGATTTTAGTTGCTTTCTGATCCTCTTCCTGGTAGCCGATGATTTTTCTTTTTCCCACAATTGTGGGAAGTAATTATCTTTCAATTAGCCTGAATATCAGGATCGGAGTATCGCGAGTTGCTTATTACGGTACGCAAACGATTTGATGGCTCAAATGGGAAAAACATAAGGTTCCTTGTAACAATAGGGAAAGGAAACCATTCTTCGTTAGAAAAGGATTGGAGGTTTGCGAAAGGAAAATCTACAGAGCGAGAATTCGGTGTTCAGAATGCAAAGATTGTTACCTTACCGTACTTGCAATATATTTGAATGCATATTTTCTGCTGTGAAGTATTCAATGGTAAGTTTATTCTACGTCTTTTTGAATCGAAGATTCGCAAACGGAGGTCACTTTTACTTTCCATCCTTGACTTGCCGATGCTCAGAGAATGACGCAAGAGATTCTAGGCTGTGGAAGTTATGAGAGATATTAAGGATCAATTTCCTACAAATTCGAGTTCAAACGATCCGACCCATCAGCGACAGAGAGGCTGTAAAATAAATCAACGTTGACACGAAATCGGGGAACAGGGATACACTTTAGAATTTCTTCTTCCCACGAGAGAAACGCGAGCCTTATAATACTTGATAATGATCCCGGTAAGGATCCAAGTAATAATGGTAATAGCACCGCGGAATGACAGAGATAATGACGATGTAATGCGAATGTTAATGTAACCCGTGGGCGGACGTCGTAAAATTGGTCGCAAAGGTAACAAAGGGGTTCTTACCACTAAGAGGTATCAAATTATAACATCGTTCTCGCGTAAAACTCGCGACAATAGATTACGCACTCAATTTCACCATCCTCTTAAGGATTTTACTATCCAGATAACGTGGCATTCAAACGGGAAGAATTCATTTTTAGGATGCTCTTCTCGCCACAGTTATTTCTACTCGACGTTCGTGCAATTATTATACCGAACTAAACCTCGCAAATTTATTCACCATGCTGTTTTCAAAATGGTCGAACTGCGTGGTTTTGTTTTCCCAACAAATGCATACTTCTTGAATCTCCAGACGATGTGCACACGCAATAAATATTAACGAGTTAGTAAATCAAATTGACTGTTGTTTCAAGCACCAACAGTAGTACGTAACATTTTGAAATGATGAGTGACACAGTACATAAAATTAAGTTTAAAATGAAATGTACAGAAATGAAAAATTCGATCTAATCGAATAACAAAAAAAAAACTAGTCCCCAAAAAAGCTTTACAAAGAACACAGAAAATCACTGGCGGCAGTAGCCTAATGTCGAATGTTCGGTGAAAAAGATTGGAAAGCGTGCGCGATATCCTAGATTTCTAAAAAGTGTGTATATACGTGCATGTACTATCAGTAGACCATAACAATGATATAACAAATTAGTTACATCTATTCGACGTGCTACTTATTTTCACTAAAACCTAACATAACAGATTGTTAACATCAATTCAACGGTAAAGCAAAAATAGAGGCGAGACATTAGCGGAGTCTGTCTTTCGTGTAACTATTTCTGAGAATCGTGTATGAGGTTTACAGTGATACCGATCTACCGTCAGTCTTTTAACGTGAGCAGACGCGTACCAGAATAGGCTAATAATCTGCCTCGTCACGCGGCATCCTAAATCTTCGGCCGTAAAAAGAACTGGGTGGAAACGGAGTGTACTGTTCTACTACTTGTTCCCGATCGGTAGGACCGGGGGATTAACGGGAACATCGAGCTCGTTAAACTCGTTGCAACGCGGTTCACGCTGCACGTGTGATCGTTAAAATCTTCCAACTTTTTTGCCATTTCGTCAGCCGTCCGCGATCGTACTTTCTCGCTCGACGGGGCGCCATCGTTCGCCTCGTTTACGGGCGCGTGTGTATCGACTGATACAGGGACACGAGTAAATCACGGTGCAACGGGTGCAGCGAAGCCTGGATTCCTCCGTGCAAATGGACCAGTTGGAAATGGGCCGGTGAACCCGACGGCAGAAGCATAATTAATGCGACCCCGTCGATATTGTACGCGCGCGCGCGCGCTCGCGCTCGCGTGACAGTAAATGACAGCATTACGCGCCGCCGGACGATTCAACTCTCCCGATTTATGCTCTGTTGATCGCGTCGATCGGTTATGCCATTTTTTAAACGCGACTTCCTTCATATCTTCCGCGGAAATTATTCGTACTCATTTCGCGTGTATTCGACGGACATTCATTCAAATTACATGTACAGGGAATTTTTACGAGTATCCATAAGTAATCAATTATTTGCAAACTGTCCTTGATAAATAAAAACTTTAAGAATTTACTACAAAGTTTGTTTTAGATTTCGAAATAATTACTTATGGGCCCCCCTAATAGTGGACAGAGAATTTTTCTGCAAAATAAAATTTGTCTGCATTAATTGCAACTTTGTTCCTTCTGCAGAAAACAAAATGGAACATTTTTTTCTATCTGCAAAAGGAGCAGAGTTATAGTCCAGTTCAGTTATCTAATTTGAACGAGTTGAAGATAGATTTTTCAATTTTCCGTACTGGCTTTAATATTTTGGATTTGATCTGCACATTTATGCCATAAATGTATAAAATTTTCAGTCTAAAGGTAATAGTTTCGAGTGTAATGGCTATAGAGTAAAATATTAACGTTTCCCAGATCTTTTGAGGAACGGCCGCCCATGTTGGGAAACTATGGTATCGATTAGGTTCCGCGACAGTCGCTGGGTTTTTGTGTAACTTCGAAACTGATATTTCTAAGCATGAAGTAACAACGTCTGCACGCTTTCATTGTAGAGAACGTGGAAAAACACGTTAGAACGCGTGTCGAATGAACGTGGAACAAAATTCCAGATTAAATTACTTTTACTTCCTAAGCTTCCATGTAATCGAACGCGTTTCTTGTTACCCGGTATTACATAGTATCCTCTAAGTCTAAGTATTCGACATGGCGCAGAGTATGCGGTATTTATCGTAAGTAAGTACGCGTTCGTTGCATATTTAATATACGCGCGTTTCGCGGCGTGATAAGGGAACATTGATAAATCACTTGGCAATAAACTCGAGCCAATATAAATTCCATCGTGACCGATTCGAACGATACTTGATTCGCGTTGACGCTTTGTACCATGCTACCAGCTACTTCGATCGCACTATGCTATTATGGTTCCCATTAATACGCTAATTCTTTTCACTGAATTCCTTACGCTACAATTGTACACGAACAGAAATATTTTCAGACACAATTAAGAACGCGTTCGTGCTGTAAATATATTTCACGCACTCATTACAAATGTTCGTGTAAAATGTGGTAACATCGACATTATATGGCAAGAGAAATCTTTCTAGACACAATTAACAACGTCTTAGTAGATGTATTTCATGCACTCATAACAGTGCGCCTGTAAAATGCAGTAACATCAATATTACAATCAAGATTACACACCAAAAACAAACCTTTTAGACACAATTAAGAACGTGTTTATGGAACGGATGTACTTGATGTAACATCCGCATTATAATCAACGTTATAAAGAGAAATCCTTTTTTTTTTAAGAAAGAATTAAGCATTCGTTCTATTATCATTTAACTGTAATGGATCTCTCGAGGTCTTGAAAAGATAGTTTCTGTGCGTTTTAAACAAAATTTTTTCCTCGACAACTCAAAAGCTGCAACAGTGAGGATACTAGGCGAGATTAGTTGATCGTTTTTGTAATTTTCCGTTTCGTTTCATTATTAATACCGCGTAACAGAAATAAAGTTCCGCCGGTAAACAGCGAAACGCCTAAAAGCGTTTGAAGAAATCGTTACCCGACGATTCGGCTTTAATTGCATTAAGTAGCCAAGAAACGTATGCTGCGCACAGTCAATTAGTAACAGCGAGGTGATTTTGACCGGAAGTAGGAAACGCGGCAGAGCTAATTAAAAGAGACGTGGTCAGTGGGTAACAATTCTGGTTGTGTACGATAGACTGATAATGTTGAAAATTAGCGGATGACAATTAGAGATAGGACAAAATATATTTATGAGTAGGTTCGAATCTAATTAGACAGCTTTTAATCCAAGAAAAAATTCAAAAACCAGAATTTAAATTAGATCGATTAGAATTCATCAAAGGTATTATGCAAAGTGTTCATTAGAAGGAGTTTCTGGCACTCGACGAATCTTTTCGTAGAAATGATTACCGTGCGTTTGCTTGTTTTCAGGAACGTCTTAATTGCTTCACTTGTTTTTACTCAACATATTAAGATACGTTTTGCATACGCTGTACGTAACGCGATCGTGGTATAGTTATACAGTACTCTCCGAGTACTCGGTGAATACGGAAAATGAAACACCATTACTTTGCCGAGTTGCTATAGCTAACCGACACTGAAACTCATCTCTATGACTTGTAAGTTTGTTTTCTAGCCGGCTTTCGCCACATTATTCATCTCCCGCTTCAAAATACCCTAACTTCGCCTTATTCACCGGCTCCTATGTCTGGAGACTACAGTCTAATCACTACCTCGCATCATAAATCATACAAGTTCTTAAAGATTTAGTTAATCTCATACTAATCTCTCTAACAATCTATAGAGCTAATGCTCCAAGTACCGGACATATAAGGTTTTCTTTTTCTTTTTTTTTTTTAAATAATATCAAATTATACGCTAGACCTTTTCTTTGTATTGTGGTTACATTAATCCTTAATGTGAGCTATTGGGACCGATGCTGCCCCATGCAAATTTATTTCTGGATTCATTCCATTCATTGTGAGACCGTTGTTTATCGGTTAGGACTTAGGACAAGACTTAGGTTTCCGAGTACATACCGAACTTGATTCCATCTGTAGTGACAACGTTTAGATAAGAAGATACGCGTCTGCAGAAGACGCAAAGTGCGAACCGTTCGTTTTTAGCGTCACGGATGACAGCAACTAATTGCTTGACGCTGTTGGTACGCGTGTACGTAACGCACGTGTTTAAAAGGTTTCTGGTTACTAGTGATTTATGGTGGCTGATAATGTCACGGAAGGTTCAGTCCGCGTCTTTTCGTTCATTTAAGGCAGTCGTTTCCCGCAATCGTTTTATCTCCGCGGCTAACCCTCGTCACGACTAACTGAATTTCCCGCAAAAGATATTAGACTACACGCGATGACCATCTCACGTGTGGGTCATCAATTATATACAGCTGTATTAGAGAACAAAGTAATAAATTCCGTTCGAAAAATGAATAATGAATAATACAGTAATCAATTCAGTTAGAGCTGGCTGGATCGATTATTGTGCTCCTAATGTAGGACTACCGCAGAAAAAAGTTGATCATCACTTGTCTAGATTTATCATTTCAATTTGAAAAGAAAAGACTGAACGCTTCCTAGGCGAATCTCGAGGAAATGAACAGCTTCTAATTGAACTGTGGGTGTCACAGTAGTAGTAGTGTAGTTTTCAAAAATTAGTTTTTGCATATCTTAATCTAATCACATCCGGTCTGCTATGTCATCATGGTTGGAAAGATTCAATTACTTTATGTCTAATTTTAATAATCTTGGTTTTTCTAATAGCAAATTTACGTCAAATATGTACTATTATTTTTTGGAATTGATAAACACAGTAATAGCGGTGGTAGGAGCCATTAATCAATTGTCTATGTATATGTGCATACGTGTGAGATTAATCGAGAATCATAAATCAGAATCATAATTTGTAATCACGACGTGAAAGATTATGTCAAGTACCCACTCTAGCAATCACAGACGCTGGCATAAGATTATGCATTTTCTTGAAGGAGATTAATATGCCAAAATTAGATTGATTAACTGGGTGACTGATAGTTTTCCACAATGTATATAAAATAATATTGCATTGCATTACTTGTTCAAATAAATATTTTACTGAAAGACAATTCTGCAGCAATTTCTACATTAATTACTGATCGATTTAATTGTACATATATTTATTACATACATTTATTTGTTTGTGCATTTATTTATTACCGAAGACGTGAGAACTAATTCGAGTTAAACTATGCATATAGTTCAATTTGTAGAGTTTTTCATCGTTACAGGAAAAAAATTAAGAAAATTGATATAAAATTTTTCGAACAATAGAAGTCCGAGTTAAGTATCAAGATGCAGCTGTATCTAGTAGGCTTGTAAATATTTTTTCTTCAATAATGAAACGTATAGAATTAAAAGTGTACAAATAAGGATACAACAATAATCTGACCAAAGGAACTCTCGTTGTATAAAGATGCAAGCGTGAAGCACAGTATGTGTATTAACTATATTCAATCCTGCGTCGCGAACTATTCATTTCTCCCGTCATCAACGACGACATTATTCATTTCACCTTTGATCAAGAGCCGCCATCACATAAGATTATCGGGAGATCCTCAACTTTCTTCGCAGTTTTCCATTTGATGTATCATCAGGCAAAAACATACCTCTCTTCCCATGGTAACTGTCGAAGAAACTGCAGTCCTCACGTTCCAGAATATTCTTGTGCAGTAAATAAATTAATCTTAGTTTGTCAGCTGCGAGATAGTATCAAATCTAGCAAGTTAGCGTACACAAGAGTGCAATTAATTCTCCATTAACCAGCCACGTTAATGTCAACGAGCTAGTAGAAATTTAACAGATCGGTATAGACGGTTTCTCACAGGTCCTTGGGAATCGTTCATTACGTCTATAGCCGTCGAATAAATATCAAATATATGAACAAAAAAAAAAACAGAACCGAACGTGCAACTTTGTCTTGAAAACTAATCAACATTATCAAGCAACTATTAACTATGTGCGCTCCGTTGGTGCTTTTGTTGGGACATTCTTCATTTGCATTAGAACAATGTAAAACAGTAATAGAAGTATATCGGTTTCGCATAAATTTGATTATTAAGGGATTGCTTAATTTTAGAGGATAATTTTCGTTTTCGTCATATTCCATATGTAGGAAACAATTAAAAAAATGAAAATGTCTTATTAAGGACTGAGGTACTAATTCTATTAGGTAATAGTCTTAAGCTTCGCAAGCAAATATGAACAATCTTATTGCAGTCTGCACAATTGGCACAATATAACACAAGCAATAATAAAGAACTAAGAAAACTGAATATTTTTACAGCGATCTTAAGCCGTTAAGTCCAAGTTCGCCTAATCCGTGGAATTAACGATTAAAATTTTTTTTAGTGTAAGGGTCTTGTTAACACTAGAACTACCGGACGAGTCAAAATGACTTGTTCCTAATTTTTTCTTTTACAATTACTGAAATTGTAAAAATGTTTTCATCGGAAATTTTTGAACGAACCTCTTCATTGAAGCACATATTACAATAAAAGTGGTATGAAGTGTGCATGGGCATACAGTCTTGTCACTGTTACAAAGCTTTAATATGGTAATTATAGATCACATTGACACATTTGGTTTTTGAAAATGAGTTTTGTCCAGGTAACTGTGGCATTCGAACGAGCAGTGTGGGCCGCGCCGGGGCCTCGGATGGAAATATCCGCGTGTCCGCGGCATTAAAACGCGATTAATTCCGGAATATTAATTAGCCGAGAGCCGGGCCTCTTAAACGGTTCCCGAAAAAGAAGGTCCGACTCCACGACTCGTTGAACCAACGCCAGATAAATCTTACGTAATGCCGGGGCGTGTTCTCGAGAGCGCGTTTCCGCGTGTTTCGCGTTCCTCGGCCAGTGTTTCTGGCCTCCCGCGCGCGCCGTGTCAGATCAATGCCAACGGTGACGAGAAATCATCGAAATCATCGAAATCGCGTCGGCTTTCTCCGTGTCCAGGCCGCTGCGCCGCGGTGAGAACGCTCCCAGCTTCCCACGATAATCAGCTACCGAAGAAAGTGCAAACCGCGAAGAAGTCGCGCGCGAGCACCCATGCCAGGCTGCAACTTAGGCGAACGGGGACAAGAAGCGACCATGATTCATTGGAAGTCGCGCGAACGCGCGCGCTCGATCTTTGATCGATCGAGTGGAAAAGCAATCGACGAACGCGGCGCCGCACGCTGCTAACATTTAATCACCTTTTTTCTTTTTTTGTTATAGTGGAACTTCATTTATCCGTTCAGTCGTCAAAGCGATTAGGATATGGGGATCGTATAATAGTGATTCTGTTTTTCGATTTTGATAGATATTTTATAGATCTCGACATTTGAGAAACTTTTTCCTATACGGTCTCTTTTAGTTTCTTTTAATTCGAGAATTTCGCCATTTTAAAGGAATTTTTGTTAGGTTTGACTTAGGTATCACCCCTTTCAAAGAAATACAACATTTTTGGGACCCCCTATATAGTTTGACAAAGTTTCGGTTCGAATAGTTCAGACAACGGATTTTTACGCATGTATGGTAAATCCGTGTATGAGAAATACGATAGAACATTTAATTTGATGGTATTTAATATTGGTCGCGATTCAATGGTAAAATATTCGACACAGAAAATAAGTTTAGCTACAGCTTTCGTCGATAACGCGTAGGATATGTTATTTTGCATAAAGATCGAAGAATTAGCAGAGAAGATAGCAAAAGCGTTGCTATGCATATTTTCGATTTAACTGATCGGATCGTCATGTCATGATCCATGGTCTTCCGCGATGAAAAATTGTATTCTATCAATTTCTACCAATTCTAACATCAAAGATGTTTTACAGAATAGTCCTAGAATCATGTCGTAAGCTATGTAAATCGAATAGAACAGACTATTTCTAGAATCAGGACATATTTCAAAGGTTGTTGCTCTATTCTGATCCATACATCAGTCTTTCAGTGCTCGAAATGATTTCGGATGGCGAAGAAATATTATATTCAGTGGATGCAAATAGGGTGAGGGAGCCAATTACCGTGCGGGTACCAATTACTGTGCCTATATTAATTATACTAGTATCTTCAAGTAATATTTTGTAATATTTAGTAATATTTAGTAATATTTAGTAATATTTAAATTCAGCAAGTCCAACCGTGTAAAAATATTAATGTTTACGAAAATCATCTGAAATGATGAATTATGGCCAGCTTTTCGAGAAATGGCACCACTGTGCGTTGCGTCGCGCGCCGGCGGAAGTGGGTCGGAGAAGAAATAGCCACCATGCGTACGGATCCACGCGATCCGAACGACCGAGCTGTTCGCGATCGAGGTAAAAATTTTCATCGCGTCGTTTATATCGGTGTCACGACGCTGCAGACCTCCAGTCGTTCCTGTTTTCACCGGATATTTTTCTGGCCGGTACGGTGCAATTACCATACTCGAGGAAAGGCCTCTGAATCCTACGGCTCTGTGGTTTAGTCTTTTTATGGGATTCCAGTGACCATTTGTAACGATGTGATTTTCTGCATCGTAACCCTTTCGGTCCCGAAGAGATTTTTCAATTCACCACTATCATTAAAATAATACGAAGCAGATACCTTTACACATACCGTGCTGGACAAAATTTCATGTGCTTGTATGTTTTGCATATTCGAAACGAAAGTATTGCACATTTTATCCTTTTGTATACAGTGGGTAATCAAATTATTAGAATCACTACATAGATGAGTTTACCATTTTTAAATGGATATCCAGCCACACTCAATTCCTATTATTTTTTTCAAGTATTTTATGGTTTATTCAATTCTGAATGTACGTTTGGTGATAAATATATTTTTCTTACGGTGGCTCTAATCGTTCTGTATCGAAACCAGAATTGAATATGGAATGCATTTCTAATTAAATATTTGATAAAGTGGCTGATCAAATTGGTAACCTGAACACATCGATGAGTTTACAGAAAATAATTTTTAAATGAAAGTGTAATTACGGTAATGTAATGACTTGATATTTTCTAAAATGATTTGTAACTCGCTAGTGTTACACTAAAAACAGCATTGTCAAAGCACAGAAAAAAGATATATGCACCAATTGTTCCCTGTTAAAAATTCGAAACAGCGCGATCGGTAACTGGTGGTACAACCAAAGAGGGGGTGATCCTACATAAAAAAATAACTCGAAAGTGTAAAATAAAATGTTCTCGTACGAGGCTTTGTTTTCGAGGAAGTCCAGTTTGAAGATCGTCTGTTCATGGCTTACCGATTCCACTTGTTACAAATGCTAAGCACGCTCACTTGGCCGATCTTCAAAGATTTTCGACTGATGTTTTCATGCAGAATCGGCCCCGTTTCGGTTGTAACGTCGGTTACCGATCGCCCTGTATAAATTCCATCGTATTAAACAACGGAGCGTGCGTCGATCGGTAGCGGTAGCACCGTAAACGGCATTCTGTAACGAATACTTTGCGAGAAACTATCTACTACGGCTGAACTCACAGGAATGTAGAGAAGCGGCTAATTTCGTCGTCGGTAATTCGAACAGACCGAGCGCGCCGGTACTCAATTTTTGTCCCGTTAATTCCAACGAAAAAATTTTATAGTTCTTCCGGCTCGACTCCGAACAGATTTACGAGCGTACGGACGAGCACAGGCTGCCTCCCCCACCTTTCCGGTTTTGTCAAAGTTGCACACTTTCTTCGGCCTGGGTACGATCGGTAACTGCTAGAGAAGTGGGATCGATTGACGAAGCAAACAGCCGGCCCTCCAATTAGGAGAAACCGTGCGCGGCGAGACTTTCGAATTGCTTAGAAAATGAATTTTCCTTCCATGCGCGAAAAGATACCCGCGAACAGATCTCGTGGGTCTTCGATTCCACGCGACCCAGTGAAATTACGATCAATTAAACGCCTCATTGTTGCTCCGTAATTGGTCAATTGTACCTCGGCGCGGCGTGCCGCCGAGACGATTTCTGATCCCCCGCGATTTTACGTGTTTCTTCAGATAAGATCCAATTAGAACGGAATCGTAGAAACCGGTGCGCGATTGTTTCGCGATCTTTATTACCGACCGAGTCCCGATTCTTGGTTTAATTGCGATACTCGGCGGTTCGAGGGATTTCCCTTTCAAGATTGTTCGTATATTAATCTAACATCGATGATTGATGGCGACCATAGAAACAGGCAATTACCCTTGACAACAGAATCGAGTCGTACAATCGAGTACAAACGTCGGATTCTTCGTTTTAGTGAAATTTTAGTACGCTGTACGTGATTCAGTGCAACTATTCTTGCACGAATAGAGAAATGGTTTTGCGCGAGACAATACGTTCGAAGTGTACAGCAAAATTCTACTCAATTTATTCCCTTTATTTCAAATATTATTACTGAACATGGCGATTCACATTCGATACATTAATCAGCATTCTAATGTTCGATGTATTCACATGTATGTGTGTTCGATAGTGTGTTCACGACGTTTATCCCCCAAGCCTTGCCGACATATATAGAGAAATCACTGTACATACACTAACGAGCAAAACTGAGTCTACACTATTTGAAGCAACATAACTTTTTAAAAATTAGATCAAATGACTTGAATTTTATTGAGAAGTTAGAAGGATTAGTTTATTAGACGAGGTGTA
>CM052118.1:19150949-19180690 GCA_028454245.1 Halictus quadricinctus
AAGTCCATTACTAAGTAACTTATTCGATGCAATAAAAAACGAAGAAAGTTGAAATTTATTACAGTGACTACTTTTTAAACTCCTGCGTCTGATAAGTCTTAACAGAATCTGGCACACTCGATGCATTAGCAACAAAATTAATTTTTATATCTCAATTCTATTTTTTTATATTTATGCATTTTATGCTGTACACTTAAACGTGTACTTTATCAGATATTACACACAATCAATGTTGTAACGCAATGATGAAACCCGATATTTGGGAAAAACTCATCTCTTTAAAGTTTCACCATTTTTTACTTGGATTCAAATAATTTTTTATATCACTTTATTCTGTTCCATATCTTGTTCTGTATTAAAAATTGGGCTATTCGATTTTATAGGCTTTTCAAAATGCGGTTTTAGCGTGTACAGTAAAGTCTTGATCTAAGCGCAATCCTCGGTTCCGTGTTGTGACATAGATCGTGTAGGGCTAATATTTTCTTGTGATCGCGTCGAATATAGAAAAGGGCGGCATGGCAATGTTTATACTTTACAACTCGAGCTTCTTGACCCCTCGCAGGGTATGTCTCCCCAATGAAGAGGATAGTGACTAATATCGTGTAGCTCCGTTCAGCTTAGAGCAAGACTTTCTTATTCCAAATAACTCTTGAAGTACATAAACGGCATCAGCATATTCGTGAGTACATATTTATGCTGATATAACAATAAAATATCAGCACAGATTGCTTAACACCGATTAAGCATTATCTCCTCCTTTTTATCAAATTAACGGGCGAGCAATCAGCGTGTCAATTCGCATAGATTCCACGGGTGTACCTTCACTTTATCGTTACGTACTATGAACGATCGGCAGGTCTCGGAACTAAAAGTAGAAATTACATCGAACGTAAAATTTGCACGTGTACCGTCGGGGAAGAAAGCCCGATGGATATGAATTCGTGACGGATTCCCTTTATTAGAGTCACGTAACCCTCTCATTCTGACAGCGTAACCGTATCACGCTCGGAACACGCTGTCAATATTAACACCGTTTCCCCATCGACGTGTTGTAACTTGAAACAGGGATGTATTTTTATTCTGTCAATACACCCGGAAAGGAAAATATCGTTGCACAATCTGACGTGAACTGCACCGAAGCGAAC
This sequence comes from Halictus quadricinctus, assembly GCA_028454245.1. Taxonomy (NCBI): domain Eukaryota; kingdom Metazoa; phylum Arthropoda; class Insecta; order Hymenoptera; family Halictidae; genus Halictus; species Halictus quadricinctus. The sequence continues at coordinate 19,152,095 of CM052118.1, forward strand.
TGCACTGTAGGATTGCGTCTGTTTCGCAGGTGTTAGTGAGCAGGTACGCAAATTTTACATTGGCACAGCTTGCAACATAAGCGGTTCCCTGATTAAACGTGTGGATCAGTAGAACGACGACCGCTTAATTACCTCGCTGTCCGACGAGTAATCATAGCAGCAGGTTTTCTGCGTTTACGAGAAAAACCAGTGGCAAACATTTGCGTAGAAGGGTTACAAATATTTAGTATTTACTTTCTGTACAACAGATTTTTCTAAGATCGCTGCAAATGATAAATCTCCTTGTCCAACTTAATTGACAAAAAAAATATTCCGACAACATACGTTGCAAAAAACAGCTTGCAGCTTTTTACTTTCTAAGGCCGGCTTCTTGCAAATGAAATACAGTTATCGATGCGGAAAAATCGTGTAAATCGGGTTGATTATTGGATATTCTGCACGCGGAACTTGCGCAACTTGTTAATCATACTGTCAGTTAGAAATTCATTAACGAACGAGCGGTTCGAGCGTGAAGAATTCGCACGGAATAAGTAAACGGTGAATCCGAATGAAGAAAAACATCTGGAATCGAGGAACGATCGGAGCTTGCCGGACTTCGGTAGTATAGTAACCTTTCGGAATCTAGTAATATAGTAACCTTTCGGCTTCGTCATCGTGGCGAGACCGAGGTTGCGCGAGCCGCGCCGCAAGTCGAATCAGATCTAAAAGGCTACAACCGAGAGAGCCGGGCGAATTCTAAACAAACGCGTATCAATCACGCGCGGCAGATTTCTATGAAACTTTTTGCATGCAGGTTTCGTTCTCCTTTTGTTACGCTCAAACACGACGGCACGTTTCCGCGCACGTGTACAAGAAACTCGTCAAGGATAACAGCTACGGAACCATAACCACCAGCGAATCGCGTCGGTAAAGAAGGAACCTCGAGGATACCAACTCGATTTGCACATACTCGAATCGGAATTGTTCTGAATGGTTTGTTTCTTCATTATTTCGAGCCCTGCGAGATTTTAATAACTCAGCATCACAATTGGTGCCTTCACTGTCAGCGTTTAGTCGATGACGGCTTGTCCCAGAACAAAATGTAATCGCGTAACTTTTGAGCCAGTGAATCCCTCGCCTCAAAATTTCGATTTTTGGCAATGTCTCGCCAAGATGTGCAGGATCATATTGTAAAAAGTTAAAAAATTTCTGGGTTCCGGAAGTGAAGTTTAACCCGAGCCTTCATTGTTACAAGAATTTTAATATCAAATCGTTATACACGTGTGACGCTACTTCTGTTTAGAAAGCAGTGTTGGATAAATTGAATTATTTGTTATTCGCGACTAACGCTAATAAATTTCTTGATGCGTTACACCTAAGAAATATTTTTCTTATACTATTATAGAGCACGTTAGTACAGATATGGCCGTAAATAAGAAATGAAATATTTATTGCTTATTGTTATTAAAATAAATTGCTTTCGAATAAGGCCGAACGCTGTTGGGGCATTATGATCATTTCTACCTCATCATTTGCAGTTCAATCGAACGAAGGCAGATTAATTTCTCGCGTAAGATGATTAACGGAAAAATTGAATGGAGAGAGAGAGAGGAGGGTGGGGAGGAGGAGCACGGTCCAAGATACATGCTTGAAATGTATAGCGGTCGAAGAATAATGGCGGACACAAGCAACAAAGGGCCAAGAGAGGAACGAACGTACGAATTACGAGCCGGGTCAATTATCCAGCCTGCACGACCGTTAATCCAATTTACGAAATGGCCGGTCACGAGCGTACCACACGCGGCGCGTGCGACGAAAAGGAGTGTGTGCCGCGCGCGTTTAATCGTGGGTGGAGGAGGCCGAACACGTTTAATGCACGTACTCGAGAAACGAGAGGGCGTACAAAGTTGCAAAACGCCCCGAGCCAATCATCGAGTCCTGTGTACGTCGCGTGCAAAAAAAAATAAATAAATGAAAGAAATATCCCGTTCCGGGGTCCTGCTCTTTCACCCGGAAGAGAATAAAACGAAAGAAGAAATATCGCGGTGTCCTTTCAAACACGGCACGAGAGGTCACGCGGTGTTCTTCAGCAAGACAAATAAAACATTAATCCTCCGAAATCATCATTATGCTCTGGTCCTTACACAGTCTCGCAAATGTCGACCACTCGGAAACCACCGAGCAACGAACGCGACTAATTCGTATCGGCTTTTAAAAATATTAGATTGTCGCATATGAAATGACCGATTCGTAACGTTAACTATGAGCAAACATGACTTTTCTCTAAATAAAACGCACAACTTTTGAACCAGTGACCTCCTCGCCTTGAAACTTCGATTTTTGGCATTTTCTAGCCAAGATGTGCGAGATTATGTAGTAAAAACTTGAAAATGTCTGGGTTGCCAAGGTGAAATTTAACCAACTTATTGATTAAAGTAGACTACTTCTTCTAGTAACAGTGCGTTAAAGTTCGATATGTAAATAGAAACTCAAGATTTACCGAGCTATTGTACATATTATTCCTTTTTGTAAAATACGTCTGATAAAAATTATTGTACTGAATACCTATTGAGAGTGTAGGAGAGAACATGAACAAACTACAGAAAAAGGAGCAGCAAATACAAGATTGAGAAATGTTATCTAAATCCCCTTGGCGAATCTTAGTGAATCAGTGAAATCAATAGTAATCGCTGGAATTTAAGATATTATCGACGAGAAGCTAACCAAAGGTACGAACTAGTTTAAACATTATCACAAACGTAGAGATAATCCGTGCTGTGATAACAAAAATCTACCACTCACAAACAACGCATGCAGTTTTACAACGTAAAACACTATAGATCTTGTCTTTCCACTAGCTCGAGTATGCTCAATAGAGTATTGAAATATCTTCGTTATAGTTAAAGAACGGAGATCAAAGTTGTCAAAACTTTTTAAAAAATCAATGAAAGTTTTGCATTTGAAAGAAGAGCCGTTAATTAATTAGTCCGACTCATAAAACCAGAACACTGCTTTCTTGTACGTGTCATTGGATGCTGTAATTAAGCAGTTATTTAAATCTAATCTGACCCGAGCTAACTCTAATCGAACCCAACCCTAAGTCTGACCTAATCTAACCTAAATTGAAACCTAATTTTAACTCTAGTCTCAAAACTGGTATTGTTGGAATCCACTCGACGAGTATTGTTAGAATCGATGGACGCGGTAGGAAATCGTTATTAATTAAGCAAATAATAAGCGGATAAACTGCGGATATTTATGTGAAATAAAAATATCTGTAGACATTTATTTCTTCTTAAAATAATGTTAGTTGAAAATAACAACAGTATGTATTCAATTTCTTTAAATGTTATTATTGTTTTGCATTTGATATACTCATTTTTCTCATAAATGCACAAAATCCACAGATTTGTTTCTACGAAAACTTTGCTGATAACAAGTAGGATATTTCCTTCGACACTGTGAACTGCTCGCGATTTTTTATAACAAATGTTTATCGACATGGAGTCTACATAGCAAACATTAATTTCGCTCGGCACGTTATCGGCGATAAGCGTTTCAGCATGGAAGGATACTAGATCCAGCGATTTTTAATTTCATGGGGAATAGCCGAGGGCACAATCTCACCTACCGTTTTATCTGCCCCGTATATATGTATTTGAGCAACCATGCGAGATTAGATAAGGAATATGATACCGCGTTCACGAGATTTGTATCGATCTTACTGAAATGATATTAAAAATGTTTCGAACGGGATCGCTTTATAGAAATATAAAATGCAGCGAAGGGTCACATCGATTTTTAACGGGACAGAAAAAGGAGTTTCAAACCGTTCAATTTATCCTAATCGCTATAGGCACCCACATTCGAAATACGACGAAAGCCGGTTCCGAGCCATCGTCTTATATCGGAATGAAACTGTATTAGTGAAATATCGGCGTGGGTCAAAATTGACTCCGGTGTAGAACTCACAGGAGTCCGTGGGTTAAATACTATATTTTCGAAAAATTCTGGACATTTAAATTGCGTAAATACAACTATTACAACTATAAGCCTGGACTCATTTCAAAGCTTGATGCCTCCCCTTTCGCAAAGCGGTACTCCATTTTTCCTAAAAAATGCTGCAAATTCGAACGTCTCCAAAAACTTTCAAAAATTTTTCTCGCAAATGAAACTACCATAGATTTGAAGATTGAAGCCTTCTCTTTACAGCAACTCCATAAAAATTGATGTACGATCTTTTTTCCACTGTTTTTGGAACAAACACGATGAACAAGTTTGATCGTTTAAAGTTGGCGGCACGCCTGTCAATCAAAACACGATAAAACGACTAAAAAAATATCGTACATCAATGTTTAAGGTGCCGTTGTAAAGAGGAAGCTTCAATCTTTGAATCTACGGTGGTTCCAGTGACGAACGATATTTTTCAAAGTTTTCACATACGTTTGAATGTATAGCATTTTCCATGTAAATGAAACGAATGTGAAATGTAAACGAATTATTTTTGACAATATTCTCTACGCGATTCGCGGAAGAAATTCATCGTAATATAAATACAACTCACGTTTTCAAAATCGACCGAGTCGGACGAAGTCTGCGGTTTCGTACTCCAAATTCATAGTGAATCGCGTTCTCACCAAAAACTGTACGAAGATATCAAACACTTTTCCCTAGAAATATAGTCGACACGTAAACGACAACCGTGATGCACAATACGCGAAATACAACGAGAACACTATCGAAGAAAACTCGACAAATCGAACATTTACGGGAACGAAAAGATTAAAAAATAAAAATATTGCAACGAGTTCGAGACGACAGCGATGTTGATTTTCTGTTGAGGAAGAATGACGAAACACTCGATTAGATCTTTCAATGTCACTCGAAAGTGACGGAGCACGAGATCATCGCCGCGACGCAACTGCTCCGGCAAAGAGACGGACGATGACTGAGGATTTAATTATTTCGTATTTCAGAGATCCCCCACTCGCCGGATTACGACTGCGCAGTGACCGTCTCTTAGTTTCATCCAGCAGCAACGTGCATTCACTAAACGGCTTTGATATCCCCGCAACCTTCGATTATTCGCGATATTTCCTTACATTCACTTCGAAAATTTGCATTGCAACACGTTCCTCGATATGCGCTGAAATTTTCCGTATAAGCTGTACAGCGAAAAATGCCTAACCACTTTATCACTGATACTGCAAACAATATTCATATTTATCGAATATTATTGCGTATGTAGTTTCCAATTTCTCCTCATTTTAATATACAGTACGGTCTTGTGTACGTCAACATCCTCAGTTTCCATTTCTAAAATTTGCATTGCATTACATCAGTTTTCATATGCAGTGGAATTTACATTATAGAAAGCATAATAAAAAATATGTCGAATTTTAATGACGACCAGAACGAATTATATTGCTTGTTACGTTTACAGTCACAGACTGTAACTCACAGTATGGACGCCATACTTCCCATTCGGAAGATTTTATATGCAGACGTTTACTTTCCTGCAATTTTTCTTATATAGTATTTGCACGTGCAACAGACTATTTAATAATCTGAAAAAGTATTGTTAAACATACAAACAGTTCAACATCTGAATAAACAATTAGATACAGTACTGGTAACATTCGCTACCATGGCAGCCATGTTGGTACATAAAGTGAAAAGTCCGACGTGCGTTTCGCGCATGCATTTACACGTAATGCACGTGTTACACGGAAACTAGACAAGCCGTGGAGCAGTGAGATGTTGCCAAAGATCGTGCAAAACGATCTACGAGGAACCGAGTCGCACGATCGGCACCCGGACAATGTAATCGAGACGATAAACTCGATAACTTGTCATGAATGTTTCTAGATCGACCCGTGATGCCGGCGAATGAATTAATTACAAGTAATTGCAAGCTACGGTTTACGTAACGACCTGGCCTGCTGCGACGATCTTATCGGTGAAGTACGATCGATCCCTGATTGATCCACGGATTTCTGACTTGCCCGACTTCAACCCCTAGTTACATTTCATTCTTTTTATTTCGCAGTACTGTTCGGGCGTGGCAAACGCGGACAGATTTATTTCAACGAGTTGCTAAACAGACAGAACATTATTTCCAATTGCGTGAGGAAATTTTTCGGAACAAAGCATTGCAATAGACTAAATTATTTTCTGATGATTAGTGTCCTTTTCAAATAGAATGTAGTGGATAAAAGTAAGCTTTACTTCGGGAGACCAGAAATTTTTAACTATTTTTCCAAAATCCAAGTTTTATGCCTAGGAGATCAGTAGATCAAAAGTGTGTGATTTTCAGCGTTTTTGACAGGTAAGAGCTACCTCCACTCCGCTAAGTCACTTGCCCATAGCTTTGTGAAAACTGCAAAATAATGAACTACAGTTAGTTGGTCCGGCAACTTTGATTCCAAACGTCTCACGAAATGATAGAACCTACACCGTTACACGTATCGCTAAGTCGCGCAAGAAATTAAAAACCAGTTATTTCCTCTGTTTCGGTAGTTCCGAACGCAAATTAGGCCACCCGGTATGCAAAACAGCAAGAAAGCCAGACTAATGAAGGTTCGCGTACAGTTTCGACAGCTGGAAGGTTCCACAGTCTAATATCGTTAATCGTAACGGTTAAAAATAATTCAATCGCATACCCGATCGAGCAGGCAGAACGCGACCGGAGTCTATGAGCCTCGATAAACCGTAATTAATGCGCGCGAATTGACTTCCGAGTGCGAAATCAAACGAACGAATCAAGAATGAACGAATGTGGGTCGACGAAATCTTTTTATCTTTCTTCTTTTTAGAACGCCGTTGCGTATACCTCATGCGCCTTGGTCACGTGCTGCCCGGTTAATATAAATGTAATTATGCGCTCGGCGTATTGTCCACTTCGGTTTTCGGTCGTATGAACCGGAAGTCATAACCAACGCACGATCACGGAATTTCAACGAGTCGACCCGTTTCGTTCGGGTCATTTTCTAATCGAATGTTGTATTAGTGGTTCTGTACGCAAATTGAAAATGTTCTGTGTCAATTATCGGACATAGAATCTACGTAAAATTTTAACTTGTGGAAAATAATGTTATCACTCTTTTGTACTCTAACTACTCATTTTTGTCACGGATGTCTTTTGATCTTTTCGACTGTTGACCTATGACGTCAAACTGTGGTCGACGAGTGACCTGTGCACCGAGAAGCATAACACGCTCGTGGAGGCCGTGCGGCGTTACGATAAAATATAATGCGTTGGTAATAATTAGACACGACAAGGTTCGGAGGTGGCGACGTTCCTCGGGCAGAATTCGGAGTGAGAAACGCGTGACATGACGCGGGCGTAAAAGAGAAATGGCGGATGAGAAATTGCGTACGGTGCGTACTGCGAGACAGGTATACCGTTATTTGCATCGTGTCGGAAACGGTTTCACATTCCGCCACGATTGTGTTCCGTCGTGAGTGAATATTCGAATATTAAATTCTGACGATTACTCCTGATACGTACTAGTCGCCGGTGAACACAATGCGGCCCATTGGTATTTCGCATAACAACATGCTATTTCCATTGCCTCCCCACCCCCACTTAGGAAGGCCGCGAGTTGGTATGTGGTTTTCGTTACACGCGACGCTCGTTAAGCAAAACGCATGTCCCGATGCTCGCGGCAATTAACGACGGGGAACACGCGACAACCCATCATGCTGGGAAAGAGAGACGGGCGAGGGGCGTAGGCGAATTCTAGGCATGATGAAGAGGAACGAGGTGAAAATGCTATCTGTCGTCGTTACTTTGCATGAGAATCCCACGCGATTACCCGTTCGATGGATTTACTGTACGCATGCGCCAACACTTCCGAAATGTCTACGAAATCACTTTGAATATTTTGAAAATACGACAATAAAATGAACTTCAACGTATAGGCGTGACAATAGTCAACCAATATGTCACCAATATTAATTACACCGATATATCGAATCCCATATCACGTTGAGTTAATTAAAATTTTTACAAATATCGTGCATATCTGTCGCACATGTATCGAGACATTACTGTGTACCCTGAAGATATGGATTGTTTGATTTGCGTCTCCAGACAGATTAGCTAGAAATTGATGGCTTCATCGAACGATAACATTAGTATACTCGAATCTGAAGATTAATTTTTATATCTACAAGGAAGTATACTCTGTTTGAAAGTTAAAAATGCTCGTTGCACACAACGTTACTACATGAAGAACAAAATTTGATAGTTTAAGTTCACCAAAGGAAAAATCGCGAGATAAATGTTGCGTTCGCGGAACGTCGCCACCAGTGGTCGATTCTTCTAGATTCGTTTTCGAGTTGTGTTATTGCAAGCAACCCATTTCTCATCACCAGTGACGATTCGCTTCAGAAAAGGGTCGATTTCAATTCGTTTCAGATGCATATCGCATATGTTGATGCGTTGCGTTCAGTGAATTTCTTTCAATTCGTGTGGAACCCAAATATCGAGCTTCTATAGTTGTATGCGAGACATTTAACCTGTCTGCAATCTCTCGGACAGTTATATGACGATCCGATTCAATAATGGCTTTCATTTGGTCATCGTCAACTTCAGATGGTCGACCAGAACGTTGGTCGTCTTTAAGTGAGAAATTTCCAGAACGGAATTTTTTAAACCAATTCTGGCACGTGCGTTCTGTTAAGCAATCCACACCATAAACTTCACATGTATCTTTGTGAGCCTCGGCAGCTTTTTTACCTCTACGGAAATAAAAAAGCAATATGTGCCTATAATGTTCGTTTTTGCACTCCATGTTCAAATTGACAGAGAACTAACAATTTTAATCAAAATTACGTGTAATTTGCTCCAAAAGTAACCTAACATATACAGTTATGAAATGTCAGAAGGAAAACAAACGCAACGTTAACAGAAATCAATCAAACAAAACATAAAGCCATCTATTCGTGAAAACCGAAATTACTTTCTTGCCAACCTAATATAACTATTTTTTTTTTACCGTCAAACAGACGAGAATCGACCACTAAGCGTCGAGATCTAATGGGTTAAAGCGGCACAGCTGAAAATGAGAGACGAGTGGCAAGACGCGCGGGCCTAGAACGCAAAAGGAGTAACGGGCCCATTGGTACTGCATAGTGGAACAAGTATCTCGCGGTATGCTCGTAGACTACGCCGGTGGAAAGAGGTTATTAGATGCGGACACGTCGTGTTGTAATAAATGCCCGACGCATAAATACGGCGGCGAGCGACGCAGTCACGTCGCGGAGGTCGTTTCCATGTCGTCTAAATTCCTGCGGCACGAGGAGGAGGAATGCTTGTGCATTCGACAGTTGCACTTGAATCAGGAAATTGTCGTTCCGAAAGCGTGGAATTCCGCCTACGAGGGAACAAGGAACGTTGCCCTGTCATGTGGCTCGCACGCGAAACTATTCCCGGGAAAATGAATTGTATCTTCTAACAGGGTGTCCCGTTAACAAGCAACGTCTACGTATCGACAGAGCACAATGTTCTCGCGTGCGCCATAGACATTTCACGCATAACACAGAAATAGTAATAAACTCGATGATTTCTGTTATTCGGTTCTACTCGTTCCTGCAGAGAGGTTCTAGAAAAGCTTCTCGATATCCCAGATGGTGCATAGAGTGAAATTTTTACACACATTTAATATATAACGTGGAAACAATAATAACGATTTTTATCGCGGAATCGTCTTGATTCTGTTTGTTCTGGCAGAACGGTTCCAGGATAGACGCATGCGGAGGATCCTCGGGAATATCGTGGGCTTCAACTATCATTTCAAGTGCAGAATTTTATGGTACAGGTAACGTACGTTCTGATAACCTTGAAATATGATAAGATAAAATGCAGTCGCGCATCTGGTCAGCAGGTTTTGACACCTCCGTGCGTTCGCTGTGGGTGCATTACTGGATATTATCATTTTCCGCGTTATCGAGCTATTCCACGAATTTTTCCGGCCTAAGTATGCTACACGAACTGTTGGAAATCTAATCGAGATGCGAGATGCTCGAGTCCATTACGGGGACGGAGCGTACACGTTTTATAATCTGACCGAGGAAGTAAGAACGTTGTGTCAACTGACTTTGCCAGCCGGATGCGGTGCTCAGGAATTTATACTATTAACTCCGTCATAAATTTTCAAACATAAGAGAAAGCATACTTTAGTTTACACGCTTGTAAAACTGCCCTATAACAACCGTCGTAGATACCGTCTTTTTCCGATTGCTGCAACTTTACGATCCATCAATCTAACTATACGCGTCTTTAGATTACAAATTTTCTACTGCTATAATCCATGAAGATGCGACAAAGTTTCTGAATAGAGCAGTTCTCGAAGAACGCGATTCGTCGGTTTTCTTAATTCTTTGAAATAAACAGCAATTTTGTTTAGTAAATACCACGGCCATACTTGCTTGGTTATTGCTGAGATGCAATTTTGCCAATTAAAATATTAAAAACCGTCCGAATATATTAATGGAAAGATTGCGAATTTGAAACGTTTACGAACAGAAAGAGTGGACGAAATATAAAATGGTAGAACAATTCAAAGAATTTAGTGGATATATTTATTTTCAACTGATCGAAATTATAGAAATAGCAAAGACGTTTCCGCGTGGCTTCTGTTCTACTAATGGGAATCACCCGTGATAATTACAACGTTACGTATCGCGCTGAAAAGAAAAAAGAAAAAACAAAAAGAAGCGTGAGACGTTCGATTTTTGGTTTGCGAAACGGAAGACAATGCTGCATTGTCGACCGCGTTGTTGTCTCGCGTGCGGAACGTGATCCCGGTGGAACTGTTTCGGAACGTGTAAAAAATTCTTGTCACTATTCCGGCCGAATGCGCGATGTTTCGAGAAACGTTACGGTCGGACAACAATGGGACACGAGCGTTGCGTAACGCGACGGAGAACGGGTTATTTCGCCCTATTCCTCGAGATTCGTGACAATAGCACGTTGCGCCGACACCAGGTCACAGACGATGTCCTGTCTCATGAGCGCATGTACAATGACGAACCGACGAGGAATTCCTCGAGGAGTAAATAGGCTTCCTGGCTCGCGAATCCCACGAGGTCTTCTGTTAACGAACACACGCTCCGCCCCCTTAGCCGAATATCTTCGCAACGAGACGATCTACAGGGTGTGCGCGAAATTCCTGGCAAGCTTTTTCTTTTTCTTTCAATTGCATTCGGAGCTATTTGTACACCAAAACCAGGACAGAAAATAATCTTCAAAGCTAAAGAAAATTATGAACTATTCTATCGATTGGTATCTATTATTACTAAAACTATCAAAATTTTATTTACACAGACCCCGTTTTATCGGAGCTCGAAATAGTATCATTTATTCTTGTTCTGTGTCAGAAATATGTACATTTTCCTTTTTGTAATGTAAGGGAATTCCTTTTGTAATAAAAATTTACACATGCTAGTGTATTGTCTGCAAGGAATAGTACAGTTTCTACTCTTTTCAGTTTTTCCGTGGAGTCAGCGTTCGTGAGGAAAACGCAAGTCACTAATTTCATGAATACCCTGTATACACGGACTGGTTTGTTTCACAATGTCATGTGCAACTCATTCTTACATTCTGCACCGTATGCCCTGGCTTTTCACGATTTTTGTAAGAAGTTGGGAAGTTTGCATAATACGCGTCTTTATGAAATGTTTACGACACTTGGTAATAATAACATCGTACGTACTGATAGAAACTTCGTTCCGAGATACGTAGCAATGTTACATGTCATTAGGATTTAATATACAAGTCCCGTTTTGTGTTACACGGTATTACATTGAAATAGTGAATTTTTTAATCGCGTTTCAAGTACACCGTCAATTTGAAAAATAATTTCTGTGTTTTTAATCAATTTCATTATCCGTTGCGACAAGAGACAAGAGCTGAATAAAAATGTATTTCAAGTTTTAAAGGCGTTCGAACGTCGCTGTGATTCATTGTAATTTAAAGGGATTAATAATCTCGACAGGAAGTCCACCTAACTTTAGATCGTCCACCCCAGTCATTGATATCCGTCCTCGGTTGCAATTGCGCATTTGACCTCTTCCACCCACGCGTGCCTGCAGCTCTGGAAAACTATTTCCACGGAGAAAGAGGTTCCAATCAGGCTCTCTGTTGCTGATCAACGGTAATTGAGTAATCATCGTCGCGCTTGCTGTCTCCTACACTCTCACCCACGTGTGTGCGTACGCGTGTGGAGCGACGTGTAACAAAGGGAGTTTCGAAAGCCTCGAGAGGTCGTAATCGCAGCCGAGCGTTAATTATACGCGACCGTGATTGCACCTGGCGATTGGTCGCCTTTGTCGGTGTGACACGGGGCCATAATAATGGTATCGTAATGCTCGTGGCTCGAACGATTAGCGGCCGAGGGACGAATTGAAGTTTTCGCCGGGCTCCGCGAAACCAGAGCGGAACCAGAGCGGAACCGAGCGGAACCGAGCGGAGACTGAACACCGTGGACCTCCGCGATTTATAGTGCTCGTGTCCTTCCAGTTCCTAGACTCAAATTATACCTCGACGATCGTAAAAGAAGTCCCACCGCGAAAAACCTCGACGTCCGATTTTCTACACCGATTTTTCTCTTCGGTTTCTGTAGAATTTTCTCGCCTGCATTATTCGAGATACTTGCGGCATGATTGACTGTGGAAAAGAAATCATCGGAATCATTTTTACGAAACGTTGGTATCCCTCGATTCTCGATGCTGCAATAATTAAGCCAAGTCCATACGTACAGTCCACGAATTTTACAAATTTTTCTGTGAGATCGTCTTTAACATCGTAGTTAGAAAATGTAGAACTTCAAATAGATATAATAGAGAATTGTTTACTCTGTCGATATCATATTTTTTACATTTTTGCTAAAGAAGTATGTTTAAATACATTGTTAGTACATCGTTTTTACAGATTGGTTAAACATTGCAACCTTATTCCTAAATTGATCTACACTAAACTACCTCTACACTAAATGTTAAGTAAAATAAGTACTATTAAATTATATATTACATATGAATAAAGGACATTACTTATTGGTGTGTACCCATAATACTTGAAGAAAACAATGACTTGAAAGGAACAATTTCGCATAAGCCGACAACTATTTTCGTCGCTTCTTTCAGTTTCGTTCTAGCGTAAAAAAACTTTCGAAACACGCTTCAAATCTATCCCGCGGATTGTTGCTTGATATTAATCATTGTACAAATCCTTGTTACATCCGGCGTATATTAATATGCGATAAATCATCCTCTCGCCATTACGGAACATCGTTTCGCGTTCCTTCGGCTCATTAACAATTCAATCAGAAAGAACGGAAGTTTTTCCAGTGGGTTTGCAACGTCGTTAAATTTACCGATATTCCGCAGGCGTCCCTTCCTCGTGATTTTTCACCTTTCTACAACACCTGAACCGCTTCCACGCTCCCGCATCCTTGTAAATCGAAGCGCGAGGACGCGACCGGAGAGCGAGATCAGCAGAAAGAGAAAGAGGGAGAGAGAGAGAGAGAGAGAGAGAAAGGCCAGGCAGCCTTGAATCACCTGTACTCACCTGAAATCAGAAAACACAAGGCGCTTGAGTGCATTCGGTCGTGCATGGTACCTTGTCCTTTCAATAGAGAAGACTAGACGGCCGTAAATTTACCTTGTTCACCTTGCGCGGATAAGATATGTGCCGAGCGTCGTGAGAAGACACGCGTGAGTAGAAAGAGTCTCGTAAACTACAATGTTCGTATATCCGCTCGGCATCCATGGCACTAAACTATGATCGTGAGTCTCGGCTTTCCGAAATTTGCATTACCGAGGACGCGGGGGATATTCGCCGAGAATTAACGGCGCCGAGGGGAGCTTAATTATTTCTAGTTACGTTATGGCACCGAGCGTACGTCTCCCCGCAACACCGAAATGCAAATTTCCAAAGTGACCCACCATGCTCCGTGTTTTTGCCTGCGTTTAGGCATGTAGCCTGTGTACACACGACTCACGCGATGCCTTTTCTTTCGCTGACTATGAAAATCTAATGAGCCACAGACGGCCTGTGGCTTTCTCTATTAGCAGATACGTCGAGGCGTCATTCTGTTCGTCAACGTTTTTACCGGTTTCAATCACGCTATACTAAACGATCGACACCTCAGTGTGGTCTCTCTAACTGTTTCAGGACTGGGAATTTTCCGTAACGTGTTGTTTGCACATACGCATAATATACATTTTGAAAAATTGTTTCAATATTTCTTGAAACCCTAGCGAGTCATGTCATCGTTATTTCACTGTTCACATCTAGATCACGTGAAGGTCATAATTTACAGGTCGTTAGATTCGTCTCGATTTCGGCTGTTATACAGCGATAACAAAAATATATCCGATGACCTTGAAATCTCCAAAAGTATGAGCTTGAACAAATTTTTTTGTCTGTCATCATATTTGCCCCTCTGAACAAACTAATGTTTTTCTTTGAAATTTTCTTCTATGATAAAAAACAAGCGAGATATTCTAGATGGATGAGTTAGGTGAGACACCCTGTATACTTGAGTAAGCTGGCCTTGAGCGACCTTGAATAACCTTCAGAATAGGTCATTGTATTCGTCATGAAACGCTCTATCAAAATGTAAAGAAAAAACCATTAAGAAACTATTACTGTTCGTGAGATCTTGGAAAATATGAGCTTGAGTCATAAAGTCTGACTCAGACTTACGCCCCCCATCAAGTACGATAACTTTCTCCCCAAACACGTTTGTATAAATAAAGTCAGTAGGAATGAACGAATCGTTTCAAAGTAATAAGGTCGTAAAGCGATCGTAGTGAGCGATCAATTGCAAATTGTCGGACATGATTGATCAGCTGCAAATGATATCGGATTCTATGCTCCAATAACGTGTGGATCTTCATGCAAATTCTACATTTGATGGCTCAGCTGATAAAAACCAGGAACAAGATCAATTTGCCAATCAGCAAATTCCTTCCAGTAAGCGTGTAAGAAGAGACGTCATTAATGTTTGTTACTACGTATGGTAAAAACGTGCGCAAACCATAAACGCGTAAAGATTCGCTGTGAGTAGTAACTGTAAATGAATAAAAGTTGATATTTTTATTTTATTCCTATCGCAAGGAGTCTTTTAGCGCACGTGTCTCAATTCGGTTTCCATAAAATTAGGCGTGCAGATATTTGCATAAAGATGCCGCAGCCTAGTTATTGCAAATCCAGGTGTTCGATGGTTGAGCTATTTTCGGTGAGAAATCGTAACCGGGATCAGTGTCATCGAGACTTGTTAAAAATTTCCGGTATCGGCGTTGCATCGGCGGCGTTTCGAACCGATGACGTTCACTCCGGCTCGCAGCCGTGCATCCAACGTGAGAGAAGAAGTGCATTCACCTCGGCCGTTTGCATCGTTTACAGCCGCTGCAACCTTCCCCGCGTTTTCTAGCCTTCTGTCGAAGCGGCTCTATCTCGACCACCATGGCCCACACTTATGCACTTACGCGTTAATGCCGTAACGACCGAGTCGGCTGCTGCGGTTGCAGTTGCAGTTGCACCGACAGGCCGAGGGCAAGGCAGCAGACTCCTCCGAGGGCAAGCTACCAACACCGGCATCAGATTTATTTCACTTCTACCTTCCGTTCTACGTGCGCCCATCTACCTACATCTTTGCTCTTATCTTCTTCTAAAGTGACCTTCCTTATTTGTATTCTAGCGATCATGGTAATTCGTTTTTCATCGGTCACTATAAAAAGAAATTCGCTCTTTCAACCGTACACGCTCCTCGGGACGGAAATTTATTCGTTTTCTTTTTTCCGATTCTGCAAAATATTTGATTATTCACTGTCAGATTAAATTTGTTTGTTCAAAATTCAACAAGTCTTCTTTAACCTTTCACGCTCCACTGTCCCTTCCGAGGAGGGGAACCGTCAAAAATTACCACACCGTTTACATTTAATAAATTGCTAAAAGTGTCAATGTCGAACGGGTAAATATATTCAATTACACAAAATTAACAAGTACGCAATAGCTCCGAGTGCAAAGGGTTGGAGAAAGTTATGCTATCGCGAAAGGTACCGTAATATTGATAAACGGATATTTATAATTTTTAAATTGCACTTATATTTTTCCCATAAATGCATCCTAGAGGAGTAATTCAACTTTGTTTCTGTGCGTATACAGAGTACATGATGAAACGAATGGCTGAAAATTAGGATAGATACGATCTCGTTATTTCTATAGACTAATTTAAAATAGTCAGTTTTGATAACACCTAGTGCTAATTACAGCCACTGTATTCGAAATGTTGGAGGCTGTTTCACGGTCAAGACTGGAAGCGTCTCGGTTTTCGAGCTCGCCGATGATTTTTGAGAGCGCGTCTACTCCCGATCCGAGAGCGTTCTGGAGCAGAAAGGATCGAGTAGCCGGGCAGAGAGTAAGTACGGGGGGAGGAGGGGCGGGTAAGCGATCGGAAGAAGGCCTTCACGGCCGTACGCCCACTGTAAATTTTACTACGTCATCTCCGGGAACGACCTCGTCCCACAACCGGCACTAAATCCTTTTACGATCCGGCCAGCAGCCAGCCGGCCAACTCTCGGACGGTACTACGTTCCCCGATGTCGTCGACTCGCTTTTTCATTCCGTTCTTCTTGTAGTCACGCTCGAGGAAGTGTAAACAAGACATCGAAGCCTCGAACTGCGACCGAGCATCGCGCAAGCGCAACCGCGCAACCCACAGCCCGCGCAATTTCGTATTTGCCAAACGCATTTTCAGAATCCTCGAAACGGTCGGACTATCCTGTCTCCCGTTTAGTCACGGCAATTAGGTTCCGCAGAAAAAAATTTTCTTTCAGTCTGCCCTTTTTCTTGTACGCCCCACCGTGAAACCCTTGTCGATCGTACGGAGCACGCGTCCAATGAAAATGCATCTCTTCTGTCAAATTTTGCGTTCCGTTTGGTAATTACTGGAATGCGGATTTTATGCATTTATGACAAAAATAGGTAAGCGGAATTTCAAACGCTGGACGTATTGACGCTTTGATCGCCAAACTTGAAACCACCAAATTTCCATAAAATCAAAGTAAGTTATTGAGTGAAATAAAAATTGAAAAACATTAAATGTATGATACTGAGAGTAGTCCCTCCAACTTTCTTGCATTTTACAGATCCTAATCAAGTTTGGTACAATGAACGTATCAACGTAAAAATTCATTTGAAAACCTGCACAAATAATTTCGTCACCCACATTGGGTGATGTGGCATTCAACGCGTTAAATAGATTTAAGGGCACCAGCGTTTACTAAATAACTAAAAGGGGAAAGAAATTTTTATTTCGCTCCCGTGCCTTGCAATCAATGCAAATATCTTTTTTTGCATATAGTGGGTAAGCGGAATTTAAAGCAGTGGACGTATTAAATACATTTAAGGGCACCAGCGTATTGGTTGCAGCTTGACAAAACAACTAAAAGTATATATACTTTATATATATAAAATACTTTTTCTCCCATGTCTTGCAGTCAATGCGAATATTTTTGATTTCACAAGCTCCGGGACAAGTACGTTTCCTGCGAGTTCAGCGGGAAAGAGGAAGCAAGGAAAATTGAAAATTTTCAGGCACACTTTCGACGGAGATTAAAAGGAAATGACTAGGAATATATTCAGACCGTTCCGCGTCAGCGGCGTGCAAACGAAAATAAATGGTAAATTGTGTTCGATGAGGAAGCGTTGTGTAATCGAGGACGGATAATTGCGCGGGGAAGGCAGCGGCTATTACTTCGCAGCATTTACATATGGGAGACGTATTACCAGCAACTAACTAACTTACTGGTGAGTCATTAGAACCGCTATAGGTGTCGAAAGATCACCATCGAAAGCAATATTACGCTCGATTAGAGTTCAACTATTTCTTTAATTACGACGGGTTATTAATGAACATTTAGGTGTCCGGAGACGTGGCTGGACGTTGACAAATCATTACCGTAAAACGCTCGAAATTGGATTAATCGACGGAGTAAGAGGACTTTGTCATTTGCTGGAACTTGTTCGGAAAACTGGCCTCGGCGTGTCTCTGAAAAACGACGCTCGAGTTTAATTAGCGTGGCGTCCTGGTGCTTTTAGACGTTTCCTGGTTCTGAGCAGCCGAGCATCGCGTATCAAATTACCTACGAAACGTTCTTCCCTTGATATCGACGTGAAAACAGTTCCAAAGAATTTTTGCAGACCTTGGACAAAGTTTTAAGTGTATAAAATTTGATTTAGTGGGTCCTGTGAACGATTTCAGGCCTGCGGATTGTCACGTGATGACAGGAACTAATTTGTAAAGGAGGAACGCATATTTCCTCGAATGTCAATGTGCACACGCTGTTATGGTTTAGCGGTGGTCGGGTTCTGGCGGGCTTCGTTTCTCCGGTGGACGCGAGAGAAATCGCTACACTTCGGCGAACAACGGTGAAAGCGCTTAATTAGCGGCACCGGTCGCAAAACAAAATTCGCCACCAGTCCTAGAAAGCGAAAGATGACACGCTTTATTTTCACGGAACGCTAGGCTAATTTCCTTCCGGCCTCGGTTGTTTTGCATGGACCGTGATTAGTAGCTCCGTACAAATCTGGTTTCCCTCGGTACTTTCTACGCGAACATCTAAATTCATCTCGCGTTTATGCATCGCCTGCATCGGACAGTGCAATTAGACTGATCTTTATGCATCCGATGGATTTTTACGAATTTTTAGACGGTACCGGTGTTCTCGATTTTTATTCTGAGAAACAGCCTAGTTAACAGACGTTTTTCTTTCCGCTTGGCAGTTTTTACAAAATAGGCAAATTGAATTTGCACGAAGCTCCACAGTGATCGATATTGTACGATCTTTATGAGTTTACTGAGATAATATAAAATACGAGATAACGTGTACGTGTCTCTTTATTGTATGAAACAACCTACTTAACAATTCATGAAACTTTTCTCAAGAATCACATACCTTTTTGCGTCGAGATTGGATGTAATAATGCGAACTTAATTAATTTGAATACTTGACCCACTAGATTTGTGCGTCCACCATAATTGAATATTTATTCATGTTACCATACAAATATATCATTTTGATAAACGTTCTATTATAAAATTTTGAAACATGAAGCAATTCAGAGATAAAAGGAATTCAAGAGTATTTCTATATCAATCTATTAAAATTATTACAGAAAGAAAGAAATTTTTATTCGGTTCCGTCTACCATGTGATTGATGCAGAAAATTTCTATTCTCCACGATGATAGCCAACGGAGTAATAATGTGATTCGTATGGAACAGCCTTTGTTTCCGTAATTAATTTCGCTGAATGCACGAACGTGTATCTAGCGGAGTGACGTAATCGTAAAAAATTGCTTCATTCATTCAACAGGATCATTTCACTTTCGGTTTACCAGAACAAATGGACGTCGAACGGACGTCAACGGGTTATCAGTTTTTTAAACGAATTCGAATTGCCAGGAAGAATTCGATGGAATTATTAGCACAATTAAGTGCATCGGTATAGCGGGCTACCCAATTGTGTTTCCACATCGCTGTATTAAATCAGATTTTCGCGTGAAGATATTCCCGTGTAGAGAGACGGCACGGAATATTACACCTGTCACGCACTATATCCCGCGCTCATAGTCTCTTTACGATTCCTCAAAACAGTAATTTCATACGTAACAGTATGCCATCAACTTGCCATTTAGAGCCACCTACTTGCTGTCAATCGATTCAGTGGAACGGAAGTTCCGTACTGTTTTCCACGATCGTCGTTTCTAAAACTGATCGAACCTCACCGGAATCGACCATAATCGCATGCTCGAGCGACACTCGATCTCACTCGATCCGTTAAGATCAGAAATGTTCGATGACCCCTATCGGTGATTAGAATCGAATAATAGCTTCGTATTTTGCAGGGAAAAAAAAAACATGTAAAAACTTTATGAGTTAATAACCCTCAGACCCCTGCGTGTTCTATGTCATTTTTGACCCACAGTTTCGATATAAGGCGATGGCTTGGGTCCAGCTATCGTCCTATTTCGGGCGAAGAAGAAGAAGAGGGGGAATAGCGAGTTTCTTATTTCGAAATGAAAAGCGTCGTCTTATTTCGGAATGAAATTGTACACATTGACTCTACCGCTACGGGTCACGGATGACTCCGGCATAGCATACGGAGGGTTAACTCGTTGTATCGACAACCTGTGCAATAAATCACTGTAATCAATTCTTGCGAACATGATTTACCCTAATAGCCACGTGTTTGAAAGTAGGTTTAGTAATCATTTAGACGTCGTCACTAACTCATAAAGACCTAAGATTCGAACGGTACCTCGTAAAGATCCAAGGTACATATGTGTTAAATATATTAACCCCTTGCACTACGATTTAAACGAAACTTATTTCGGTTTAAAGGAAACTAAAAACACACTGATTTATTCGACTCTGTTCAGAATCTTCATCACGAGTTAAACAATTACAACCATGCTATTCTCAATTTCATTATTCTTCGTTTTTTGCTATTGTTTCTAGCAGCACTAAAACTCCTGGTTCAGGCGCCTTTAAGTAATTCTTCTAACGATTAAAGAAAATTAAATTAAGTATATAAAATGATAGGTATCGGTATGATCATAATTCTACTTTCTCGAACAAGTCGGTTTACATTGAAGACATAAAAATATACGTTGAAACTATAGAACACGTCACCCGTAATTACAAAAAGTTGTAGGTACTGATATCATCGTCGTTCTACTTTCTCGAATAGTTATGAATTCATTGACATTGAAGACATAAAAATATGCGTAAAAATAGAATATCATTCGTAATCATAGAAAGTTTTAGGTATTAACACGAGGATTCAAGTGGCACGTGTAAATTCATTTCACATGGATCTATCATCTGAACGAAGCGATCTATTTTCACGGACTGGTGTCTACACGAAACTAGCCTACTTACGGATAGGATAATATGCACTTCCTTTGGTAACTCGACCTGGAAGACGAGACATACACCATTCTTCATCCGTGTATACCACTTCCGCCCCTTTGTGAGAGAAAAGACTCCCGCTATAGCTTTTTACTAGACATCCACCGTTCCACGGGATTCTCTTTCAAGACTGAAATACCTGTGGCTCGCAGAGGAGGCACGTGGATTCGTAAAAAATTACGAATTATTAAAAATAATACGAAATTCCGATATCATTAGATTCGAGCGGAAGTTTAGAACCGCAAGTTGCGATTATTGCTCGTAAACTCTCCTGATTTCTAGATATTACGGGGGAATTAAGAGTCGTATCGTATAATTGACGTACTGCTCGAATTATGCATCTCTCGAAGCTGACCATCTCAAATGCATTACCCAGCAACGTATGACCGCAACATGTACGCATTTCATTTCTTTCGTGAACTTCTGTTTTATTCTGATCTTCTACTCGAGCGATCAAAGAAATCTTTATACTACATAATAAGTACTGTAATAATACTACACTAATCAATTCGAACCATATTTCGAGCTGATAAGTAAACAAAAATTTGCCCAGAGAAGCCGTATCGAATTACAGGTTCTGTTACCCATCCGCTTTCTTTGCGAACAATGAGATGGAACGATTAATATTCAGCGTTCGGAAAGAGAAAAACAGTTGTGGACAATGTTAATGACATACTGTTGCAAGAGTGCTGCAACTGGTGCATACAGTCATTTCATAAAGAGGAGAATATACAGACAGGACAATTGTTTAAATATTTTCGGTATCGTTTCCTGGTAAAAATTGCAAATTAAAGGTGAGTTACTAAATAAATTACAGTGAATCCAAAAATGATTTCAGCTGTAATTTTCTATTCTCGAACAATGGTGACGCCTTCAAACAGCAATAATTGAAAAAAATAGTACAACAACAAACTCGGACTCATTTTAAAGCTTGACACCTGTTGTATCATGTATATTTTTTCTATGAAAACACGAATGACGACGAATATATTATACACTCAGTTTTCCCTACGATAACTACATGTTAAACAAACATTGCTTTCATCGAAAAATAGTTGTATGATTGTATCGCACATAACAATTTCTATGAATTTGCCGAGTGGCTGAACACTTATGAACACGAGTATGTGTGTGGTATGCACGTTCGAGACAGCATAATATATCTATCGCAACGTGTTATGCCGCTTCTGCTCCGTTTCTCGGTGATCGCACGGTCTTCCGTGAAGCACTGTAACGATCATGAAATTGCGGCTTAAGTAACACCGATAGATCTCGCGATCCCGATCGAGCGTCGTAGAGTGCACCGAGACGCGACGGTGGGAAACGTCTCAGCCTCCGAAACAACTGGCAGATGTTCGGAGCACAGATCTTTATAGATATTGAAATCGATTTGGTGTTGGATCTAGATCCTAGAGGTAACTCTGGAACGCTCGTGATCGTCGAGGTAGGATCGAACGATGGGAATCCAGATCCCAGAGACGGTGGATCGTGACATCTGAAATTGCTGTGTAGGGACTCCCCTTTGCTTCGGAACAATCTTATAAACATTCAAAACTAATTCTTCGATAAATAAGCAAATATCTTCACGAAAATTGCTGGTCTTTGTACAATAAGATCCCGCAATAAAAAATATAGGTTTCCAGTTGAAGGAACATCGTTGACCTTCAGATGACCTTGAAAGCTGCCCCCTTCTTTCCCCTCGTATTTTATTTTTCACTTTTGAACCAGTGAATTCCTCGCCTTTGAGCTTCGATTTTTAAAAAAGTGAAAAATTTGCGATTAAGCCCATTAACCTAATAGATCAGGGAAGTTGTCAGCAGGATATTAAGCTCGGTCATTCGCCCCGACATGGCGAACTCATAAATCGTTGGCAGCGCTTTCCAAAGTGTACTGCCGTCGGTAACAATGTTGTAAAATGGATATGATAAAATCGAGGGGTGGGGGGAGGGGGAGGGTTACAACGCGTGTCGACTGTCCGGAACACAATAAGTCGAGCAAACACGAAGCGCGGCGGCTTGATCCGACTTAATGGCTGGCATGCGTGTTAATCCCCCGGAGCGTGCGCGTAATTGTGCGCAGGGTAACAATTTCGTTTTACGCATATTAATTTCGAGCAACAGGCGCGCACTCGGGAACCAGCCGGACACGTTCAACGAGAGCCGGGATCTACGATCTATTCCGCGGCGTTTAATTTTCAGCTCGGAGACGCGAGGCATAAATCCTGTTAAGTAATCCGCTTTTCGCTCCTTCGTATGTTAATTTTCATTTCAGTAACGAAAAATATGCCGGTCGCCGCCGATAAAGTTCTTCGTCGACGGTGACGCAACGTGGATTTATCAGCGATCTGGATAAAACCGCCCGGGGATTTATCGATTATTTCATTAACGGCAACGAGTCCACTTTCTAATGACTCTTAACGAGAGTCTGGCCACGGTTAATGGGTTTATCGAGGATCTATGGGGAGTTGAATGCACGCGCGGGTAAATAACCTGGACCAACGACGGTGTTCGTAGATCACCGGGAATCTGTGTAAGAACCGTGCTGCTCGTTTCCTTTTCTTTCTATTCTTGTTTCTACGTTTCGCGTGCGCCCGACATGTTTATGTCGTCGAGACCATCGTATCTAAACTGCGGATTTCACGTGTTCGTGACGATAACGAGTAGACGCGAAATAACGGAACAGATAAATAAATATTTCTATTTCAGAACGAATCTGGTCCAAGCAGGTTGCCATTCTTTTTGCTAGGTAAAAGCAAACAGTAACCAAACGAAATGGCTTTTTCTCTGTTAGAAAACGCGGAAACAGAACAGGAATCTTGTAAAGAGGGGATTCCGTGAAGGCTCGTATTTCATACATGGGAACCATCTTCGATCATTTACACGTACGACAGTGCTAGGTGGTTTAGCTGACGCTGACGGGGTCGTCGTGGAAAATTTACTTGCTCGAAGCGTATTGTGCGCGAAGCCCGCGCGATCAGAAAATAATGCGCAGGAGGCAGGATGATCTTCGCATAAACGTTCCAGCCTGCCCCGGGAAAGAATCCTGAAAAGATCCGTTCTTCAGGCTTTCATACGGGAACACAGAAGACGCGCGCCTCCTTCCATTCATTCGATCGGCTCTGAAAAGCGGATCCTTCAGGCTCGAGAGGAGGGAACCGTCTTCATGGGACGACATAGATTCGAAGTACTCATTATTCGCCAGCGAACGCATCTGGGATTAAGTCCTGCGCCGCGGTGGAACGCATAGATCCTCGAGAATGCACGGCCGTGTGTTCTGTCTTTGACAGAGAATCGAGAAAAGAACAACAAGAATTTTAAAAAAGTTGATTCTGCACATCGAAGGTATTTTATACTTGTAACACTGTACAGCAGGAGAACTGTATACAGGGTGTCCCGGAAATAATTTTGAATTACATTTTTCCTTTGCAGTATTATATAACAAAATGTTCCATCCGAAGCTTAAAGTCGAACAGAATATTAACGTACGATAATTAGCATGACTTTAACCATACCCCGTATCCATGCTCAGCTTCCATACGCTTGATAAGCACGTATTACGAGAAAATTTCCAGGATAGGTTCCCACAGGAGGAATTCATCCGTAGGTGGGAGCGTTGAATCGATCAGGGCGTACAGCTTGAACAAATTAATATAATTTCATTCGATCGAGGCGCGCGCGAGAAGAGAAGAGCTTGTAAATTCGCGTAAACGCTATCCCCCTTTCATCCCTAAGTTCAAGTTCATTTCACCGTGCGATGTTCAGCGTGTTTTATCGCGAGTTCTTGCGATAGTTTTTTAACGCCGCGAACAAAACGACCGAATTGGCCTCTCAGGAATGAAGTATAATCTCCGGTACGAGGCATTAAAATAATGTTCCATTGAATTGTATATCTAAGCGATACGTGTCCATTTATGGTTTTCATAAATGTGCTGTATGTATTTATAATAGTTTCTCTTTTCTGTAAAAATGTTATTAATCAAGAAAATTCGTTTCCACTTTACTACCTTTCCAAGCCGAAGTGTCGATGTAAAAAGAAGCTAACGATGACAAAATTTACGTCCATTTAACGGCACCAAAGAAAGTAAAATAATTGGGAAAATGATATAATTAGCTGAAAATATTAATTCTAAATGCCCCCTCATTCTAAATTGAAACAAACGAAAATAAAGCAACATTGATGGTAAGAGAAACTACAAAATGGAGATGACAGCCTACAAAATGGAGAACCTGAATGACCAAAACAAAACTACAATGAAGAAACGTGAAATTCGTTGAATAGGTTTAAATTTATTGAGTAAATCTATAATATTTGGTTAGAAATTGCGTTTGTTCGACGTCACCGTTCAAAATCGGACATTTGCTTCGAACGATGGCTAGCGTGTTAAGTCGTTCGCGAAACGATACATTCCGCGAACAAGCGGATTCGAGTAAATCGCGAACACGGAGGCGCGCAGGTGTAGCCGATCCACGCGGGTTTCAATTAATCGGATGAGCGGATGCGTTTCGCGGCAAAGGAGTGAAGTTTTCTCGCTGGCTGGGAAATTCCACGGGAAATGGGTCGAGCTTTGAAGACGACGCGACGCGACGCGGCGATCGAAGCCTTTCAAAGCGGCCGGCCTTCCGTGGAAACTCGCGTGTAGGCGAGAAACAACAAATCTTTGGCTAACCGAAGCTCGGTAACGATCTCGACGGTAGCAGCGCCACCGTGGAATAAAGGGACCCGAAATAACTATGGTCCGACTATTTTCGTACCGTGACCCATCGGCTGCTGAAACGGTTGGGCCTTTTGAATATGGTCGAGACCAACCATGCGGAATTTCCGGGCCGAAATTAAAACGTCTATCGCGGAACAATCGCCGAGTCTATGTTTATCAATCCCGTTCACCTTTGTCGGTACCGATTCGCGGGGGAAATTGCGATTCAGATCGATCGTTTGAACGTGCCGACGAGTAGGTACGCGGAAGATTCTTTTGCGACAGCGTGTATTCGATTGTTAGCCATCGACAGAAAAGTCTTAGACGTTGCACGAATTGCAACCGTTTCGCTGGAGAATTGCGGTTGCATTGCAACCTGATCATTTCATTTGATTCCTAGATAACTCGTCTTTCGTAACAATGACGATAGGAACGTCGGAATCGAATGTTTGAACCAAAAGCAACAGTTGTTCTAAAATTTTCTACGATAAAAATCATTAGTAAAAAGTTGATATTATTATCTAAGATATTCTACACGAAATATAGAGAAAACAGTTCGAAGAACAAAATGATTGAAACATTTTTATAATTTTTTGGGTTACAAATAACAGAAAAGATTTTCTGAAGATAACAGATAAGAGAAAAGGTTTTCGGTTACTTGTAATCTTTATTTGTAACCAAACGAATACCAATACGACTTTTTTCTTTTTGGTTATTACTGTCATGGTCCCTCTGGTTTCAAACCATCAAATGAATATGAAATATTAGTGTCTCGTTTCATGCGTTCTGTTTCCACGAATTATTTTTATAGAAATTGGTTTCTCGTTAACAGTTCCATACTATATATAGCAGTTTGATTATCTCCGGGTGGTATGGTTGCGAGCATGTTGTAAGAGGGCAACGCTGACCTACCGCAAACGCTGACCGTGACGGCTGCGAATCCGCAGCCACTCCGTCCAGACACGTAGAAATTCCAGAGTTTTCGAATTCTTCGAAACATCGTTGCTGTCTCGCCAAACAGTAACACAGACAGCTACGAGTGTTTTGAAAATAAACCGGACGGTGGATCGCGAGACTGTTACACGAACGGAAAACTCCGAAATTCGAAAACCCGCGATCTTCGTTACATCTGGAAAGCAAAATAATCGCGGGAGGTGCGCTTTCATGCGAATTCCTTCGATCGGACTATAAACTCCGATTCCAGGATGTCTAAATCTTTGGACCGGCGATAAACAACTGCGAATTCATTACGAACTTGTTGCATTGCTTTGCACCGAACAATCCCGCAAGTTTCAAGAGAAGAGGTCGTTCGATAACGCTGAATTTATGCAGTTTATTAATTTTGCCAAATGAAAATCGGAATCTTCACCTGTATAACGTCCATATTGCCAGTTCATATTTTCACGATTAATTGTAGTTTCAGAAAATGAGTATGTTCTGATGAGTCCATATTGCCAGTTCATATTTTCACGATTAATTGTAGTTTCAGAAAATGAGTACGATCTAAATGAGTACAATTATGTAGAATGTACGGATTTTATATACGACTTCAATCATTATTGTAAAGATGAAAGTCATACGAAAAAAATACTCCAACGAATGACTGCATCAGGATGAAAGTGAAATCTGTAGCAGGTCTTCTCAACAATTTCTATTATTGGACTTCACTCAGCCGCGTCTGTCGTATTTGCATAAAATGCACACATCACACGTGACGCATCTGTTATGGCTTTGTAAAATGCGCAGACGGAGCGTAACACATTCGTTAACAAAGACTCGATCGTTACGAGTAAGCTATTTGTATTGTATGCAAAGGGGGCCGAGGATATTTCGAAAGTAATTAATACATACGAATGGTACCAAGCCGTAGGTTTCCATTTGTCAGGTGGATAGATCTATCCAGAGTAAGCCACGGTATTATCAAGATCGCGGCTTAAGTGTCTCTCATTACTGGATTAGCGTGCTGGATCCGCGGTATCGCGACACGTATCATGACACACGAGATCCGTGCCTCTTGCAATAGTAGTCGTCGAATACTTTCGATTCGTCGAACAAGTTGCAAACTGTTGTTTCGCTGCGTAAAAATACCTGCGGCGATCTGTGTGTTCGTCTTTTAGTGCCGGGGAGTGTCTCGAACGAAATTGTTACGTGAGAACAATTTTATTGTTGCGTGTTACAATATTTACTGAAAACGGGCTCGCTCTCCTTCCTGGAATTTTTTCCATTTCTTTCGCGAACAAGGTGAAACCAGATCTTTCCTTGTCCCGTCGGAACATAATCGGCAGTGGGAGTGCGCATTCACGAGACGATTCTAACTGTAGGGATCCGTATTAGGAGAAAATCCGACAGTCGGTTGCGCATATAAGGTATCGATTCATAGGCAGTGAAGCTACCTGTAAAAGCAACAGCAATGAGACATTATTGCGAAATTGAAATTTAGAAAGGAGGCTAGAGAAAGTTCGTTCGGTCTCAGTGCGATACGCAGTTTATTATTCGCGATGCACCGTCTACTCGAAGTACAGATAAAAGGATCGTCCTTCTTTGGTATTAACGCGATATTAAACCATATCGTAAAATTGCGCTTTCTTCCCGTTTGTATCACCGTATCATCTACCATTGCACTTTCTTCGCATTTATCCTCTAGCATTCTCGCGTATAGGTAGACCGCGGATTGCTATGCCAAATAAAAATTCAAACATGGAGGAACTTAACAAGTCGAAAATAATACAGGGTGAGTCACCAAACGTTAACACCTCAAATATCTTTGTTTTAAATACGTTTTTTCTGTCCTTGACCTTGAATGACCTTGGACTAATTATAGTCACCGAATTCCTAATGAAAGGGACTGTCATTGTAGGTGTTTAAAAAAGGGTGGTTCCATTAAAAAAAGTCAAGGTGACCTTGATATCTCCAAAAAAATGACATAAAAACAAAATTT